>CM019070.1:102316884-102806494 GCA_009667805.1 Leptobrachium leishanense | reverse complement strand
AGTACTCGTAGGTGAATTCCATCTGGCCCTGGGGCTTTATTAACATTCACATTGTTTAATTTGTGTAAAACCTTGTCCTGAGTCAACCAGTCACTTTGTATTAGTAAGTTTTTATTAATGAATTTCATGTCTCCTGTTATAGGTTTCTCTTTGATAAATACTGAAGAAAAATAATCATTTAAAATTTCTGCTTTATCCTGATCTTCAGTTAACAATAACCCTGACTCAGATTTTAGTGAACCTACATTTTCACTCTTGGGTTTTTTAGAATTTATGTACCTAAAGAATCTTTATGGGTTGGTCTTGCTATCTTTGGCTATTTCTTTTTCATTTTCTAGTTTAGCCCATCTAATCGCATTTTTACATGCTTTATTGGCTGCCCTATATGCTTTATAGGATGCCTCAGATTTATCAAATTTAAAAGCTTTAAATGCCTTCTTTTTATTTTTCATTTCCTTAGTTACCTTCCTACTAAGCCACATTGGTTTCAGTCTGTTTCTTTTATATTTATTAACCAGTGGAATGTATTGTGACGTGTACTTTTCTAGTGTTAGTTTAAAGATATTCCACTTATCCTCAGTGTTTTTCCCGTGAAAGAGTTTCTGCCAGTCAATGACATTGAGAGCTTCCTTTATTTTAATAAAGTTGGCCTTTTTAAAATTATATATTTTAGCATGCCCCTTATGAATGTGTTTTTTTTGAGTTTATTTCAAAAGTCACCATGTTATGGTCGCTGTTTCCCAACTGTTCTTTTACATTAATATTTGAGAAAAGATCCACATTATTTGTTATAACCAGGTCCAGACAGTTATCCTCTCTAGTTGGTGTTTCTACCAGTTGTGACATGAAGGTATCATTTAAAATGTTCAGGAACCGGATTCCCTTTCCTGAATTACTAGTCCCACTATCCAATTAATGTCCGGGTAATTAAAATCTCCAATAATTAAAGTGCTACCATGATGTGCAGCCTTCCTAATTTGCTCTAACAGTTGTTCTTCCTCATCATTATCTATATTAGGTGGTTTATAGCATATGCCAACCAATAATTGACTTCCCTGTTTATTCCCCAACGAAATATTTACCCATAAGGATTCCACATTTCCCTCATCGCTTTCCAGTTGTGTAATATTAGGCTTTAAATCCTGATTTACATATAAACACACTCCACCCCCTTTCTTATGTTTCCTATCCTTTCTAAACAATGTATAACCATTTAAGTTTACAGCCCAGTCATGTGTTTCATCCCACCATGTTTCTGTTATTCCTATAATGTCGTATTGCTTAGTGTATGCTATTACCTCTAGTTCCCCCATCTTGTTATTGAGGCTCCTTGCATTAGCAAGCATACATTTAATGTTATCTCTACCCACACATGCTGAATGCGACTTTACATTACATGCCTCCACTGTTCTTACATTACCCATCCCCCCGGCTCCACCCCCCTTAGTCTGAGCTGAAACCCTTCCGCTATCTGCTCTGTCTCCATTTTGTAAGATACTGTCTCCCTCCCCCCCTTCCACTAGTTTAAAGTCTCCTCCAACCTTTTAACCATCCTCTCCCCTAGCACAGCAGACCCTCTTCCATTCAGGTGCAATCTATCACAACTATACAGATTGTACCCCAGTGCAAAATGAGCCCAGTGCTCTAAAAACCCAAAGCCCTCCTTCCTGCACCAAGCTTTAAGCCACGCATTGACCTCCCTAATCTCCCGCTGCCTTTCCACTGTAGCACGTGGCACAGGTAGGATCTCAGAAAATGATTTCAATCATTTCATTCATCAATTCAATCATTTCAATCATTTCATTCATCAATTCAATCATTTCCTTCATCAATTCAATCATTTCAATAATTTCATTCATCAATTCAATCATTTTATTCATCAATTCAATCAATTCATTCATCAATTCAATCATTTCATTCATCAATTCAATCATTTCAATGATCAATTCAATCATTTCAATCATTTCATTCATCAATTCAATCATTTCCCTTATCAATTCAATCATTTCAATCATTTCCTTTAACAATTCAATCATTTCAATGATCAATTCAATCATTTCAATTATCAATTCAATCATTTCATTCATCAATTCAATCATTTCAATCATTTCCTTTATCAATTCAATCATTTCAATGATCAATTCAATCATTTCAATTATCAATTCAATCATTTCCTTCATCAATTCAATCATTTCAATCATTTCCTTTAACAATTCAAGCCTCGCCAGGTCACAGCCAAGTCTTGCCCAGTCTCTAATCCTGCCAAGTCTCGCCAAGCTGCTCTCAAGCTTCGCCAGCCCACAGCCAAGCCTCGCCCAGTCTCTGCTCCTGCTAGGCCTCGCCAGGCAACCACAGTAGCCAAGTCTCGCCACACTCCGGTACCCAGATCTAAGAGACCTGAATTTAGGGAAACCTTCTCTGATTTGGAGAGTACAGAGGATGACACCCTCTCTGATTACTTGGAGACTCCGCCATCTGAGCCTGCTGATGTTGAACCCATGGACATGGAACCTACCTTGCCCACAGATTTGGAGCCTTATATGCCCATGGAGGTTGCTTTGACACTGACTACGGAGGTCGCTGCCCTGCAACCCGCAGGATCTCAAGAGGTCGCTGCCCTGCAACCCGCAGGATCTCAAGAGGTCGCTGCCCTGCAACCCGCAGGATCTCAAGAGGTCGCTGCCCTGCAATCCGCAGGATCTCAAGAGGTCACTGCCCTGCAACCCGCAGGATCTCCAGTTGTCGCTGCCCTGCAACCTGCAGGTTCTCCAGTTGTCGCTGCCCTGCATCCTGCAGGTTCTCCAGTTGTCGCTGCCCTGCATCCCGCAGGTTCTCCAGTTGTCGCTGCCCTGCATCCCGCAGGTTCTCCAGTTGTCGCTGCCCTGCATCCCGCAGGTTCTCCAGTTGTCGCTGCCCTGCATCCCGCAGGTTCTCCAGTTGTCGCTGCCCTGCATCCCGCAGGTTCTCCAGTTGTCGCTGCCCTGCATCCCGCAGGTTCTCCAGTTGTCGCTGCCCTGCATCCCGCAGGTTCTCCAGTTGTCGCTGCCCTGCATCCCGCAGGTTCTCCAGTTGTCGCTGCCCTGCATCCCGCAGGTTCTCCAGTGGTCGCTGCCGTGCATCCCGCAGGATCTCCAGTGGTCGCTGCCCTGCATCCCGCAGGATCTCGAGAGGTCACTGCCCTGCATCCCGCAGGATCTCGAGAGGTCACTGCCCTGCATCCCGCAGGATCGAGAGGTCGCTGCCTTGCATCCCGCAGGATCTCGAGAGGTCGCTGCCCTGCATCCCACAGGATCCCGAGAGGTCGCTGCCCTGCATCCTGCAGGATCTCGAGAGGTCGCTGCCCTGCATCCCGCAGGATCTCGAGAGGTCACTGCCCTGCATCCCGCAGGATCTCGAGAGGTCGCTGCCCTGCATCCCGCAGGATCTCAAGAGGTCGCTGCTCTGCATCCCGCAGGATCTCAAGAGGTCGCTGCCGCACCGGTCATCGCCAAGGGCGCTGCCCCATCGAGCCTTGCCAGGAGTGCAGTCCCACTGAATCTTGCCAGGAGTGCAGTCCCACTGAGCCTCGCTACAGCCGCCGCCCAGCCGGTCTTTGCCAAGGGCGCTGCCCTACTGAGCGGCACCAAGGGTGCTGCCCCACTAAGCCATGCCAAGGGCGCTGCCCTACTGAACTTTGCCAAGGGTCCATCACCCATTGTACGTCTTGCTCCCGAGGGCTGCGTCTGGGCATCCAATGGCACGTTGGTCTGAAAAGAAAACCTGCCACATTTCGAGAGGGCCCTACGTGCTTATGGTGATGTTTATGGCAATCCAGACTCTGGGTACGTTGGAGGGTGGTGATTTGTACTCCATCCCCTGTTCCAGCCTCAGTGCCTGGAGGGCACCCGTCAGGGGGGGGTACTGTCACAGTCCACCCGGGGTACCTATATTGCACAGCCTGGTCCTAACAGCCTTTGTCCTGGAATGTTTTTGTATTGGGTTCCAATCCGGGGTTTACCTCAGCCCAGTGCCATGTCCAGGCTTCTGGAGATCCAGCCTGGGTTTTCCTGTCCAGCCTAGGAGTTCCAGCTGAGGCCCATCTATGATTTAACCTCCTTAAAAGGCAGAGAGACTGAACCAGCAGTGGTTCTGCATTGTGCTCCCTGACTGAGGTCATCTGGACGTGTGCAAACCTGCTCCTGCTAAATCCATCTGTCTACCTTGTTGTTTCTAGATACATCTATCTGTGCAAGGAACTGTCAGCGATCGCTACCTGTGGATTACAAGTGATTACCACCGTCTCTGACCTTTTGATCTTAAGGTACCACGGTCAGCCATCTGGATTTATTCCTAGTGGACCCTGTCTGCAGTCTGGGACTGCATAGTCCACTATCCTGTCTCTCCATCCAAGAACTCTCCCGGGACTATATAAATTTCTTTATTCATTCAGTGCCTGCTGCCAAGGCCTATTTAAGTTTCATTAAACTTATTCATTGTGTGATTCCTGTCTGGCCTCCCCTCTGTGTCGCCGCCTGCTGGGCTCTCACCTGACCCGCACATGCCACGTGACACCAGGGGTCCGTACGCTTCTCCAATAGTGGCGCTCCTCGCAAGAGAAAGAGTGGATCTGTCTGAAAAATCCCCTGGTGATTTGAGCTCCTATTTTCAATAGGTATCTCAAGGACAGTGAATAAAGCCCTTAGGGTGTAAACCGTGTAAGTATAGATGCAACGGGGTATATGGTGACAATGTATAAGGCACCTGTAATGTACACCTTATAAATTCCAATACAGCAAAAATGCAGTAACTGGATATGACACTGTAGGTATTAGTCCTTGTCCGAGATTGCCATCTAGTGGCTTTTTGGTGTATAGCAATGTCTTTTAAAAAACAGTCTTTAGTTTTCTTCTCCGGTGAGGTGCATCCGTTATTCTTCCTTGTGTCCTAGTTCCTCTCTCTTGGTCTTGTGCCTCCAAGACAGAGAGTGGGAGTTAGGAGAGGTAGATTGAATTTCAGAAAAACTGGATAAGTTTCTCAAAAGGCACTTACGTTTTGCTCTGTCTCCCAAACGATCTTTAGACTGTTTCACCGATATGTCCCTTTCAGGTTCACCTTCCTCTGTTCCTGCGATGTTCCTTTATGAAGTCAGGCTTCCACAGATCCAATGTTGCCCTTTTCTGGGTACTAGGATGTTAGTGGGGTCTAAGGTTCCTAGGAATAAAAAACGCTGGATGCAGGGATACGGCTAAAAAGGGATTTAATATCAGTGATAACAATAAAAATAATAAAAATATAAAAAAGACAAATTGGGTCAGGCAGTAAGTGTTCCAATATGGGAGAATAAAGGATGGATAAAAGTAGTCCTCCAAAACGCGTTTCGCTAGGTTGCCACTAGCTTCATCAGTTGGATGGACTCTTTTTTGCAGTCCAGAAATTTATACGAACAAAAATGGCGCAAATCTTTCACTTTTTGTTCGTATGGGTCTTGTGCGCTTGCGCGGAGATCCGCTTCGTTGTGGGTGCGTCTTTTCGTCCCCAGGTGATGATGTCATCTTGGTTGTCCTCTATTTTGGCTGTGTTCTTCCTCCAAGTGAGAGGTATTCGCTGTATATAAAGACATGTGCTGTTGCATAAAAAGAATCTATTCTAGACATACATTTAGTGGAGAGTACCTGTAAGTCCAGAACCATGGAAAATGGACTTATTGCAGAAAAACCATAGTTACACATCTGGATAAAGTTCATGTTGGAATATTGGATGGGGGGCGGAGTAAGATGGTCCTCCTCCATCTAGATTTTATAAACCACACTATTATCCAAGGGGAGGCCGTAATGGTATATACAGTTCCTCGTTGTCAATGGATATCTCAAGTATTATTTATAAACAAAATCGATCTCTATTGTTGGAATTCCGTACGCTTCTCCAATAGTGATGGTTCGAAAGAAAAAGGGTTCTATCCGTCTAGACTATCGCACGCTAAATTAGAGAACCAATTCCGGATCAATATGCCACTCCTGATAGAAGATGCCTTACAGTGTTTGTCTGGAGCAAAATGGTTTAGTGTACTAGACCTGCGAAGTGGGTATCATCAGATACCAATGCATCCTGAGGACAAAGAGAAGACTGCGTTCATCTGCCCACTGGGGTTCTTCGAGTTCAACAGAATGCCTAAAGGCCTTACGAGGGCTCCCGCCACGTTCCAACGGTTAATGGAGAAGACAGTCGGGGACATGAACCTGATCGAAGTGTTGGTGTATCTTGATGATATTATTGCGGGAAGACTCTGGAAGAACATGAGCAGCGGTTGGAAAAGGTCTTGAAGCGGCTCCACGAAGAAGGGTTGAAACTGTCTCTGGAGAAGTGTTAATTTTGCCTACCTTCTGTTTCATACCTGGGACATGTTGTTTCAGCTGAAGGTGTTTCGACGGATCCTCAGAAGTTGGAAGCCGTAGCTTCCTGGCCTAGACCCCGAAATGTTACTGAACTTAGATCTTTCCTGGGGTTCTGCTCGTATTACCGAAGATTCGTAGGAGGATTTGCCAAGATACCTCAACCCTTGAATAAGCTCCTACAGAAGGAAGATGTGGAAGAAGGCTCCAAGGCCTCTGATCGAGGTTCGTCGGCTAAAGGGCAAAGGAAGGCCCGAGAATCCATTCAAGAAGAATGGACTGATCAATGTGAAAGTGCCTTCATGAAATTGAAGGAGAGTCTAACTCGAGCTCCTGTCCTGGCTTACGCTGACCCTCAAAAGCCGTACGAATTGCATGTGGATGCCAGCAGAGAAGGCCTAGGGGGAGTCCTTTACCAGGAATATGGTGGATTGTGGAGGCCTGTAGCGTATGTGAGCCGAAGCCTTACGCCTTCAGAACAGAACTATCCTACCCACAAGTTGGAGTTCCTAGCCTTGAAGTGGGCGGTAGTAGACAAACTGAAAGATCTGTATGGGGCTGAATTTGTGATCAAGACTGACAACAATCCTCTTACGTACGTCCTTACTACTGCGAAGCTGGATGAAACGGGACATCGGTGGTTGGTCGCTCTGTCAGGGTTTCGGTTCAGCCTGAAGTATCGCCCTGGAGTGAATAATCGAGATGCAGATGCTTTGTCGAAGGCCCTACACTACAGAATGGACTCAGTTGACTCCAGATGGGGTGCAAGCCTTGTGTCAAGGAGCAGAGCGCCGTGTCAAGGGAGTAGTTGAAGCAGAAGCTATAGGAGTTATGGCTGTGGCTGTCCCAGAGTTTTACTGTAATCCGACACAGCTGAGGGATAAAAGTTTGCCTACTTTTTCGAAACAGGACCTGAGAGCTGATCAGGCTAGGGATCCTCTGATTTCATTAACCGTGAAGGCCCTAAACATGAACCAAAGAGAAATTCTACTGACAAATTCTCCAGAAGGAGCTCGACTAGTATATAAAGAATGGGAACGGTTGAAGATGTTGGATGGTTTACTGAAGGGGCCCCTCGAACAATGCCGAAGAGACACAACTCTGTTCCTCCCCACAAAACACAGAGAGGGTGTGCTGAGATCCTTGCACTATGACCATGGACATTTGGGTGCCGAGAGAACTTTTAAGCTGGTGAGAGACAGATTTTATTGGCCCTGTATGAGATCTGAAGTTGAAAGCTACTGCCATTCATGTCTGAGGTGTATTCAGAGAAAGACCCTACCAACTCGAACTGCTCCAATGAGCCATCTGCAAAGTCAAGGGCCTCTAAGCATTGATTTCCTGTGCTTAGAGCCGGAGGCTAGTGGGCAGGGAAATATTCTAGTAGTGACTGACCATTTCACCCATTATGCCCAGGCGTTCTCCACCAAAGATCAACGAGCTCCTACGGTGGCGTAGGTTTTGATGGAAAAGTTTTTTGTTCACTATGGCCTACCAAGGAGAATCCACTCGGATCAGGGCAGAGACTTTGAGAGCCGGCTTGTTGGGCAATTGCTGGAACTGTTAGGAATTCAGAAGACCCGAACTACACCATATCACCCTCAAGGTGATGCTCAACCAGAAAGGTTTAATCGCACGCTGTTAAATATGTTGGGGACACTGTCAAACAGAGAGAAGCAGAGCTGGAGTCGTCACATAGATACGCTGGTGCATGCGTACAACAGTACGGAGAGTGACGTTACTGGATACTCACCTTACCGTCTCATGTTCAGAAGAGAAGCTCGACTGCTGGTTGATTTGGCGTTTGGGCTATCTCTAGATCAGACGTCTGTGGCCTCTCATAGAAATTATGAGGATAGACTTCGGAAGAATTTGGCCTCTGCGTTTGAACAGGCCCGTTTGACTTCAGGAAGCAGAGAACAGAGGAACAAGCGAGACTATGACTTGAGAGTTCGTATACAGGATCTACAGCCGGGTGATAGAGTGTTGCTTAAGAACTTGGGTGTTTCTGCAAGGCATAAACTGGCGGATAGATGGAGTTCTCAAGTCTACATTGTTTGCAAGCAACTGCCGGGTCTGCCAGTTTACCAAATCCGACCTGATGGAAAGGCCGGGCCTCTGAAAAACTGGCACCGAAATCATCTGTTACCTCTGAGAGAAGCTGTAAGAATACCAGTTGGAGACTAATTTTCTTTGCCGAAACCGCCTGTTCCATGCTCGATTCCTGTTAATCGGTCTCAACAGACACGGGTTGTTGGAGAAAGTGAAGGAAACAGTGAGGAAAGTTTTTGTCTGGACTGGATGCGCTCACCTGAGCCTGAAGAGGTCATCCCAGTTTCTGAACGGTGGGAAAGTAACCTGAGGCTCCTGAATTCCAATTGGAAGTTTCTGAGAGTTTGGAGGTTCCTGTAGTTCCGGAAGATGTGTCCATAGATTATAGTTCTATGCCTTCACTGGAATGGTCATATTCCGAAGAGGTGTCTGCTCCAGTTGTGGACGAAAGAATTGAGCCCGTACCTGTGGCACTTCCACCTGAAGAGGAGATGATTGAACGAAAGTTAAAACGTTCTATCCGACCCCCTCAGAGACTCACTTACAACTCACCAGGACATAGCACTGAAGAGGCTGTCACCACAGTGCGAAGGTTGCCCGAAGTGTCTTCTGAGTCAACTTGAGGACGTATATCTGACCCATTGTATGTTTGCTGCTGAACCTGTATATATTGCCTAATGTAAATGCTGAAATGTCATGTAAATGTTACACCTCTTTGGAGAGACCCAAGAGTTCTAGGAGGGGGAGAGTGTAGCGCTGATTAAAACGGTGTTGCTGCAATTACTCGTTTTTGGCCACCAGAGGTAGACAAAAGCCATATGGACTATGCGGGACCTAAACGAACTACAATATCCATCAGGCTTTGCGGTGGATACAGGAAGTGGGTGGGACAGAGGGGAAGGACGTAAGCAGCCTTGTGCGGTGGAGCGCCAGAGTGACCAGAGAGGTGAAAGACAGAGAACGCAAGTGAGTCTGCCAGGGATCGAGATCAGGCTGGAGTGCAGACGCTGCCTCGAGGGTGCTGGAGATCGGGACAGTAACTTGCGGAGGCATACCCATTTATTGCTGAGAGGTTTGCACTGAACTTCAGTTCCAGTTGGACCCCCTGTAAGGAGACCGCGATGATCCATGGGGAGTGCAGGCGGTAGGCCGTAGTTTGTGTTGGAGATCGGACAAGCAAGAGAGCAGACCCGGTGGCACAGAATTCCGGAGGACAAGCGGAGAGACAGATGGGACAGTGGGACAGATTGTCTAATGTGAGAGGCCTTACAGGCCCAAGTCCGAGTGTAACCAAGCACGCTGCATTATTGTTCAAATCTACAGGGCCCCAACGTGACTAGTCGAAGATTTGCTTATTCCATTCACTGGCCAGTTGAATACGGTACCCGGGTACACGAATCAATACACGTACACCTTTCTGAGACATTACATTGACAGGATTTACACTCCAGAACTGAGGGGGTTAATCCTTTTCTTTTGCCGCCGCGTGTTTTTCCCGCATTACGAAATCCTGTTGTTCATATACCGTATTTACATTATATATGCCACTTTATTGGGATCAGTAAAGTATATAATCTATAAAATCCACAACAGTGCTGGTGTATATTTATTCCCTAGTGCGGTGAGACTAACCCGAGGTTAATTCTGCGGCTCCTCCGGGAGTGAGCGCTACAGTAACAATAGGTGCTTTAAAATTGGGCCTTTAGTGTCGGCAACAGTGCCGTCACACCGTAACCCCTCTGTGGTATTGTGGAAGAGTGCAGGATTGGACCTTGCGGTCAAATATTAAAATGATATGAATTTGGTATAGGCGTCAGTGGCAGTGCACCCAAATATTGTGCCTTTGGTGGCAGCAAGTGCCTTCACACCGTAAGTAACCCCTCTGTGGTATTGTGGAAGAGTGCAGTGGTGGAGGTTTTGGTAATGCAGAAGAGATCCCCGATCTATTCAGTTACATCAGCAGCTATAATAAAACCGGGTCAGCAATGTTTAGGCACTACTGCACTACTGTATATGGTGAGAATTGGCGAACACCAGTAGTAACAGGAAGCAAACAGAACAGGCAGGGAATACACAGAGAATAGTCAAATGGCAGGCAAAGTCGGCAACAGATCGGGTCCTCAGAACACGCATGGTCAGTAACAAGTATACAAACTGATTCAGTAAGCTAGCGATGCAGGGATAAAGGCTGAGACACACTGAGCGTGTAGCGACGCACAGCGTAGCGAAGCGAAGAGAAGCAAACATTTTGCAGGCTTGACTTCACTCCGCTCCGCCTCGCAGCGTGTCTACACTACATTACGTTTGCTTCTCACCGCACTGGACAGGAATCCACTAACTAAATTAAAATGTACACACAAAACCGTTTTATTTTCATAAAGCACATTATATAGGCAAAAAAAGTTTCTACTGAATAAAACACCTCAAAAATTACTGTTAATTTAATAGGAATAGTATAAAAATATAAAAAAAGTAACCCCTGATCATATATATTATAGGGACACGGAGCGCCGTGTATAGAGTAGGGATGCATTGATACCACACACATACGTATATATCAACACGCAGACCTATATATACGTATATATCAACACGCAGATATATATATACACCCACAGACCTCAGACCTCAGATACACATACGCACATGGGGGGGTGGCATGTGGACAATCTCAACTAAATGCGCCCCCCCCCCCATTTGGCTGATCCCTCTAAAAGAAATGTTGAACCCGACGGAGCAGAGAATATATATATTATTCTCTGCTCTATCGGGTTCAACATTTCTTCTGGAGGGATCAGCCAAATGGGGGGGGGCAATTAGTTGCCAAACTGTGTGTGTAATACAAGTCTGGATATATATATATTTATAAGAATATAGATATATATCATATATATATACATATATCATACCTGCCCTTACCTTCCCCTATAAATTTGCTAAAAATATACACACAAAAAACCAAACCACTGCCTGAGACCCCGCGCAGCCCACATGCCACCCCCCTGTACCTGGCTGAATGTATCTAATGTATATAATTAAATACATTCAGCCAGGTAGAGAAAGAAAAAAAAGGGGTTTTTTTATGTTCCCGGGAACATTTAAAATGTCCTTGGATTTTTTTTTTTTATAAATGTGTCGTCTTACCTTAGCCTGGTCAGTGGGGGCTCCCTGGATCCTGGATGTGGGGGGGGGGTCTGCCGTGGCCGCAGGTCCAGTGGCTCCCTCCCTGCACTGCCTGTCTCCGCCACATGCACCCGGACAGCTAGCCCGCACAGTCGGAGCTCTGTTATCCGGCGGCCACATGCTCCTCAATGCTCCTCAAGGGGATCGGTGAGAGGCCCCTGCAGGCTGCCCTCTACAGTGCCTGATTAGAGGGCCGTGTCTGCCTAATGTTTTAGTAACAAGAATGTTTTATCCCATAGCTTCAATGTTAAAAATATTCCCATTTTAATTCAATATCTAATAAACCGTTGCTTATAATATTCTGCAGTAAAGAGTCTCTTTATTTCTTGATTTTTTTAGTATTTTTTAAGCATTTCTTTTACTTTTTTCAATTTTTTTTTTTTAGAACTTTTGGCGAACGTCCCAAAAAGTTTGAAGTTTGCGAACTGTCGAACGGCCGATGTTCGATGCGAACTCCAAACAGATCGAACTGAACAGCTCATCCCTATTCAGCAACCTGCAGGTCAGACCCACACTCAGAAACAATGCGGTATGATCTGTACATAGACTTAGTACCACACAGGAAAAGGGGTTGATGGATCAGGTTGCAGGGCAGACCCACAATCAGAGACCATGCGGTATGATCTGAACATACACTCTGTGATTACGGAGTTCAACATACACACATGTAGGGGATAAGAATGATAGAGTTGGGTGCGCATCCTGTTCTCCTGGATACGCGCGCAGCCGACGGGTAGAGGCTGCATGAGCATCCAACGTTTATTTGAAGCGGCGCATCAGGCTTCTGTTGGATGCGCGCGCATCCAACATAAACCAGATGCGCGGCGACAGACAAACGATTTTATAGATAGTGTTGGCGATCATTGTGCCTTTTGATATACCCTACCTGACTGTTTTAAGGAATCCAGTAATCCTAAATGTTTTAATTGATTCTATACCTGCAATAGGATTAGACCACGGGTCCCACCACAAGGAAACCTGAAGGGTATTGTTAGCCATGTCAGTATTAGGGATGAGCCGAACACGCCCGAGTTCGGTTCGCATTCGAACTCAAACTTTTTCAAAAGTTCGAGTTCGAACTCGAACTCAATGGGACTCAAAAGTTTGTTTTTTAAAGTGCCCTGCAAGAGGGCATATATGCAAGATATTTGCCATAAAAAGGTGTATGGGGGTCCGGGTAGTGCCCTGGGGGACAGGAAACCAGGACAAAAAGTTTTTAAAAAAAAGTTTTTAAAGGGACAGTAGGTTTTCCATGAAATAAGGGATAAAAAAAAAAACCAAATATTCGTTCAAATATCGTGCCTAGGAGGTCCCCATAACCTGCCCGTGAAGTGGCGGATTTGTAGGATGTATTGAAACATTTTTAAAAAAAAATGACGTTTCAAATGATGGTAAATGCTTTTCCTTTAAACTATTCATAAACAACTGCTTTGGGCGGCAGCCTGTATGAAAAGACATTTTAGGACGCGCAGAAAAAGTTTAGTGATTTTTTTTTGGCTAAATTAAAGTGAAACTTATGCAGGCTTTGGATGAAAGTAACAATAGGTGCTTTAAAATTGGACCTTTAGCGTCGGCAACAGTGCCGTCACACCGTAACCCCTCTGTGGTATTGTGGAAGAGTGCAGGGGTGGACCATGCGATCCTATATTAAAAAGATATGAATCTGGTAAAGGTGTCAGTGCACCCAAATATTGTGCCTTTGGCGCCAGGGCAGCAAGTGCCATCATACAGTAACCCCTCTGTGGTATTGTGGAAGAGTTCAGTGGTGGAGGTTTTGTGAATGCAGAAGACATCCCCGATCTATTCCATTACGTCAGCATCAGGGGATTGATCGCTACTGATCCAGGACTGATTCATTTTTATAAATGTCAGCCGGTCTACAGAGTCCGTGGACAGACGCACTCTTTTGTCTGTGACAAAACCTCCAGCGGCACTGAACGTCCTTTCAGAAAGCACGTTGGATGAAGGGCAACCTAGTAGCTGCATAGCATATTGGCTAAATTCTGGCCAGTGAACCAATCTCAACACCCAGTAAGCCAGTGGATCATCTGCTGTAAAGGTATCCAGGTCTGCTCTTGCCCCTAGGTAGTCCTGCACCATACGGTGAAGACTCTGGCAATGGGTGCCTACATTTGACGTCCCTGGGCGTCATGGACTAAAAAAAATTAAAAAGGCATTAGTCAAGCCTTCACCACTATTCCTCTGATCATCCGCAGCCTCAGAAGCACCTGTGTCATCACTTGGTACCCTACCAGTGCCTGGAAAGGTGTTACACAAGTGTCGCTTTAGAGCAACCTCAAGTTTTTTCATCCCGTGCTCCCTCTCTGCGGGCAGGATGAGCTCTGCAACTTTACCCTTGTATCGTGGATCAAGAAGGGTTGCCAACCAGTAATGATCCCTCTCCTTGATAGCACGAATCCTGGGGTCCTTTAGCAGGCTTTGCATTATAAGGGAGCCCATGCAGTGTAGGTGGCATTAGCTTCAGAGTCTTCCTGGTCAATGAGGAGGATGTGGAAAGACTGGGACCTTGAGAGCTAGGGAAGGCCTCCTTTTCTTCCCACTGCTCTGCCTCTAGAGCCACATCTATAATTCCCCGCAGAGTGTGCTCCAGCAGGAACACTAAAGGAATTGTGTCACTGAGGCATGCACTGTCCCTGCTCACCATCCTCGTTGCCTCCTCAAATGGTGACAGTACAGTGCATGCATCCTTGCTCATCAGCCACTGCGGGGGGGGGAACCAAGTTGACATGAACCTGTCCTTGTGCCATACTCACACAGGTGCTCGTTGATGGCCCTCTGCTGCTTGTGCAGATGCTGCAGCATTGCTAATGTCGAGTTCCACCTGGTGGGCATGTCACAGATCAGACGGTTTGTGGGAAGGTGGAATTCTCTTTGAATTTCTGCCAGGCGAACACTTGCTGGGAATGACCGTTTGAAGTAGCTGCAGACTTTTCTGGCCTGGCTGAGAAGCTCTGCCAGCCCTGGATACCTGGTTAGGAAATGCTGTAGCACTAGATTTAGGACGTGTGCTAGGCATGGTACATGCATCAACTTACCCAGGCGTAGGGCGAAGAGAAGGTTGCTGTCATTATCACAGACGACCATTCCCAGCTGAAGCTGGCGTGGTGTTAACCATCTCTGCAATCACTTTAGATGAATGATTGGCACCAAAGGTTGTACAATTAATGCTGTCATTAACATGTGATCAAGTGAGCACCAAGAGGGCTGCAAGCCCTTGGCTTAAAATGGCCGACACAAGTGCTTCCCATGCAGCGTCTTTAAAATGTCCGACACAATGTGCTTGGATTAAATAACAAGCAAAATAGTACAGAGCCCCAAATGCACTTAATATCATTCAAAAGCTAAACAATATCTGGTAATCAGGCAGGTTATATGTAAAGGCAGAACTTATACAACACAATTTAGTTGCTAAGTCTCTGCAGTAATAATAATTAACTGCTAAACATAACACAACTCTATCTAAACAATTTATATTAAAAGTTATATCCACTGATAACTATTTTTATTTCTTTGACAGAATTTTTATTATATGGAAAGTATATAACAGAAGGAAACGAATACAGCAATATATGATAGTAGTACAGCAGTAAAGAATAGTACATAAAAGGGGGCCAAACAACAGAAATGCAATATGGCATGAAGAGAATTTACTTGTGTCGGTTATCCAAACCGAGATCAGGTCACCTGGAGCAAACAATAGATCTGCAAGTTATCAATGAGATATTGCTAGAGGTCCTCCCGGGCACCCGCGTCCTCACATCAGGCCATGACGTTGAGTATGGTTCAAAAAGTGTGGGGCCGCTGAGAAAAAAGCCGGAGAAAAGGAATCTCAAAGAGGGAATAAAAGAGAGTAAAGGAGACAAAGAGTAAGTGAATAGTAGTCCAGGGGGAGAGGAGAGAAAAAAAAGGGGGAGGGGCGGATGGGGGGATTTATATTATAATTCACGTTCCAGTCGTATGTGCGGGGGGCGGCAAGATAGGAACCCACACAGGCCAGTAAATTTACCAGGACACTGAAATCATTCAACTATCCCTCCCCGACCATCGGGAGATCTGAGGTAGGGGGAGTCACATGGCTAGACTTGTAGTCGTCCCAATAGAACCATGTGGCGCAAAAGGCTTCTATCTGTCCTCGCTCCACCGCTACCAAGTGGTCGAGAGCCCGTAATCGCTCCACCTCAGTCACCCACAACCGTCTAGAAGGGACAGTTGCAGACTTCCAGTATAGAGGAATCAGCAGTCTAGCTGCGAACTGTCGAGTATATTACAGAAAGGAAAAATTAAAATGGATGCCTGTAGCCATTTTGTTTTTAAAGACAGTTTTTCTTTCAATTTTCTCTAGGTTTAGAAATTAACGAGATTTTTTTTTACAGAGTTCATTCCTGGGTGAAGTCTTTTATATTTTTTTAAGAAGTGCCAGACATGAAGGAACCTAGAATATTTTTGTGTGATAATGCTAGAGTTAAGTGCTAAGACATGTCATAATTAAATTTATTGGTTTGTTTTAAGTTTTTAAAACAAAAGATATTTTGTCTTTTGGGTATAGGAATAAGAGTTAATATCTCTGTAATATAGATTTATATTCACAAAATATATGTTTATAATCAAGGTATATTTTATTATATTTACAGTAGGCAATATATACTCCAATAAATATTGTAGAAAGTATATAATTGGTAAATAATAAAAATTACTAAAGAATAGATTCTGTTGAGTAAACCAGAAAAGAATTCAGCTGATAGTAAGTAATTTCAAAAGGGAGTAGGGATATAAATTAGGTATGACAGATAGAGACACCGTGTCTAGTTGGGAGAAGAGAAGGTCTTTGTGTAGATTGACCTTTTGACCCGAGATAAGAATATTAAAAAGAAATGGTGGAATTAATTAAGAAGTGCAATACTGCCCTCTAGAGGATAGTAAATATTAGATTTAATAATATTGCCAGTGACGTCAAATTTACTATAATTGAAGCGGCAGTGTTGGTTGCAAATCAGTCGGAGATTCCAGCATTCAGAGACTCACACCGCAATGCATTCAGACGTCCAGTACACATGACACTCTGAGAGTCCGAGATTCCAGCATTCAGACTCACACCGCAATGCATTCAGATGTCCAGTACACATAGCAGATCCCAGGACATGAGGCAATCAAGATTCTCACCAAATCTCTAACTCACATGCATTGATTATCTGATATCGATAATCTTCACACATTCCAAAAATATTACATCAGGAATTCCAAGGCAGACTTATCAAAATCCAAATTGGACAGGTAATGTATAATATCTATTTGTAGATATTCTTGCAACGTAGACTGAGATTTCTCAGATACTTGGGTAACTCCAAAAATTCTAAGTATTTCTATTCTGCAGATAGAAATATGAAGAAGTGGATATAAGGATTTATTCCTAAAAGAAATGTTGTAAGATTGATACCAATATATATATTGAATTTGGAAATTACTGTGATTAAAATTAATAAGCAAGGAATTATATAACTACAAAATAAAAAGCAAAAGATTAGAAGTTTAATTCTCGAGATTAGGGGAGGATTCACTAAATAAGTTTTTATCACTTATTAAATTAGCTCATCTTTTGTTGATCCATGTAGTATAGATATATATATATAAGAGTTGGCTGGTTAAACATTGTTTGCTGGGAAATGCATGTTGTATTAAGCAGAAATGTTTATTAACCATTTGTGTATTAGTTACTAACTGATAAGGTAAATGATATTAATCATATATGCAGTTACTAACCGGAGATACATATATTGTGAAGCTAGTTTTTATATGCTGATGGATTTTGGTTAATAAATTTTTGTTTTTGTGATGAGATTTGAAACTTTTTTGTATACGTAATAAATATATACAGTATATATTTTTATCCGATTATTGATTATTGTATTTTTCAAAGCAAAACACAGACAATTAAAAGAATTCAGGAGAATTTCTAAGAAATATAAACGATTGATATTTGTGTCTCGTATGGATTTCTTATGCAATAATAATCCCTGATATATTGGAGGCAACTCCCGAGATAGGTCCAGTAAGTCCAATATATAACGTGTTGTATTCACGTGCAGAGATTATATCCGACAGAACACAAGGCGTAGAGCCGCAGATTTACACATATTTTTAATAGACGCCGGGAACTGTAGTAGGAGGTAAGTCTTAGCGGAGAACTCCACCTCCAACGCAGTGTTGGTGGTGACTCCATCATGGACCATCCTCCAGAAGGGGTCAAGGAGAGGGCATTCCCACCATATGTGAAGAAAATTACCCACGGCTGTTCCGCATCTCCAACAAGAGGGGTCAGAGCTTGGGTGGATTCTGTGGATCCTTTCCGGAGTCCAATACCAAAAGGTGAGTATCTTATATGCATTTTCCACACATTTCAATGTCGGGGATCCCCGATGAGTTAACGCGTAAGTCATAGACCACGTTTCCGCAGAGGAGGATTCACCTAAAAGGTCATGCCATGTCGATTGGAACTGTGGCGGGTCATCAGTGGAGTCCTGTAGCAGTCGGTAAAGAGTGGAAATGCACCTGGCAAGTGGGATACCTAATCTATAAAAGTTCTCGAAAGGCATTAGAGGTCTGGTAAGGCTATATCCACCGTTCAATGACTTAAGAAAAGATTTAATCTGGGCATAGTTAAATTGTTCCAGGAAAGTTAGTGGCGGTGATCCATCAGCAGGTGCAAGCGGGGGTATGGTATCGTCTCTCAAAAAAGAGTGCACTGCGATCCTATCTGGGAGGTCAAATCTATGTTTCAAAGCGGGACAAACTCCTGGGAGAAAGCCCGGATTGTGCTGTAGCGGTAGGAGTGGAGAGACAGCCGACGACAAAAACCTCAACATACGTATTCTCCTTCATAGCCGCAAAGTTTCTCGGGGATGCTCCATCGAGTCTGACTATCGGGGGAATCTCTAGGGCGGACCCAGGGTAAAGTCCACAGAGGAGTCCCCATGAGTTTTTCTTCTATATCCAGCCACAGTTTTTCCCCCGACGTCAGCGACCAGTCGAGTATACGGGTCAACTGTGTGGCAATAAAATATAGCTTGATGTCCGGGAGGGCCAAACCTCCACGAGCCTTAGAGCGACACAGGGTCTCATGTTGTACTCTGGGTCTCCCTTTAGGCCATACAAATTTCAAAATCTGGTAGCGGAGAGCAGTAAAAAATCCTGCTGGGATGGGAATTGGTACTGTTTGAAAAATGTAGAGAAGCCGGGGTAGTAGGTTCATTTTGATCACATTTATTCTTCCAAGCCAGGAATTAAATTTGGTCGTCCAGCCATCTAGGTCCGACTTAAAGGAGTCGAAGAGTGGTTTATAATTATATTCAAAAAGCCGGGAGTGAGAGGAAGTCAGCCATATACCTAGGTATCCCATCTTAGTCGCACACCAGGTGAATGGGAACCGTTGTTTTAGCTGTCTGGACACCATCGGATGCAGGTTAATATCCAAGAGTTCCGATTTATCCATGTTGATGCGAAAGCTAGAGTATTCTCCAAAATCGGCAACTGTTCGAAGAACAGCCGGTAAAGACTTCTCCACATCAGTGAGCATGAATAGTAGGTCATCTGCATATGCCGATACCACATGATGACGAGCAGAGCCACGGATTCCAGATATGTCTGCATTCGAACGTATGGACTGTAGTAGTGGTTCCAGAGAAAGAGCAAACAACAATGGAGATAGAGGACAGCCTTGTCTCGTTCCATTATGGACAGAGATCTCGGTGGAGAGAGCGCCATTGATACGGATCCTAGCCGTCGGGGTATGATATAATGCTGCAACCCAGTGAAGATAGGCGTCAGGGATACCCATGAGTCGTAAGTAAGATCTCAAAGAGATATTTCCAATGTACTCAGTCGAACGCCTTTTCCGCATCGGCCGAAAACAGCAGCATTTCCTGTCCCGAACGTTTTGCCAGGGTGATAGCATTCAATGCCCTAGATGTTGCATCCTTGGCTTCCCTGCCCGGCATGAAACCTACCTGGTTCGGTTGAATCAGACCAGGGACAAAAGGTAGTAATCGTTCCGCAAGGATCTTAGCTAGGAGTTTCGTGACCACGTTCAGTCAGGAGATGGGTCGGCAGTTCTTGCAGTCTGTGCGGTCCTTTCCGGGCTTCGGAATAACTGCGATAGTGGCTGCCAGGGTCCGCGAGTGTAAATGTGTAGTACCATCTATCTCCTGGAAAAGACGTAGGAGCAAAGGTGACAGTATGCTTCCAAAGCACTTATAATATTCCAGCGGGAGCCCATCCGGTCCCAGACAGCGCCCGTTTTTCATGGCCTTAAATGCAGCGGACAATTCCTCGATCGTGATAGGAGCAGCCAAGGATTCCTGGGCCGCTGAGGAGACCTTAGACAAAATCCGTGATTTCAAATATCTAGTTAAATCCGCCTGAGGAGGTCCCGTATCTTCCATCGCATCCAAGTGATAGAGAGACTGGTAATAAGAGGCAAATTCCTCCATGATTTCATCCGGTCGAGATGAACACCATCCATTCCTCATCTTGATCTTAGCAATATATGCCGTTCGACGCCGTTGTCTTAATGCGATGGCCAGAAGTCTACCTGGTTTGTTCTCCAGTAAAGCGAAATGGCATTTGGCCCTGGCAGCATTCTAAGCAAATTCTGTCATCTAAGATCTCATTGAGTCTACGCCGTAACTGAGTCACTTCCTGAAAAGAAGAGTCATCCAATGCGTCAGTTTGAGATTCCAGGCATCGGATCTTAATCAAAAGGTCAGCGACCTCTGAGGTCTTAGCCCATTTGATCGCCGTGGCCGCACTAATAAAGTGGCCTCTAATCACCGCCTTATGGGCTTCCCAGACCGTCGCCAGTGGGACGTCTTCCGTATCTAAATTGTCTTGAACGTACCTCGTAAGGTGGGCAGAGAGATCCGCCGTAAGTACGGGATCATCCAGCAGAGTAACATTTAGGCGCCATGTTCGTTCTCGAGGTCTATAAAGTGGGGAAGTTAGATCCATCGACACAGGGGAGTGGTCCGACCATGTGCGTGTACCTATATCCGCATCCAGGACCAAATGCAGTTGATGCTGCTGTAGAAAAATGTAATCTATGCGTGAGGAAGATGCATGGACGGGTGAGAAAAAAGTGTAATCACGTGCTCCTGCATGAAACGCCCGCCACACATCAACCAAAGGGAGTCCATGATCTTCGGATGTGTCTCAAAGAACAAGAGGGAGCAGAGGAGACCCCCCTTGAAGTATCTAGTCGGGGTTCCAGTGGAACATTAAAGTCTCCTCCGAGGACCAAGATGCCAGAGGTAAAAGAGGTAAGGTGCCTGATAATGCGTGCCAGGCATTTATGCTGATTCGCATTAGGCAGATATATAGAGGCAAACGTATATTGAGTATCAGATATAGAGCCTTTGAGAAAAATATAGCGACCCTCAGGGTCAATCTGTTGATCCTCTAACTGAAACGGGACATCACGAGAAAAGAGAATTGCCGTCCCCCGCGATTTCGCTACCGTATAATTACTAAAGAATCCGTCTGGGAATAACCCTGACATCAGCATGGGTGGAGCGTCTGCTCGAAAGTGGGTCTCCTGAAGAAAAACAACCGAAGACCGGAGAGCTCTCAGTTCACGTAACAATTTGCTTCGCTTTTCAGGGATATTCAAGCCTTTAACATTATATGAGAGAAAGCGCAGGGGCCGCTCTCTGAAAGCCCCTCCCTGCCGACCCCCCCACACCATCCATAGCAAGTATAGGGCAAGACAAAACAACAAACAATAAAAAGAGAAAGAAAAAAAAAAGGGGGAGGGGTGAGACGCAGAGACAGGTACAGACAGTAAAGAGGCAAGGAAAGAATGAGGCGACGACGTCCGTCAAGTGACCGGTCTAACAGGGGGGGCAATCCCCCAATGACGTCACCTGAGGTGAAAGGACGCAAATACCTCTGGGGGGGACCTCCGAACACCACGGGATTCCGACAAGTACAGAGCTTAAGAAGTGTTACAAGAAAGAGAAAAAGGTAACTAAATAACTGTCGAGCTAACGACAACAACGCAATATATGATATGAAGAAGAAAAATTAATTGCAAGGTGTTGAGATGAAATCACGATATAGGCGAACATGTGCCCAGTTTTCCTAGCAACCCCCAACAGTAGCAAAGGGCAGAAGGCATGTAGCCTCGAAGGAAATTTCACTATTAACAAGCCCAAAGAAACGCAAGTAAGATCAAACAACCCATCCATCCTCCTCACAGACCCAATTCCCAGATGCATATTTAAGAGGAAGTGAAAACAAAGCAATCCGGTATAACATGTCATAAAAGTCTCATTGCGCAAGGTGGACTGTATGAGTTCTCTCGGAAAATCCTGGAAAGGGGAGGCGCAACATAGGTATCCTAAAATGATAGTATTTACCATTGTCTGTCAGAAATGAACTGGACATAAAGATTTTATAGTGTCCCCATTTTACAGCAAACCGACATTCCAACCACATAAAATGCAATTGTGAAACCCTTCCTCCCCGTTCCTTTTGGTGCACACTCAATTTGTCTATGTGGCGGCCCCTCCTCAGCCCTCCTCCCACCCAGGCTCCCTCCTTCCCCCCCTTTCTGTTGCTCCTAGTACCTTTCGCCATTCTCTCCCCGTTTTCCCCCCTTTTTTTTTCTCTCCCTTTTCTTTTTCTTTTTCCTTTTCTCTTTTTTTTTTTCTTTCCCCCCTTTTTCTTTCCCTCCCCCCCTCCCAATTACAGAACACCCCTACGGAAAACACCCCTACGAAAAAAGTGCTGGTTAACAAAAATGTCCCCACAACAGAACAGTAGCGGACAATGCGAGTAACAAACTCAGATGACCGGTAAGGAGTCTAGGCAGTATGTCGCTGGCCTCATCGTAAGATGCGTCACGTGTGCAGAGGAGAGTAGGGACTGTGACTACAGTCCCTCCTCTCCTCTGCACACGTGACGCGTCTTACCATTCCTGCTGCAAACTCGCTTCTACTTGACTAAGTAGAAGCGAGTTTGCAGCAGGAATGGCAACAGCGGGCATCCATCAGGCCGGCGATCCCTCGAGAGCATGCGCGGGGGATAGCCGTCTAGGTTCAGTGGGAAAATGTGGCAGTCAAAAGCCATAGAGGAATCCTTCGTCATTTGAGCGGTCAATGGGTGACAACAGGGCAGGGTAAGTGAATGGGTCGTCGCTTAAGACGTAGAAGCGGTCATGTGTCAGTGGTGGGAAGATCTCCGGTTCGTCTGGCGGCGTGAGGAGACGATCTACGGTGATCTCGGGATCTGCATCGACGTTGCAGGCGAGGAAGTGTGGCGGTAGGCAGCCATTCTGCCCCATCCATGGTGGCATGTTCCCAGTCATGTATAGACAGCTCCGGGAGCTGTAGGTCATGTAGGAAGGTCGGCTCATCGGTAGGCATTTTGATTGCGTAAGTCACTCCATTCCGTGACACATTAAGTGAAAAAGGATAGCCCCATCGATAAGGCCTCTCTGAGAAGTGTCGTAAGCGGGCGGAGGGCCCTCCGTGCTGCTAACGTGAACCGCATTAGGTCTGCGAACAGCTCCACGTTATCTCCCTCGAAGGCTCAGGTCTCATGACGTCTTGCGGTCTTGAGGATTCGGTCTTTAAGGACGAAATTTGGTAGGTGGCAAATAAGGTCTCTGGGGCCACTCTGCGACGTGGGGGGGATGGCGCGATAAACTCGATGGGCCCTGTCGATGTCCATGGGGAGACGCCGCCATCTTGTAAGACGGAATTAAATAAACGGGCCAACAAGACTCTGGGATCCTCGTCTCCCTCATGCACCCCCGGATCCAGATGTTATGGCGCCTCGCTCGATTCTCCAAGTCGTCCACCCGGCGTAATAAGGTAGATAGATATTACCTGAGAGCCAGTGGGAGAATCCGAGGAGGGAGCCTGGGGGTGGTGTGTGGTGGTCTCCAGTTGGGCGACTCTGGTCTCCAGCGCCTGCAATCCGGTCTGCACCTCAGTCACTTCTCCCCACAGGGACTCACCGAGGGTGACTGTCAGATTGTGCAAGTCCGAGCAGGTCGGGAGGGAACCCAGGAGGTCCTCAATATGGCGCAGCCGAGGATGATCTTCCGAGCACGAGGCCTCCGAGGGTGCGGGAGATGTCGAGGTCGATGGACTAGGCCCACGTGTGTGATCGGTCGGAGCTTGAGAAAGGCTTCCAGGGTCCCTGTGCGGGTCGGCCGGGGCGTGCTCGGGATTGAGGGGGTCTGTCCTTTCGATTTCCCCATCGTGATTATCTTCGATCCAGTAAATAATATGCTTTTGAGTAGCGTTGCCGTCGGAACAGAAGTACTATGCACCATCTTAGTGCAGGGTCAAGCCACGCCCCCTGATAACTATTTTTAGACAATATATAAGTATATAATAAAACACAGAGACATAGGTTTTTAAAAGTATTTACTTTGGTAGGATTTAAAAAAAAGGTAAGTAAAAGCAAC
Organism: Leptobrachium leishanense; assembly: GCA_009667805.1. NCBI lineage: Eukaryota > Metazoa > Chordata > Amphibia > Anura > Megophryidae > Leptobrachium > Leptobrachium leishanense. The sequence continues at coordinate 102,782,404 of CM019070.1, read as the reverse complement.
ATCTGGTCCGGAGACAAATTAATTATACGATTAATATTTAACTATTAAAAGACTCTCCCCAGAGATTACACTAAAATAACCCCATGGTCCTTGAGTTTAAAATAATTAGTGATAGCTCTCCCCAGAGATTAAATATAATGTAGCGCTCACTCCCGGAGGAGCCGCTGAATTTAACCTTGGGTCAGTCTCCCCGCACTAGGGAATAAATATACACCAGCACTGTTGTGGATTTTATCTATATAATAAAAGAGTAAGGCTTTGGCTGTCCGTCGCCAAAGCCTTACTGCGCATGCGCGCGCAACCAGCGGCGGTTGGTTGCGCGCGCATGCAACCGCCGCGGCACGAGCCGGCTGCCGGCTCGCCGCGGCGGTTACACATGCACACAGCAGCCGGGTAGAGGCTGCGCTCGCAGCCTCTACCCGGCTGCCGCGCGCATCCAACCCCAGAGCGGCGAGGGAAAGTTTCCTCCGCCGCTCGGGGGGTTGGATGCGCGCGGCAGCCGGGTAGAGGCTGCGAGCGCAGCCTCTACCCGGCTGCTGTGTGCATCTAACGGGTCCCCGAGCGGCGAAGGGAAAGTTCCCTCCGCCGCTCAGGGGTAGGATGCGCGCGGCAGCCGGGTAGAGGCGCAGCCTCTACCTGGCTGCCGCGCGCATCCTACCCCCCGAGCGGCGGAGGGAAAGTTCCCTCGCTTCCGCTTTGAAGGACCCAAGCCCCGGTCACGTGACCGCGGCTTGGGTCCTTCAAAGACCGGAAGCGGGGAAATCTTCACTTCCCTGGCGCCGCTCGACAGGTAAGTATGAGCGCTGGTGGGGTGGGGGGGTCAATATCCACGACCTGGGGGGGTCAATATCCACGACCTGGGGGCAAATCCACGAGCTGGGCAAATCCACGTGCTGGGCAAATCCACGAGCTGGGGCAAATCCATGTGCTGGGCAAATCCATGAGCTGGGCAACTCCATGAGCTGGGGCAAATCCATGAGCTGGGGGCAAATCCATGAGCTGGGGGCAAATCCATGAGCTGGGCAACTCCATGAGCTGGGGGCAAATCCATGAGCTGGGGGCAAATCCATGAGCTGGGGCAAATCCATGTGCTGGCAAATCCATGTGCTGGGCAAATCCATGAGCTGGGCAAATCCATGAGCTGGGGGCAAATCCATGAGCTGGGGCAAATCCATGAGCTGGGGGCAAATCCATGTGCTGGGCAAATCCATGAGCTGGGCAAATCCATGAGCTGGGCAAATCCATGTGCTGGGGCGGTATCCACATGCTGGGGCAATATCCACGTGCTGGGGCAGTATCCACGAGCTGGGGCAGTATACCCACAATAGACTGCCCTCTGGGCAGGCTGGGGCAGTATCCACGTGCGGGGGCAGTATCCACGTGCGGGGGCAGTATCCTCGTCCTGGGGCAGTATCCACGTGCGGGGGCAGTATCCACGTGCTGGGGCAGTATATCCACGAGCTGGGGCAGTATATCCATGAGCAGGGGCAGTATATCCACAATAGACTGCCCTCTGGGCAGGCTTTACAACTAGTAAGTTATATAATTTACTGGTCTCAAATAAACTGGCATATATAAAGCAAACACGGTATATATATATATATATTCAGGAATTCGTAATGCGAGAAATGCGCAGCGGTAAAAAAAGGAAATTTTAACCCCTTCGTTGCCGGGGTGTAAGTCCCGTACAGGTTGTGTCCCAAGAAGGTGTGCGTGTATGTGTGTGTTGGTACCCGGGTACTATATTCGACTGGCCAGTGAATGAATTCAGTGTATCTTCGACTAGTCATGTTGGGGCCCTGTAGATTTAAGCAAACTGCAGCGTGCTTTGTTAACTTTACTGTGGCCTGGAAAGCCTCTCACCCATCCGCCAGACAATCTGCTCCGCTGCACGACCAAGGACGTCTCTCCGCTCGATTTGGCTGGGACTCTGTGCCACCGGATCCGCTGTTCTTGCTTGTCCCTCTTTGCAACAAGATTTTCAGCTTACCGCCTGCACTCCCATTGGATCATCGTGGTCTCCTAACTCGGGGTCCAATCTGCAGCTCTGTGTCTGTGCAAACCTCTCGGCGGTGGATTACTAGGTCTCTGGCACGTCACTGAAATCGATCTCCAGCGTCCGCAAGGCAGCACCTGCTCTCCAGCCTGGTCACAATCGTTCCCTGTCTCACGTGCGTCTTGCTCTGTTCACCCCTCGGCGTGCACTGTTCTCCACACCCACTTCCTGTCTCTGCCCCAAAGCATGTTGGAAAACGTAGTTCCAATGTGTCCAGTATAGTTTACATTGCACTTGTCTCCCCCTGGTGGCCAAAAATGGGTATTTACAGCAACAGAACTAAAACAGCGCTACAATAAGAAAATAATAAAAACATTCGTTAAAACACTAACTAATTTCTAGACCCTAGCAAGAAAATAAAAGACAATGCATAGGTGATCTTTAAATGCAAAAAGATTAGTTACCCATTTAGATAGGGACCTCAGAAACACTTACTCAGTGCAATCTGTACCCTTCCTCAGCTCACAGCATTCTGATCGCCCCAGCAATTCTAATCCTCGCTTCCTCTGATCCCTGGCATCCATCCAGAGGAGGATGGGCTACAGACTTGTCTCCACCCACGAGTGGATCTTGTTTGGTATTGAATGTTAGGTCACCTTCCTGGAAGGAGGGGGAGTAGCTGGCTTATGTCACTTCCGGGCCAGAGCACATGTTTTAGACAAAGACTATTATGCTCTTTACTGACATCTAGTGGCAGTTACCAAATGTTACATGGCTATTTGAGGGTTTATTGAATATTCATTGGAGTAGATCACCTTAAATTCAATGTCCAATACAAGGGGTTACCCACAGAGCAGGGAATTGATGCCAACATTTTGGTGTTCTGTTGTTCCCTGCACTTTGGGGAATCCAATTTCCCTACCCTGCAGTGAATTCACCATTCACCGCAGGGTCCCCAAAGTGCAGGGAGTCGGCCGCCGAATGCCACTGCCGCCGCAAACCCATGGCCTGCTGTTTTAAAAAAAACTACTTAACAAAGATGCCTGGAAGTTACATATGATTGATGATTGATATGGATTGATAATAAAAAGGTCTGTTACAGAAAAAAGAATAACGCTATATAAAAAAAGGAAGAAGAATTGCCGAAAAAATTCTGAAAAATGACTGATACTGAAAAAAAAACAATAAATAAAGAGACTTTTACTGCAGATTAAATTAATAAACAGTTTATTAGATATTGCATAAAAACGGGAATATTTTTAACATTGAAACCTATGGGATTCGCCTGAATAAACCTGCTGAATGAAACCACCGAACATCAGGGCATTTCACTGACATTTCTCTGCTGTTCGGTGTTCTTTGAATAGATTAACTATTTCGTTCTGGGGATTTGCACCGCCTTCGAACAGCACCGTACTTGCTGGCAGTTCGCTAACATTTGTGTGTGAGCCTATCACAGAGCTCCAGTGGTGTACTTAGAGGAGGGGTAAGGCGGCAGGCCGCCCCAGGTACCAGTGATTATTAAGGTGTCATTAGGGGGTACTAGGAGGTGCCACTGTCACTGTGTGTCAGCTTTGAGCTGTGTTCTCAAACAATTAGCAGTGGAGCAGGGCGTTTGCATTAGGAGAATAAAAATCCCCCTCTCCTCCCTCCATAGCACACAAATCATATCCCCCTGCCCCGCAGCAGCTCTAGGAGAGGGGAGGGGGATGTGATTTGTGTGCAGAGAGAGAAAATGACAGTAAACGGCAGGTAACGGGGGGATGTGACGTGTGTCATGTGGACTTGGGGGCAGGGCTGGACTGGGACAAAAAAGCGGCCCTAGACTTCATCTGGTCCGGATTAAGAAATCTATGTTCCTGGAGCTAAAGATTTTGTTTGGATTTTTTGCCATTTAATGAAATGAAAACATATGTTATTTTAAATTGCATGCAATTTCTGTGAAATTTTTGTGTTTCGGCACTCTTCAGTGATTCCATTTCGCCGCAAAAAATAGTGAATTCACCCTTTAGTGAATGTTCAGTGTTTTGATGGAAATGGAGTCGCCAAAACCCGCCGAAATGTTCCAATTACCGCTGAATCACGCCAAAAATTGGTACCGGAAAATTCCTCTGAACTGGGGAAAAAAAAAAGGTCTTATTCTCCTAATAGGATCTTACATCAATAATCATGTTTTACTATATGGATGATCTCTAGCTCAATGGCACAAACAAAAAGCCAAATATGCCAGCCCCATGAGACAACAGGAGGGGGACTGCTGCCAGCGAGTGTGTGAGCCAGCCCAAATACGTGTGTGGGGGCCAGAGCAGGGTCCTCCCTCTCCTCTTAGATTGTAAGCTCTGGAGCAGGGTCCTCATCCCCACTGCCCAGGCAAGACCCTGCCTAGAGTGCCTGTATACTGCCAATATTGTCCTGGCCTGTACCTCATGCAGGCTCTGTGAGTTTAACACAGGCCCCCACCAGATTGTTATTAATCAATTTGTGTCCCTCCTCCCCAGACAGATAAACTAGCCCTCAGACCAGGGACCTCTCATAAATAATGACAATGGAATCATGCGTAATAAAAAATTTATTTATTTGAAAATCATCACCTTTTTCTTGTGTCCAGCATCCCAGCCAGTGGCCCATAGCAGCAGCTGCACCTGCATCTCAGCCCTGCATCTCCCAGCCTGCAAAGTATTTGGGAGCACTTGGTGGGTTGGAGGTGGAGTGGGGATGTTGTTGCAGTTGTTGCAGTTGTTTATGAATAGATTAAAGGAAAAGCATTTACCGTCATTTGAAACGTCATTTTTTTGTTTTTAAATGTTTCTATACATCCTAGAAATCTGACACTTCACGGGCAGGTTATGGGGACCTCCTAGGCACGATATTTTAAGTAATTTTTCGTCTTTATTTTTAACCCTTATTTCATGGAAAACTCACAGTCCCTTTAAAAACGTTTTTTTTTAAAACTTTTTGTCCATGTTTCCTGTCCCCCAGGGCACTACCCAGACCCCCATACACCTTTTATGGCAAATGTCTAGCATATATACCCTCTTGGAGGGCACTCTAAAAATTGAACTTTGAGTCCCATTGACTTGTATTGAGTTCGAGTTCGAACTTTTGAAAAGTTCGAGTTTGGATGCGAACCGAACTCGGGGTGTTCAGCTTATCCCTAGCCTTGACTCGCATATGAATTTAAGTGACATCCCATTCCTAATCCATAGGGTTCAATATGACGTTGGTCCACCCTTTGCAACTATAACAGCTTCAACTCTTCTGGGAAGGCTGTCCACAAGGTTTAGGAGTGTGTTTATGGGAATTTTTGACCATTCTTCCAGAAGCGCATTCGTGAGGTCACACACTGATGTTGGACGAGAAGGCCTGGCTCTCAGTCTCTGCTCTAATTCATCCCAAAGGTGTTCTGTCGGGTTGAGGTCAGGACTCTGTGCAGGCCAGTCAAGTTCATCCACACCAGACTCTGTCATCCATGTCTTTATGGACCTTGCTTTGTGTACTGGTGCACAGTCATGTTGGAAGAGGAAGGGGCTGTGACGGAACCGTTCTCTTCCGTCTGTCCTGACTCTCCAGACACAGCTTCGTTGCGGTCAGCCCGGCTACTGGGAGCGCTGTCGTCAGCGCCTCGAGCAGCTTGACCTGCCTGTTTCTGTTCCTCTGCCCTGGAGCCATTAGGAAATTCCAGAAGGCCGCTCTGTGCCTTCTGAGGTGGAGTATAGTGTAGCGTCACTGAAATAAAACACCAGACGCAGCTGTATGCTTTAAAACAGGATTCTCTCTCTGTCTCTCTCTCTCACTCTGAGCTTGAATGAACAAAAACGCCAATACTTAGGCTAGGGTCGGATGAGCGTGATTTCTACGGACTGTACGTCCGTTCACACGGACGTACGTTAGTACAGAAGACACAGTAGTGGCCAGACAGTCCGTTTTTTTCACTGACGTATATATTTTGACTGATGTAGGAGGGAAAATAAATTAAAAAGCAAAACCATTTTGTCCGTGAAAAATGCTGGACGTATAAATGCAGTCTGTCTGACCACATTCCATCACTCACACACAAAGCTATGCGGACGTTGCAGACGCAGCGCACTTTGTGCGGCCGTTCTAGTGGTTGTACGTTCTTGCCTGCCTTGCGTCCGTGGACCGCGGCCGTTGTGCGTCCGCAGTCCAGTGCGGACGTACTTCATGTGTCAGGCTCCAATGGACTTTCTTTCATGCTATCACGGACGTACTTTTAGGCGCAATCACGGACGTGAACACTACGCTCATCTGACCCCAGCCTTATGCGGAAATCCAACAGCCATAATTTGCATAAATGACGTACATCGTCCTACTAAAATGCCAATTACATGATGTCAGATAGATATTTACAATAAACATTCTTTAGCCTTTAGCTCACACAACATTTACATAATCTATTGTTCTAACACAACAGATTAAAGACAAACACTATCACAGACTTCTTGAATTAAACATGCAGCCAGATAAGGGGAAAAGCCCTGTTGCATAAATTACACAGCAGTAAAGCTTGTTTACTGGCTATACAAAACACATTTACCTACAGGAATATAAGTATATTTAAAACTAAAGTTACGCCATTTACACTAAACTAATTTAAACTAAAACCAAACGATGTAAAATATATTTAAACTCACACGATACAATTGAACATAAAGTCTCTTGGGGTTTGAAGCATGGAACGTTACATCAGCTCCATGACAGGGGCCAACTCCAAACTGTTCCCACAAAGTTGGGAGTAGGGATAAGCTGTTAGGTTCGATGTGTTCGGAGTTCGGTTCGAACATCGCCAGTTCGTATGTTCGCGAACTTCTCTGCGTGGTCGCAGTATGTGTGCCCACAATGCACCACAATGGACCACAATGCACTTTTTCCACTGGCCTGAAGCTTGTAATTGGCTACAGCCTGCACCTAACCACAGTTAAGACTATGGGCAAATTTTGCCCAATCATGGGCTCACAGAGCTAAGTCCGGCAGCACACTATATAAGGCGTCCCTTGCAGCACGTGTTTTTTGAGAGGAGATTGTTGTGTTAGTGTGTGTTCTCACTGCCAGTCTGCCACCAGCTATTGGGGGGTCTCACTTCTACAAAATATCTGGGAATTGTTGTAATCTTTGTGTTCTCACTGCCACCAACTATTTTGGGGGTCAGTCATTTCTACAAAATATCTGGGAATTGTTGTAATCTGTGTCTTGTCACTGGCTGACAGCTATCAGGGTGTCTCACTGAGTTATACCAGAGTTCTGGAAATCTTTAATCTTTATAACAGCGTTGAATCAGAGTTCTGTACATCTTTCATCTAGATATCACTCACCATGTCAGAAAGACCAAAAAGGACAGGCAGATGCTCCCAGACACAGATAAGAGGGCAAGCAGCCTCTGTGTCGGGAGGCTGTGCCTCTGGTCGTCGTGGACGTGGTGCATCCTCTGCAGGGGCACGCTTGTCCTTTCTAACTGGTGCTGGCTGTCTTAAGCAGCAGCAACATACAGAGGATTTGGTGGATTGGCTAACCAGGCCATCCTCATCCTCCCAGTCCTCTGCCAGCCAGGCTTGTAGTGCTTTACAGTCCACCTCAGCTGCCAAAGCCTCTAATGCAGCCTCCATGTCCACAGCTACTCCTGCCGTAGCCTCACTATCACACACAGAGTAGTCAGCTGAATTGTTTGACTACAATGACAGTGATAGGCTGCTTGAGGATGCGCAGCAACTTCAGTGCTCTGATTCAATCTCTGAGGTTGAGGAAGGGACTATAATCAACCTAGAGGAAGGGGGTGGCAGTGACACACAAATAACTGGCACTCATGTTGCCCCAGCAGCTGCAGCATACTGCCAAGTTGGCTCCAGTGACGAGGAGATAGGGGGTGATGATGACAATAATGACGAGGTAACTGACTCCACCTGGGTGCCTGATCAAACAGAGGAGTCAAGTGAGGAGGAGGAGGAGGCACAACAAAACTGAGGCACAATGTCCTCTATGACCAACCGTAGCCAGTCCAAGGCATCAGATGTCAGAGCTGCTCAGGTGCAGAGCACTGTTGTCTCAAAGCACACATCCAGGAACTCTGATGTCTGGGAGTTCTTTAAGAAATGTGCAGCAGACCGCACCGTTGCTATTTGTAATCTATGTCAGATGAGGATCAAGCGTGGGAAAGACACCAGACGCTTGGGCACCACGTGCTTGAGGCGACATATGACCACCTGCCACGCATCCCGTTGGTGCAAAACTTTGCGCAGGTCCTCCTCACCTGTCTCTACCCAAACTATATGTCCTGCCATGTCATTGACTCCAACCTCCACTGGAAACCTCCACTGGGAAAGGCAGTCAGCAGCAAGGTGCACATGACTTTAAACACGTGGTCCAGCAAGCATGGACAGGGCTGTTACATTTCCTTCACGGCACACTGGGTAACTCTGCTTGCAGCTGGCAGGGATCCAGGATGGGGCTCTGTGCTGAAGCTTGTTCATCCACCACGCCTCCAGAAAGCTGCTTGTATGAGGTCTGTCTGCTCCACCACCTCTACCTCCTCCTCCTCCTTCTCTGTCTCTGGCGAAGTGGCAGTTAAACTGATGAGTGACAGGGGCTATGCAATGGCTCAAGCAAAAAGATGCCGTACTGTGCTTGAACTGGTTTGTTTAGATGGTTTGTGTGAGTATGGCACAAGGACAGGTTCAGGTCAACTTGGTTTTTTTCCCCCGCAGTGGCGGATGCATGCACTGTACTGTCACCATTTGAGGAGGCAACGAGGATGGTGAGCAGGGACAGTGCATGCATCAGTGACACAATTCCTTTAGTGTTCCTGCTGGAGCGCACTCTGCAGGGAATTATAGATGTGGCACTAGAGGCAGAGCAGCGGGAGGAAGAGGAGGCCTTCCCTAGCTCTCAAGGCCCCAGTCTTTCCACAGACAGCATTCCAGCTGGTCCTCCTCAGATCAGACAGGAGGAGGATGAGGAGGAGGAATATTTAAGTAGTGGGGGCATTGAAGGTGGGGATTCCTCAAGGGAGGGTTCTGTGTGCCCAGAAACCCAAGGACTAGTACATGGCTGGGAGGAGGAAGTGCATGATGGGGTCATCCTCATTGACCAGGAAGACTCGGAAGCTAATGCCACCGCCAACCTACGCTGCATGGGCTCCCTTATTCTGCAAAGCCTGCTAAAGGACCCCAGGATTTGTGCTATCAAGGAGAGGGATCATTACTGGTTGGCAAGCCTTCTTGATCCACGAAACAAGGGTAAGGTTGCAGAGCTCATCCTGCCCGCACAGAGGTAGGACAGGATGAAAAAATGTGAGGACGCTCTAAAGCGACACTTGTGTAACACCTTTCCAGGCACTGGTAGGTTACCAAGTGATGACACAGGTGCTTCTGAGGCTGCGGTTGATCAGAGGAAGAGCAGTGAATGGGGCCACTTGACTGATGCCTTTTCTAATTTTTTTAGTCCACGATGCCCAGGGACATGAAATGTAGGCACCCATTGCCAGCGTCTTCACCATATGGTGCAGGACTACCTAGGGGCAAGGACAGACCTGGATACCTTTCCAGCAGATGATCCACTGGTTTACTGGGTGTTGAGTTTGGATCACTGGCCAGAAGTTAGCCAATATGCTATGCAGCTACTAGGTTGCCCTTCATCCAGCGTGCTTTCTGAAAGGACGTTCAGTGCCGCTGGAGGTTTTGTCACAGACCAAAGAGTGCGTCTGTCCACCGACTCTGTAGACCGGCTGACATTTATAAAAATGAATCAGTCCTGGATCAGCAGCTATCAATCCCCTGATGCTGACGTAACGGAATAGATCGGGGATCTCTTCTGCATTCACAAAACCTCCACCACTGCACTCTTCCACAATACCACAAAGGGGTTATGGTGTGAAGGCACTTGCTGCCACCAAAGGCACAATATTTGGGTGCACTGCCACTGACGCCTATATTACCAAATTTATATCATTTTAATTTTTTGGACCGCAGGGTCCAACCCTGCACTCTTCCACAATACCACAAAAGGGTTACGGTGTGACGGCACTGTTGCCAACGCTAAAGGCCCAATTTTAAAGCACCTATTGTTACTTTCATCCAAAGCCTGCATAAGTTTCACCATAATTTAGCCAAACAAAATCATTAACTTGTTCTGCGTGTCCTAAAATGTCTCCGCTTATAATACAGACTGCCGCCCCAAGCAGTTGTTTATGAATAGATTAAAAGGAAAACCGTTTACTGTCATTTGAAATGTCATTTTTTTGGTTTTAAATGTTTCTATACATCCTAAAAATCCGCAACTAAACGGGCAGGTTATGGGGACCTCCTAGACACGATATTTGAAGGAATTTTCCGTTTTCATTTTTAACCCTTATTTCATGGAAAACTCACTGTTCCTTTAAAAACTTTTTTTTTTACTTTTTGTCATTTTTTCCTGTCCCCCAGGGCACTACCCGGACCCCCACACACCTTTTATGGCAAATATCTTGCATATATGCCCTCTTGGAGGGCACTCTAAAAATTGACTTTTGAGTCCCATTGACTTGCATTGAGTTCGGTTCGTGTTCGAGTTCGAACGCGAACTTTTGAAATTGTTTGAGTTCGAATGCGAACCGAACACGGGGGTGTTCGGCTCATCCCTAGTTGCGAGCATGGAATTGTCCAAGATGTCTTGGTATGCTGAAGCATTCAGAGTTCCTTTCACTGGAACTAAGGAGCCAAGCCAGATGGAGAAGCACAATTTGTCAGTCATGGGTAAAATGGGGCATTGCTATGAACTAGGGGGGAATAATGTGAGGAAAAGGGAACATTGTGCTGATATAGGCAGTAATAGTTTGAGGTAGGTGGGACATTGCCTATAGTTGGGTGGTCATGATGGATTTTTGTTCATTTATGTTTGCTAAAAATAAATAATCTATTTAAAACTGCCTTTAATGTAATTTATGTTATTTATTTTTTCTAATTTTAATTGGGGGGCCGGGTTGCTGCACCACAGGCCTATGGCTTGTACTTGCCCCCTGGGCCGAAAGATGCCAGTCAGCCTACTATCTCACCCCAAAATCTGAACCCCCTTCATATGGCTATGTTCCCAAAATTAAAGTAGAAAAATCAGCCCCCACGAGTCTTTACCCTGTTTTAAGTACAGATGGAGCATATTACACACCAAGTTCTGCCCCATTCCCACCAACATCCACAAGTCAGACACCGACTATATCACCTATAATGCCTCATTTGCCCAATTTAGATACCACTCTCCACACGATAGACCGTACCGGTGACCAGGGTCAACCATGGTTGGAAATGCAGGCACCTTCCTCCGGTCATTCTTATGACTCAGTAAATCGTTCCGATGATTCCCTAACGTCCCACATAGGGTTACCTGCAACCACACCCCAGGTCACGCGTAGCCAGCCCACACTTTTTCCACCCCAACACCAAGATCTTATCACCTTTCCACCCCAGCAAACCGACACCACGTACCCTTTCTACCGAAACACTCACGACATCCCCCCAACTCCCAAAAACAATGTAACCTGGACACTCCCAATAGCCCGAGTACCGGGACCATCTCCCCCGACTGGGAGATTTCACTTCCACTGACGTCCCCATTATGTATGTCACCTTCACACCATCTCAAGCCTCCTCCTTATTAGGCACATTACCTGACCCGAAAAAACAACCTATGCCCTTTTATAGACGCATAGTTCAGATTCAGAAGACTTACTCTGCAGCATGGAGGGACCTTTTAAGTTTGTGCGAAATAAAAGCAGGCGATGGGTATTGGCCCATAATGGAAAAAGGATTTACTTCTGCGCGTTTAGTATCTGATGTCTCATACCAGTCAGGTATAGACTTTTGCGAACAGCTCAGAGAGTGGGCAAAGGACAGATTAGCTGACCAGGCAACCACTATAAATGATATCACTCAAGATAAGGCTGAATCAGTTGAGAAATATTATGCCAGGTTGATGCAAGTGTTCTCCGACCTAGGGTTTAATGCCTACAATAAATCACATAGCCAGATGTTATCCTTGGCATTTGTTTCTGGTCTAAAGGAACATGTAAAGAAAGGTCTTATTACTGCCAGACCTGAATACCATGTGCTCCCTCTAGACACCCTTCTCCTGGTAGCAAAAGGTTTAGAGTCCGTGTTCCTGACAAAGAAACCCACTCCCCTTATGGCAGCGAGTACAGTTGGAGGGCCGCCTAGTAGTGATGGGATGCGCCCTCCCAAATCCTGTTTTAATTGTGGGCAGTAAGGCCATTTCAAACGGAATTGTAAAGAACCCATAATCCCCCGCAAACCATGGATTCCCCAAAGGGTTGATACCAGACCACCTCAATCAGAGGTCTCCTTTGCACCAGATAATTTTCCCCCACCTCCGCCCCTGAGCTAGGAAACCAGCAACCCTGTGTCAGGCTCCCTTGTCATGGCTGTCTCTGCGGAGGGACAGGGGGGCCACTCACTAAGGTAACCTTACCCATTGAAGGTAACCCCACCACATTCCTCGTAGACACAGGGGCAGCCCATAGCGTAATACGAGCCACTGACATACCGGACCCCTCTTTTCTATCTGACATTGATATTTCATGTGTGGGTGTAGATGGCGTACCCCACTCTAATTTGTTAACAAAACCTTACAAGTAGGAAATCACCCAGATCTCCTTGCCAGATTTGTTGTGTCCGATACCTGCCCCCTCAATCTCCTTGGAGCAGATGTTCTATCTCGACTCCAAGCCTCCATAAAATTCACACCTGATGGACAGGTAACCCTGTCTGCGCCACTATCATTGCACGATAGCGTGGCTCTTAACGCAATTCCTCTACTCATGAGTCTGGCCCAATTTCCTTCCCTCCCATCCCGAACTACACGAGGTTCCCGATCACCTGTGGTCAAGAGGCCCAGAGGATATCGGACGTTTGCAGGTCCCACCTGTCCTAGTAACTTTGAGACCTGGCGCAACACCACCCCGCAAACCCCAATACCCCCTGAAACCGGCTCAGTCTGCTGCCATTGCAAAACAAGTTTGCATACTTGTGGAAAGTGGTGCCCTCGTCCAGTGCACCTCTCCATGCAATAGTCCACTGTTCCCTGTCAAGAAAAAGACCCCAAAGGGCGAACCTGAAGCCTACAGGATGGTTCAGGATCTCCGGGCAGTTAACGAGGCAACGATACTAGACACCCCACTTGTTTCCAACCCACACACTCTGTCATCTGGTATTCCACCGTCTGCCTGTTACTTTACTGTTGTAGATTTGGCAAATGCTTTTTTTAGTGTGCCACTCGACCCAGCTTGCATGTACCTGTTTGCTTTTACCCATGACAATAGGCAATACATGTGGACTGTCATGCCTCAGGGAGCGCAAAATTCCCCCACTCAATTTTCTAAAGCAATGGCCACTGTATTAGATACGTGGCAGAGACTAAATCCCCAGGTTGTCCTCCTTCAGTATGTGGATGACCTCCTCCTCTGCGCCCCCTCCCGTGAGGAAGCTGTGACTACTTCTCTAAGCCTTTTGCAGTACCTCGCTTCACAAGGCTGCAAAGCATCCAAAGCCAAATTACAATGGTGCCTTCCAACTGTAGTTTTCCTCAGCCACTGTATTTCACAAGGCACCAGACACTTAACCGGGTCAAGAGTACGTACAATTTTGTCTGTCCCACTGCCCCCGGCAAAGAAGCCGTTACAGGCTTTCCTGGGACTCGTTATGTACTGTAGATCGTGGATCCCTGATGCCTCTGCCCTCATGCAGCCCCCTGTATGAGGCACTTAAATCCGACCCCTTTTGTCTCTCTGAGGGTGCCATTACCAACTTTGATAAGCTGAAACATTCCATTTCTGCTGCCCCGGCTCTCGGCCTCCCGGATTACGAGAAGCCTTTCAAATTATTTGTGTCCAAAAAAGGTAGCCATGCTGCAGGTGTCCTTACACAGCAACACGGTGGGTGCAATCGGCCGGTTGCCTATTACTCGAGCCACCTTGATCCCGTTGTACGCGGTGCCCCTTCCTGCCTCCGAGCAGTCTTTGCAGCACATTCCCTACTCGACAAATCATCCGATATAGTCCTGGGGCATCCACTGATTGTAGCTGCACCCCATGACATCTCTGCCATCGTCCAGCAAACCCAGCCCAAACACCTGTCATCAGCTAGACACCTGCGCCTACAGTGTTCCCTCCTACTCCCTGATAATGTCACTCTCACCAGGTGTTAGAGTCTAAACCCCGCTACTCTCATTCCTTTTCCAGAGGGGGGTAAATCCGATTGTGATTCTGATAGTGGTAATGATGGTAACTATGAGGCCCCTCTGTTTCCGGTTCTGATGACCCCACTGACCCTCTACCCGCATGATTGTCTCGAAGCCATGACCTCAGAATCAGCGCATCTGCCCACCGTACATGATGCCCCCCTCACGAATCCTGACCTAACACTGTATGTGGATGGCTCCCGCTTTGCGGATGAGTCCGGCAAATACCATACCGGGTGCGCAGTGACTACTGAATTCTCAATTTTGTACACTTCCCCCCTCGCCCCCACCTCCTCTGCCCAAGAAGCTGAACTACACACCCTTACGCAGGCCTGCATAATAAGCGCACACAAGACAGCTATTATATACACAGATTCAAGATATGCGTACGTTGTCACCCATGATTTTGGCGTGCTGTGGCGAAATCGGGGTTTACTCACAGCAGCAGGCATCCCTGTTAAACATGGGAAAGCTATACAGTCTCTTATGGACGCTCTCCTCCTACCCAAAAATGTCGCAGTACTAAAAATAAAAGCACATGGCAAGCTTAATACACCTGAAGCAAGAGGAAATCATCTAGCAGACCAGGCAGCAAAACAAGCAGCCACTCAGACACAGGAAAAGGAATTCGAGCAGCTTGTCCCACTGCTAGTACAGACTTCTGTCTCAGAACTACAAATAACACAGCTGCAGGGCTCTGCATCACACAGTGAGAAGGGAGACTGGGAGAAAAGGGGGGCCACAAGCACACACGGACTCCTCTGTGTAAGAAATAAAGTGTGCTTACCCAAGGCACTCTATCCGGCCGTGGTACAATGGGCACATGGACACTCACACCTTTCAAAAACATGGATGAATGCACTAATTAGCAAACAATACTATGCGCCAGGCATTTCCACTCTCACTGCCTCGTACTGCAAATCCTGCGCTATCTGTGCTAAATGCAATCCAGGTAGACCAGTGAAAGTCCCGACAAGACACCTGGCTAAGCCTTTATACCCTTTCCAAAGGGTCCAAATAGATCATATTCAGATGCCGAAGAGTGGAAGATATGAATATGCTCTCGTCCTTGTAGATATGTTTTCAGGATGGCCTGAGGCCTACCCAGTAACTAACAAGACAGCTAAAACAACAGCTAAGAAACTATTAACAGAGATTATCTGCAGGTTTGGCATCCCTGAAGTGATAGAGAGTGACCAAGGGCCTGCATTCACGGCAACCATAACCATGGAAATTTGGTCTGCTCTAGGGGTCACCCTTGCCTTTCATGATCCGTACCACCCACAAAGCAGCGGAAAAGTCGAAAAATTAAACGGTACCCTCAAATCTAGAATGCTGAAAATGGCACAGGAATCTGGTTTGCCCTGGCCAGAAAGTCTACCCATGGCCCTTTTTAGCATCAGGTATACTCCCAGAGGCCTACACAACCTGTAACCCTTTGAAATATTGTTCAGTACGGCCCCTAGACTAGGGTGCTATTTCCCTCAACAATTGCAATTACAGTCTGACAGTCTAGTAAAATATGTCACCAGTGTCTCGAAAATATTAACTGATATACATGGTCAAGTGTTCTCTTGCATTCCAGACCCTCAGAGTATCAACGACACTCGTCAACTGGTCCCGGGAGATTGGGTACTAGTGAAGAAGTTTCTTCGGAAAAATCCACTTGAGCCCAGATACGACGGTCCCTTCCAGGTCCTCCTCACAACAGCAACTTCAGTAAAGTTGGAAGGAAAAGCCACCTGGATCCACGCCTCCCACTGTAAAAAGACCTGTACACCAGAAGCGGACCAGACAACAAAACAACCATGATTGTGTATATCCTTCTCATTTGGGGGGTGGGAATCTAGGGGCAAAATGTGGCTGTTATAATGGGACAGGCAGCTGTTGATTTGGTGCAAACGGTTGTGAGAGACCAGATGGGAGCTGTCCTAGGACAACTGGCGGACAATGCCCAGGTCATGGGACACGCAATGAATATTACTGCCGCTGAAAACAAACTAACCACTTTCTGGTACAATTCTTCTAACACTCGAGTGGCTACATACACCTTTAATTATTGTGATATACACCCATGCCCAGGCCCCCGCTTGCAATGTATCTGGAGAAATGGGATTCCACATGATTATGACATATACAGTCAGGTCCATAAATAATGGGACATCGACACAATTCTAACATCTTTGGCTCTATACACCACCACAATGGAGTTGGAATGAAACAAACACAATGTGCTTTAACTGCAGACTGTCAGCTTTAATTTGAGGGTATGTACATCCAGCTCAGGTGAACGGCGTAGGACTTACAGCAGTTTGCAGATGTGCCTCCCACTTGTTAAGGGACCAAAAGTAATGGGACAATTGGCTTCTCAGCTGTTCCATGGCCAGGTGTGTGATATTCCCTCACTACCCCAATTACAATGTGCAGATTAAAAGGCAACAGAGTTAATTTCAAGTGTGCTATTTGCATTTGGAATCTCTTGCTGTCAACTCTCAAGAGAAGATCCAAAGACCTGTCACTATCAGTGAAGCAAGCCATCATTAGACTGAAGAAACAAAACAAACCCATCAGAGAGATAGCAAGAACATTAGGCGTGGCCAAAACAACTGTTTGGAACATTCTCAAAAAGAAGGAATGCACCGGTGAGCTCAGCAACACCAAATGAATCGGGAGACCACAGAAAACAATTGTGGTGCATGTGGTCCAGGAGGTAGGTGTATGTTTGTCAAAGTCAACAATCAAGAGAAGACTTCACCAGAGTGAATACAGAGGGTTCACCATAAGATATAAACCATTGGTGAACCTCAAAAACAGGAAGGCCAGATTAGAGTTTGCCAAACAACAACTAACAAAGCCTTCACAGTTCTGGAACAAGCGCCTATGGACAGATGAGACCAAGATCAACTTGTACCAGAGTGATGGGAAGAGAAGAGTATGGAGAAGGAAAGGAACTGCTCATGATCCTAAGCATACCACCTCATCAGTGAAACATGGTGGTGGTAGTGTCATGGTGTGGGCATGTATGACTGCCAATGGAACTTATTGATGATGTGACTGCTGACAAAAGCAGCAGGATGAATTCTGAAGTGTTTCGGGCAATATTATCTGCTCACATTCAGCCAAATGCTGCAGAACTCATTGGACGGCGCTTCACAGTGCAGATGGACAATGACCCAAAGCATACTGCAAAAGCAAAGAAAAAAATGGCCCAAAAAAAGGGTCAAAAGTGTTATAGGCGCTGATGGTAATACACCGTATGTGAGAAGATAGATTATGCAATTTGTGCAGCTCACTGTGGAGTGTATCCCTCACCCAATATAGAATATAAGAACAAATATATACCGCAGTACATACAGGAGCGCAGATAAATATAAAATGTCCTCTTTGAATTTGCAATCTCAGGAATCTCCGGAATGGAGTCTCTTAACACAGATAGTCCAGTTAGTTCTCCAGTGATGTAATGGAAAATACCAGAAATGGAAAAAGAGAAAAAAAATCGAGCAATATCGTTTGTACCATGCAAAAATAAAACAAGAGAATATAAAACTCACAAGACTGGAGCTGAATAGCTCAGTTGAAGCGCAATCGAGTCTCTATGGGGGACTCCTCCCTATGATGATGGAGCTTCTCGTTTCACCATTCACCTTGGTCGAATGTTCCACGTGGTATAGACATCAAGTACATGTATCGGAACCTCCTGTGATAGGTGGTTCCGTATAGAAGGAGTGGACCACTTAAAGGGGGTCTTAGCCTTAAATCGGATGGATAAAAAAATTCTTCCAGCAACAGATCAACGGACCCAAAATAAGCGGTAATACAACTCCAAGATGAACGGGGTGTAAACAAAATATATACGAGTGGAGAGGTGTAAATGCGGAAAAAGATTTATTTAAAACGTATAAAAAGAATAAATAAAATCGAGACGCGTTTCCCTTACCAAAACTGTAAGCTTCCTCAGTCGAATGGTCGCCCACAGCAATATCTCCACATTTTATATCCTCCATAAATTGACGCCGCCAAATTGTGGCGTGCGTTCCACTCAATGTCCAGCTGATTGCGTTCCACTTCTAGCACTTCCGCATGCGCTACATCCGAGTCATCTCTACCTGCGTTCCACAGGGTACTGGCGCTTGCGTGCCAGTGGAGATGAGTTGGATATGCGCAATTTGCACTCGCAATACGTATACATATCAACAAGAACAAATCGGATAAGTGTGATTTCTCCGATTTATAATACCAATGAATGCAATAATACCTTCAAAAGAAAGCTATATCTATACTATAAAAGGATAAGCTAAAAACTGTCCGTCGCCAAAAGCCTACTGCGCATGCGCGACGGACATTTGAAAGCGGCCGTTAGAACACACAGGTAGCTGCGCGTGCCGGCCGCGTGAAAAAAAAAAAAAAAAAAACGGCACGAGCCGCGCGCAGCTACCCGTGTGTTTACACGGCCAGATGCCCCGATCCTCCAGCGGTGACCGACCTCCGGCTGCCGCTGGCTGCTCGGCGGCCCTCTAGGCTTAGGCGAGCCCCCGGCTCGGTTTGGGCCTACAGGCCCAGCCGAGCCGGGGACTCGCCTAAGCCTAGAGGCCCGCCGAGCAGCCAGCGGCAGCCGGAGAAGGTCACCGCTGGAGGATCGGGGCCGAAGTTCCCAAACACACCCCAAAATCGGCCCTGAGCTCCAGCGGAGACCTCCTCCGGCTGCCGCTGGCTGCTCGGCGGCCCTCTAGGCTTAGGCGAGCCCCCGGCTTGGTTTGGGCTACAGGCCCAGCCGAGCCGGGGACTCGCCTAAGCCTAGAGGCCCGCCGAGCAGCCAGCGGCAGCCGGAGAAGGTCACCGCTGGAGGATCGGGGCCGAAGTTCCCAAACACACCCCAAAATCGGCCCTGAGCTCCAGCGGAGACCTCCTCCGGCTGCCGCTGGCTGCTCGGCGGCCCTCTAGGCTTAGGCGAGCCCCCGGCTTGGTTTGGGCCTACAGGCCCAGCCGAGCCGGGGACTCGCCTAAGCCTAGAGGCCCGCCGAGCAGCCAGCGGCAGCCGGAGAAGGTCACCGCTGGAGGATCGGGGCCGAAGTTCCCAACACACCCCAAAATCGGCCCTGAGCTCCAGCGGAGACCTCCTCCGGCTGCCGCTAGCTGCTCGGCGGCCCTCTAGGCTTAGGCGAGCCCCCGGCTTGGTTTGGGCCTACAGGCCCAGCCGAGCCGGGGACTCGCCTAAGCCTAGAGGCCCGCCGAGCAGCCAGCGGCAGCCGGAGAAGGTCACCGCTGGAGGATCGGGGCCGAAGTTCCCAAACACACCCCAAAATCGGCCCTGAGCTCCAGCGGAGACCTCCTCCGGCTGCCGCTGGCTGCTCGGCGGCCCTCTAGGCTTAGGCGAGCCCCCGGCTTGGTTTGGGCCTACAGGCCCAGCCGAGCCGGGGACTCGCCTAAGCCTAGAGGCCCGCCGAGCAGCCAGCGGCAGCCGGAGAAGGTCACCGCTGGAGGATCGGGGCCGAAGTTCCCAAACACTCCCCAAAATCGGCCCTGAGCTCCAGCGGAGACCTCCTCCGGCTGCCGCTGGCTGCTCGGCAGCCCTCTAGGCTTAGGCGAGCCCCCGGCTTGGTTTGGCCTACAGGCCCAGCCGAGCGGGGACTCGCCTAAGCCTAGAGGCCCGCCGAGCAGCCAGCGGCAGCCGGAGAAGGTCACCGCTGGAGGATCGGGGCCGAAGTTCCCAAACAAATACACCCCAAAATCGGCCCTGAGCTCCAGCGGAGACCTCCTCCGGCTGCCGCTGGCTGCTCGGCGGGCCTCTAGGCTTAGGCGAGCCCCCGGCTCGGTTGGGCCTACAGGCCCAGCCGAGCCGGGGACTCGCCTAAGCCTAGAGGCCCGCCGAGCAGCCAGCGGCAGCCGGAGAGGTCACCGCTGGAGGATCGGGGCCGAAGTTCCCAAAAAATACACCCCAAAATCGCCCTGAGCTCCAGCGGAGACCTCCTCCAGCTGCCGCTGGCTGCTCGGCGGGCCTCTAGGCTTAGGCGAGCCCCCGGCTTGGCTTGGGCCTACAGGCCCAGCCGAGCCGGGGACTCGCCTAAGCGTAGAGGCCGGCCGAGCAGCCTGCTCGGCCGGAGGAGGTCACCGCTGGAGCTCAGGGCCGATGTTGCCTAACACATACTCACCGACATCGGCCCTTAGCTCCTCCAGCGATGGCGGTCCCGCTTGCAGCATCCTCTCTCCGTTGCTCGCCGGAATGACGTCACGAAAGCCTTTGACCCCGGGGGTCAAAGGCTTTCGTGACGTCATCCTGGCGAGCACGGAGAGAGAGAGGATGCTGCAAGCGGGACCGCCATCGCTGGAGGAGCTAAGGGCCGATGTCGGTGAGTATGTGTGGAACCGGTGGAGGACTCGAGGCCGATGTAGGTGAGTATGTGCGCTACACACACACCCTGCTTGCTCGGCCGGTATCCAAGCTTAGGCGAGCCCCCGGCTTGGCTTGGGCCTAGAGGCCCTGCCGAGCCGGGGACTCGCCTGAGCATGGAGGCCGGTCGAGTTGCATGCTCGGTGTCCTCCAGGCTCAGGCGAGTCCCCGGCTCGGCTGGGCCTCTAGGCCCACGCCAAGCCGGGGGCTCGCCTAAGCTTGGTCGGCATCCAGGCTCAGGCGAGCCCCCGCTTGGCTTGGGCCTAGAGGCCCAGCCGAGCCAGGGACTCACCTGAGCCTGGAGGACGGCCGAGCATGCAACTCGACCGGCCTCCATGCTCAGGCGAGTCCCCGGCTCTGCTGGGCCTCTAGGCCCAAGCCGGGGGCTCGCCTAAGCTTGGATACCGGCCGAGTAAGCAGGGTGGGTGTGGAGAGCACATACTCACCTACATTAGCCCTGAGCTCCAGCGGTGACTGTCCTCCGGCTGTCGCAGGCTGCTCGGCCGGCCTCCAGGCTTAGGCGAGCCCCCGGCTTGGCTTGGGCCTACAGGCCCAGCCGAGCCGGGGGCTCGCCTAAGCCTGGAGGCCGGCCGAGCAGCCTACGACAGCCACCGCTGAGGCTCCGGGCCAATGTAGGGGGATGTTGCCTACACATACTCACCTACATCGGCCCTTAGCTCCTCCAGCGATGGCGGTCCCGCTTCCAGCGTCCTCTCTCGCTCCATTGTTCGCCGGAATGACGTCACGAAAGCCTTTGACCCCGGGGGTCAAAGGCTTTCGTGACGTCATCCCGGCGACCAACGGAGCGAGAGAGGACGCTGGAAGCGGGACGCGGGACCGCCATCGCTGGAGGGCCGATGTAGGTGAGTATATCCACGAGCGGGGGGGCCATATCCACGAGCGGGGGGCCATATCCACGAGCGGGGGGGCCATATCCACGAGCGGGGGGGGCGATATCCACGAGCGGGGGGGGCGATATCCACGAGGGGGGGGGGGGCGATATCCACGTGCTGGGGCGATATCCACGTGCTGGGGCAGTATCCACGAGCTGGGGCAGTATCCACGTCCTGGGGCAGTATCCACGTGCTGGGGCAGTATCCACGTGCTTGGGCAGTATCCACGAGCTTGGGCAATATCCACGTGCTGGGGCAGTATCCACGTGCTGGGGCAGTATCCACGTCCTGGGGCAGTATCCACGAGCTGGGGCAGTATCCACGTGCTGGGGCAGTATCCACGTGCTGGGGCAGTATCCACGTGCTTGGGCAGTATCCACGAGCTTGGCAGTATCCACGAGCTGGGCCAATATCCACGAGCTGGGGTAGTATCCACGAGCTGGGCCAATATCCACGTGCTGGGGCGATATCCACGAGCTGGGGCGATATCCACGAGCTGGGGCAGTATCCACGAGCTGGGCCAATATCCACGAGCTGGGGCAGTATCCACGAGCTGGGGCAGTATCCACGTCCTGGGGCAGTATCCACGAGCTGGGGCAGTATCCACGTGCTGGGGCAGTATCCACGAGCTGGGGCAGTATCCACGTGCTGGGGCAGTATCCACGTCCTGGGGCAGTATCCACGAGCTGGGGCAGTATCCACGTGCTGGGGCAGTATCCACGTGCTGGGGCAGTATCCACGTGCTTGGGCAGTATCCACGAGCTTGGGCAGTATCCACGAGCTGGGGCAGTATCCACGTGCTGGGGCAGTATCCACGTGCTGGGGCAGTATCCATCCACGTGCTGGGGCAGTATCCATCCACGTGCTGGGGCAGTATCCATCCACCTGCTGGGGCAGTATCCATCCACGTGCTGGGGCAGTATCCACGTGCTGGGGCAGTATCCACGTGCTGGGGCAGTATCAATCCACGTGCTGGGGCAATATCCATGTGCTGGGGCAGTATCCACGTGCTGGGGCAGTATCCATGAGCTGGGGCAATATCCACGTGCTGGGGCAGTATCCACGTGCTGGGGCAGTATCCACGTGCTGGGGCAATATCCACGTGCTGGGGCAATATCCACGTGCTGGGGCAGTATCCACGTGCTGGGGCAATATCCAGGAGCTGGGGCAGTATCCACGAGCTGGGGCAATATCCACGTGCTGGGGCAGTATCCATCCACGTGCTGGGGCAATATCCACGTGCTAGGGCAGTATCCACGAGCTGGGGCAGTATCCACGAGCTGGGGCAATATCCACGTGCTGGGGCAGTATCCACGTGCTGGGGCAATATCCACGTGCTAGGGCAGTATCCACGTGCTAGGGCAGTATCCACGAGCTGGGGCAGTATCCACGTGCTGGGGCAATATCCACGTGCTGGGGCAGTATCCACGTGCTGGGGCAGTATCCACGTGCTGCGGCAATATCCACGTGCTCGGGCAATATCCACGAGCTGGGGCAGTATCCACGAGCTGGGGCAGTATACATGAGCTGGGGCAGTATATCCACAATAGACTGCCCTCTGGGCAGGCTTTACAACTAGTATACATACTAAAATGATATTACAAACGCCCAGAATGTAAACAAGCAGAATGGTTTAAAAAAAGGGGAAAAAAATTAATATGTGTGAAAGGGGTGTAAAAGAAATGACCATATTGGATAGACAATAAATTATTTCAAAAAATGATGGATCTCAAAATCAGCATTGATTATGACTGAGATGAGGTGGATTTACACACTGGACACCCTCATCCCAGGTGGCCTCAATGCTGATTTTGAGATCACCCCTTTCACACATATTAATTTTTTTCCCTTTTTTTAAACCATTCTGCTTGTTTACATTCTGGGCGTTTGTTATATCATTTTAGTATGTATATATAGCTTTCTTTTGAAGGTATTATTGCATTCATTGGTATTATAAATCGGAGAAATCACACTTATCCGATTTGTTCTTGTTGATATGTATACGTATTGCGAGTGCAAATTGCGCATATCCAACTCATCTCCACTGGCACGCAAGCGCCAGTACCCTGTGGAACGCAGGTGGAGATGACTCGGATGTAGCGCATGCGGAAGTGCTAGAAGTGGAACGCAATCAGCTGGACATTGAGTGGAACGCACGCCACAATTTGGCGGCGTCAATTTATGGAGGATATAAAATGTGGAGATATTGCTGTGGGCGACCATTCGACTGAGGAAGCTTACAGTTTTGGTAAGGGAAACGCGTCTCGATTTTATTTATTCTTTTTATACGTTTTAAATAAATCTTTTTCCGCATTTACACCTCTCCACTCGTATATATTTTGTTTACACCTCCGTTCATCTTGGAGTTGTATTACCGCTTATTTTGGGTCCGTTGATCTGTTGCTGGAAGAATTTTTTTATCCATCCGATTTAAGGCTAAGACCCCCTTTAAGTGGTCCACTCCTTCTATACGGAACCACCTATCACAGGAGGTTCCGATACATGTACTTGATGTCTATACCACGTGGAACATTCGACCAAGGTGAATGGTGAAACGAGAAGCTCCATCATCATAGGGAGGAGTCCCCCATAGAGACTCGATTGCGCTTCAACTGAGCTATTCAGCTCCAGTCTTGTGAGTTTTATATTCTCTTGTTTTATTTTTGCATGGTACAAACGATATTGCTCGATTTTTTTCTCTTTTTCCATTTCCGGTATTTTCCATTACATCACTGGAGAACTAACTGGACTATCTGTGTTAAGAGACTCCATTCCGGAGATTCCTGAGATTGCAAATTCAAAGAGGACATTTTATATTTATCTGCGCTCCTGTATGTACTGCGGTATATATTTGTTCTTATATACTGCAAAAGCAACCAAAGAGTTTTTGAAGGGACAGAAGTGGAATGTTATGCAATGGCCAAGTCAATCACCTGACCTGGATCCCATTGAGCATGCATTTCACTTGCTGAAGACAAAACTGAAGGGAAAATGCCCCAAGAAGAAGCAGGAACTGAAGACAGTTGCAGTAGAGGCCTGGCAGAGCATTACCAGGGATGAAACCCAGCATCTGGTGATGTCTATGCGTTCCAGACTTCAGGCTGTGTTTGATTGCAAAGGATTTGCAACCAAGTATTAAGAAGGGAAAGTTTGATTTATCATTATTATTCTGTCCCATTACTTTTGGTCCCTTAACAAGTGGGAGGCACATCTGCAAACTGCTGTAAGTCCTACACTGTTCACCTGAGTTGGATATACATACCCTCAAATTAAAGCTGACAGTCTGCAGTTAAAGCACATTGTGATTGTTTCATTCCAACTCCATTGTGGTGGTGTATAGAGCCAAAGATGTTAGAATTGTGTCCATGTCCCAATATTTCTGGACCTGACTGTACATGTGCGTTACCAATAACTATTGGGGACAGGAGTGCGGTAGTTGGGCATCAGTGGGATGGAATACTGGAGCTCCCTGGGGACATAAACCACAGATCGCCCTAGATAAGAAAGATGAACATGGTAAATCACTTCTCGCTCGTATGACACTGAAAATGGCCCCAAACACCTGCCCCAAGTACGAATTACAGGAGTCGGATGATGATGCGGAAGTGCGGTTTAGAACAGGGGCAACAGCACTGAAACTAATTCTGACCCTAGAAAACCCTGGACCCGGGGATTCAGGTATCTATGTTCTGTGTTTGTGGGTAAAGGGGGTTCAGAGAATTCGCAGACCCTGGGAAAATTCCGCCTGCGAGATATGTACCTTGCTCCAGACTGGGTCCCTCCACGCCAACAGTCCAAACCCCTTAATCAGCACATGATGATCTCTTCCAATGGTATAGTGGCCATCGCTGATCCCACGTTCGAGGATACTATGGCCATTGAAACAGGATACTCAGATATGAATGTTTGGTTAGAATGGATGAAATATACCGCTCAGTCCCATAACAGAACCAATTGCTATGTGTGTGGTACTGCTAGGTCTCATCTAGGTACGGTACCTCTCAATATCCCAGAGGATGTCGAGGAATGTTTTCTCAGTTTGTTTACCAACACCACTCTAAGTCACGATGCTTGCAAAGAATGGAAGTCCAAATACCCCCTCCAGACACAAAACCCCAGACTCTCAGAGAGTATCACTATCTACCCCGGGAACTACACCTGTTACTCCTCTTGGGGAACCGGTGGCCGGGTAGTTGGAAACTTCACAGAAGGTTATTGTGCGCAGTACAGCGCTGTGGAGAAGGAGAAAGTGCAAAACCAGGTGATATCCCTGGGAGATGTCTATTGGATCTGCGGTGACATGCGCGTCCGCTCCCGCTTGGTAGGTGCGTAGGACGGTGAGTGTGCTCTGGCTAAAGCCATCATGCCCCTCCACATCCTACCCTTTGATGATGATCTGCCAATAGCCCACACCCCCGGACTCACTAGACAAAGGAGAGAGGCGAATTCTGTACCTGGCAGTTTCGATCCCCACGTCTACCTTGACGTCATAGGAGTCCCAAGGGGGGTGCCTAATGAGTTCAAAGCTAGAGACCAGGTAAAGGCGGGATTTGAATTTTTAATCCCCATGATAACCATCAACAAGAATGTTGATTGGATTAACTATATCTATTACAACCAGCAGAGGTTTGTTAACTATACCCGAGATGCCCTCCAGGGTTTGGCTGACCAACTAGGCCCGACCTCTGCAATGATCTTCCAGAACTGAATGGCCCTCGATATGGTGCTGGCAGAGAGGGGTGGGGTCTGTAAGATGCTGAAAGGTACTGGTGGCTCCTGTTGCACCTTTATCCCGGATAACACAGGCCCCACTGGTAAGGTTACTAAAGCCATTAAACAATTGGAAGACCTGTCTGAAGAACTGAAGAAAAACTCTGGCATTACTGATCCATGGGATCAGTATTTTAGTTGGATGAGTGGCTGGCAGAAAATCCTCACACAAATAGGGATAGTTATCCTGGTAGTGATGGTTCTGTTGGCGGTGATTGGATGTTGTGTTTTACCCTGTATTAAAAAGGTTGTAGAGAGAACTGTGGAATCCACTAACCCTGTTCTGCTTAGTCAAGTGTGTGGGGACACTGGGGAGAATATTGGCACTTCCTATGCTAGTCTAGAATTTCTGGAGGTTCCTGTGAATGAGATGTATGACAAAATCCACCCACCAGTGACAACTCAACCACAGAATTATGAATCCATGCGTCCCCTCCCTTGAGAAACCCGTCTGTGATTTAATTTTGAGCCAAGGTTAGTGACCCTTTGCAAGACGAGTTGAGGCCCGACTCTTGACCCACCAGTCTCGACCATGCTCCGAAGCCCGGAATACACAGGGGTTTTATTCAATAGGAGTATCTCGTCTCAACGTCCGGCGAAGATTTGGGATGGCTGCCAAGACTATTAGGGGAATGGATGAAGGCGCGGGTCGTCTCCAAGGGGACACTTGAGAAATGTGCATTTTTAGGGGGGACGGTTGTGGACAAGAATATATATCTGCTTTTATAATATTCAAAGGCCTAGAAAAAGGCCTAGAAAAATGCTCATTTAGGTTAAGTATGCTATGGCTTTAAGATGATATTAATATAACTGTCTTTTCAGATAAAACCAAAATGTATCTTGCGTAATTTCACCGTCTCTGCAGAAATAATGAACCACAAGCAGGTGGCCCTACAAAAACAATTAACCACAAGCAGGAAGAAGGCCTCATGTTTTGTGTTTTGCATCCTGTTACAGAACATTACCAGACATCACAAGGTCACCCTGAGTGCTGAGAACACTGCTGACTTTGCAGATGACAAAATGATACTTTGACCTTTGGAAATAGCTGATATTTGATTTTCATTTAATTAATAAACTGTATGTCCGCAATTTTATGCTGAAGTCAATCAAAATGTTAAGTTGACTCCCATCTGCTTACGTATAAACGTGCTATAAAATATATCAAACCTATTAAACAGATTCAGCGGAATCATTGGCTTTGACCAGAGAAGCTACATAGACTTCTTCGTTGTCTGTGTGATTTCTTTATGCGTGCATGTATCTTACCGGATTTCTCCACCGATTGGAACAAAGACTGGCATCCGAGGAAGGACTATATTTGTCCACTTCACCCCTTAATTGGATTGTGGAAAACAGCAAAACACATATTTGTTTTTTTCATGAACATAATAAATACCAAATTTCACACCCGTAACATCTTCAGTTTTTGAAATATAGGTATACTGATAAAAGTATTCAACCCCCTTCCCCCCCCAAAAAAATGGTAAAATATGTGTTTTTTTTATTTTTCAAGTTGAATCTAAATACCAATTTTTAGGCCTGTAATATCTTCTGTTTGAGATATAGGTATAGGGTTTAAAATATTTAAAATATTCAACCCCCTTTTTTTGCCCCCCCCCACTTGGATTTTTGAAAAATGGTAAAAAACTTCTTTTTGTATTTTTCAAGATGAATCTAAACACCGATTTTCAAATCTGTAACATCTTTTTTGAGCTATAGGTATCCTATTTAAATTATTCAACCCCCTTTTTCACCCCCTTAGGGGCGGGGTTTCCAAAAATCCTTCCTTAGTGGGTGTCTACATCATAAAAACAGTGCACATTCAAAATTTCACATTCCTTGGTTAAACGGTTTCAGCTGGGCGTTGATGAGTCAGTCAGGACTTTCGTGTTTAAGATAAACGTATTCAACCCCCCTTTTTGCCCCCAAAGGAATTTTCTGAAAATGGTAAAATACGTGTTTTCTTATTTCTCAAGACGAATCTAAATACCAATTTTAAGGCCTGTAACATGTTCTGTTTTGGAGATATAGGTATTCTGTTTAAAGTATTAAAATATTCAACCCCCTTTTTTTGTCCCCCCACTTGGTATATAGATTCAAAGTATAGAAGGAAAAATCTAATTCAAACCGATAAAGTCAATAAAATGTCAATGATATGTCAATTTCAAATGATCTTAGGGAAAGTTTAAAGGGTGGATCAGCCGCTGTCTCTCACCATTTGATGGTATATCCAAAACCATCAATATAGTAGAATAGAAAAGAAAATATGGCTGAGTCAGCGCTTCTTCCAACGATGATAGTGCTCTGTCTTTTTTCCTTAGTGTCTTTAAATGTAGATATACTCCTTAAATAAAATAAAAATAAATCACAGCGCAACAATGCGGTTTGCACTTACTGGTAAAAAAATGAGAGCGAGTAAACTCACATTTTGGGTGTCTAAATCAGACACTTGATGTAATCAACAGCCGGTGACTTTCAAAGGAGCACAAGATCTCCCAATCTCCAAGCAGGATCCTTCACAAGGCAAATAAACTGAGAATTTTTTGCAAGTTTTGCAAGTAAATTTATTAAAACAAATTAGTACACACCTAAACGCGTTTCGCGATTACAATTGCTTCCTCAGTAGATGGAACCATTAAAAAATAACAGTGTATTTATAGTCTCTGCCTTGAAAAGGAATCAATTAAGTGGAAAAGAGGGGTCCTCATTAACGTTTGGCACCAAAATTAAATAAATAATGCCTGATTGCAGGACAGAAGGAAAAAAGAAAGAAAAAAAAAGGATATATGCGTTCAGATCAAATGAATATATACAAATGGGATAAATATATGTGTCTGTCATATACAAACTAACATACTTATCAATGGCAATGTTATAAAAAATTATAAAAATTATAAAATTAATAACAGGACTATAAGAAATTTTTAGCAGAATTAAAAAATTTAACCATAAAACAATTTCTTAAAACTTCTTTTAACCATATCTCGGCTGAACGTAGTATCAATATTAATAATAATGTTTAATAAAATATGTATAAAATGAAAATTATTTATATTTTAGAGAATTGTTTTGACAAACATTTTAAAAAATATATAATATAAGGCCCTTTTAACCACTTCAATGCGGAGGACGCGCTCAGCGCATAGCACGATGACACCAGTCCTAGAGTTAACCCCTAACTGCCACCAACGGTGGAGATAGGGAGTTCCAATGAACTCCCTATCTCCCGATACGTGGCAGCTAGGGGTTAAAGTTTGGTATGGTTGGATCGGCCAGAGCATGGCCGTTCCAACGATACCAAACTCGAATGTGAAAAAAGTTTTTTAAAAAAAATTAAAATTAAAAATAAAAATATATTTTAAAAATAAATTATAAAAAAAACAAAAAACATTTTGTTTTCTTTTTTTTGGTTCGTTAATGCAGCAATATTGTTCCCATTTCAATTATAATGTGAACAATGATGCTGCACTAACGATTTTTGTATGCGGTGCGTTTGTTAAAAATCGCGTAATTTTCCCCAAAAAAATGTAATGAGACCCCATCTCTAATTTTTTTAACAAGTGCACCCCATACAAAATATAACCGCAATTGCTCGCATGTTAAAATGTGAAAAAAACACTTTACACGTTGTAAATTATTGAAAATACATATTTTATTGCATTTTTTGTTATAATATACAGACATGACATAACGTATACATATAATAATGACATATTATGAATCTACCGAGTCTGACGGAAAGAACGATATATAATATGTCTGGGTCATATACTAAAATAAGCCTTAAAAACACGTTTAAACATGATGAGCAAAACCGGTAAAAATGACCTCAGCACAGAGGTGTGAAAAGCCTCAGCAGCGAAAGGGTTAAAATTTATCAAAGATGGTGGTGAAGCAGAATAAAAAACAAACAAATTCTAGTTTTACATAACTCACTAAAGAGTCCACCTTCTCATTAATATTTTTACTATCATAGTGAACCAATAATATAATTAAATGTCATATAGGTGACGTGATAGTGTGAACCCTAATTAGAATACTTAGTGCATAATCTAAACAATGTCGCATTAGAAAAAAACTAATCCTAAAATAGATATATGTAAAACATATAATGGCCTCTATAATTATTATGGTGTATTATCTTAAACTAGGTGGAAAGCCTGCCCAGAGGGCATTCTATTGATAAGTGTGGTGCTCATGAATGTTGGTGGAAAGGAAAACACAGCAGCATCAAGAAAAGTGAAATATTTTTAGTGACTATTTTGAATAAATTTCTTTGAATACAACATTTTTAGTGAAGCATGCATCAGTCCCTTGTTCACGTCCATCGATGACTTTGATTTTAACGTCTGCAGAGCTCTTGACTCGAGAGAATGCAACATATAGTTGTCCATGGCTGCAGATGGGTTCTGGTAAATAGATGCCAACTCTGTCCAAGGTTTGTCCTTGGGATTTGTTAATAGTCATTGCAAATGCCAATTTAACAGGAAATTGTCTCCTTCGTAAAACAAATGGAAGTTCGGTGTTACTTGGGGCTAAATCAATTCTAGGAATGAAAACGTTTTTTCGTTCAGAGGTAGGTGTCAATACTTTAGCAATGATCAAATTTTGTCGCATAGCTGTCACAATCAGTCTTGTTCCATTACACAGGCCTCTCTTTGTATTCAGGTTACGCAGGAGCATAATAATACAGCCAATTTTGAGTTTCAGTTTATGAACTGGCATCCCAGAAGGAGCCAATTCATTTAAGAACTCAATGGGGTAATTATCCTTGTCTTCCTGGGATTCATCATCAATAGAATCAGTGCTTAAATAAGTGTAGCTCTCACCTTCTAACAAACTAAGCACTTCTTCATTGATGTTGTCCACATCACAATTTTTGGGGCATAAAATTGCAGTTTTCTCAAACGTTGAAATATCGTCAGGGTGTAAATGGTCACCATAAATTTCCTTGACAATGGAGTTTTTGCAGATCATTTTGGATGGTATCTGAAAAATATCTTGATGGAAGCCATGTTCGTTTGTGAGTTTTTAATCGCCAAGTTTTATTAGCCAAGAGCTGAACTCTGGATCCACAGATCTTACATTTGTTTGCAGCTTTATGATCTTAAATTTATCCCATAGTGTATTGAATTTAATACTGGATTCAACGATTGCTGATCGACTGCCATGTGCCACAACAGGTAGAGTTTGTCGGAAATCGCCTCCGAGGATAATTGTTTTACCGCCAAAAGGTTTGTTGTTTTTCATGAGCTCTTGCAGTAGTTTGTCAACGCATCTGAGAGCATCACTTGGAGCCATGGTTGATTCATCCCAAATTATAATTTTTGTTTTTCTAAGGATTGTGGCATCATTAGATGTTTGCCTCATGGAAGATGTTGAAGTGTCCAACAAAGGAACAGGCAGTTTAAATTGTGAGTGATATGTGCGTCCACCCTCTAGCAAATTAGCAGCAATTCCAGTAGAAGCAACAGCTAATGCTACCTCTTTGTTTCCTCTAAATGAATGCAATAAAGTTTGGTATAGGTATGTTTTGCCACTACCTCCAGGACCATCGAGAAAGTAACACCTTTGGGGTAATGTATCGTTTTGGGTGGCAGAAAGAATGTCTTCAAAAGTTTCTCTTTGTAGATCAGTTAAAGCCGCCTGCATTTGTACTCCTATGTGACTTTCAAGTACTGCATCATAGATGTCTGTTGTTTTGGCGGTTGAATAGTCGGTAGGCGTTGGTAAACCGAAATCCTGACATTTTTTCCCGTTAACAATTAAAATGTCTTGAATGTTTAATAGATCATTATTGAGACATGGTTGGCAGTCTGGTGTGTGGCCAGGGTGTCTTGCTAAGTCTTCAATGAGTTGTTGTTTATCTTTTTCAAATAGTTGTTTTGCATTTGGTGGAGATGCAAGGGCACAAATGTTGGCAAAAAGCTCTCGAAGCAGTTGAGGCATCATCTCACTTGAAGCTTCGTGAAGAGTCAAGTCCCATAATTCTTCATCCTGAAAAAGACTGAGTCTTTGAGCAGCTTCTTTGAATGTTGGAAATTGCACACCACCAACTGTTCGGATATGTTCAAATGAGGTGGCTCCTTTAACATGGAGTAAAAGTAATCTCAAGCAAAATCTCTCCACATCCGAATTTATGTTTACAGAGTACATTCGCCCAATAGTGTTATTTTTTCAATGTCTCAATCTTCTTTGCCATGTGGTATTTTTCCGTTGAAATACAAAATGTTGTGGGAATATCAGTATACAGGAATTTGCGGGCAGCCACATCTTCTCTGTTTAAGAAGCTGATTGGGTTCTTTCTATAGCGTTCCTGATGTTATCTTCATTAAAGTATACCGACTGTTCGCCAGGAAGCTGGATTTGTAAGCGCACGATGGTATGTGTTTGATGGTGCATTTTGAAACCAAGAAGGCGCCATGCTGCTTCTGAAGCTGTCACATATCTGGAATCCATGAAGGAGGTGATCTCGTCATGATGGAGCGTTGCATGTTCTTTGATGGCAATATTTGCATAGTCATGTCCTTTATAGATGTTTTTGAATAAGTACTTTACACTTTTTATAGAAGCGCAGCTCTCAACGTTTATATGGCAGTTGTATTTTAAAGCTAATAATGGGTTGTATGACACAACCCAAGAGTTATTTATTATTTTTCCATTTACTTCAATTGAAGCAGCTGTTTGTGTTCTCCGGTATAGTGGATAGCCGTCCATGTTTGGCAAAGTTTGGTCTTGGTATGGTTTTGGGAAGTTTTTTGAGCAAACACCATCAGCCATGCATGGCGAATTAATATTATGAGGCCCACATGGTCCATGTATTATATGTTTGATGACTATTGCATGTAATCGGGGTTGTGCATGAATGTCGGGGATTTCTGCTGAAATGAACCTATCAATAGCATCAGCATCTTTAAGCTTATCTTGAGGTGATAATATGAGTAAAATATGTGCATGAGGTAATCCACGTTTTTGAAACTCTATTACATGAATTTTAGCAACAGGTTTACCTAACACGTTTGTTTGTGATGTCGTGTAGTAGTTCTTTTAGCTTTAAGTTGAAAACTTTGGCAACCAAATCAGGGCGGTATTCCACTGCTTGACCTTCTGTAATATTTTCAAAAATTTCTGGCCATTTTGGGTTGCATGTCATTGTTATGAAGACTTGCCATACTTTCGCACAATAGCCATGGCATCTTGGTAGTTTTGCAGCATTTTTCTGGGACTACCCTGGAATGTTGATGGAAGTATTACTGCTTTTCCTGGTATCAAGCCCTGTTCTTCGGCAGCGTTTTGTAGATGGTCCATGAGGCCTGTGTATTTTTCAACTCGTAATTTGGACTGATTTTGTCGTACATAGTTTAGACGGTTACCTTCGGTCTTAACATATGCGTCTACAAAGTACTGTTGAGTTAATTTGCCTGCATTTAAAAATGGGTTGAAATCTTTTCGGATGGAAAGCATGTAGCCATAAAATTGCATTTGAGTGACCCTTTCTCTTGGCTTAGCAGAGGAATGACTACGTATGGTTTTTACAGTAGTAGGGGTGTAGTTAAGTTTAATGTGAGGTGACCAACTTTGGTCCCCAAATGGAAATAAAAGTGGATAGAGCATTGGCTTTAAGTTTGGATCTAAAATGCTTATCCTTTGTTTTTCTGTCTGCGTTTTGAGTTCGGCAATGAATAATAAGATCTCTTTCGAGAGGAGGTTCTCCATCATCATTTTGAAAAATAATAGCTACTTCATTACTGCGAGGTGCATTGTATCTGCGTTGATCGTCCGTGCGATCTTGTACTATCGCCATGGTGACAGTTGGTGGTATAGTGCCATTTTGTATAGCCTCCTGTAAGGATTCTTGTTCTACCTCATAACATTTTGCAGGCTTCTGCAAATGGATTGTTTTTATCCATAAAAGAGCTTAACTCTGTCATGAGCTCAGGGTTGCATTTTGAATTTTCATTAATCATGAGGCGTTGTTTAGCGCCCTCATCGGGATCAAGTATAGTAAAGTTGTGCAAACTTTTGGTTATCCTCATTGTGCGGATGAAGAGATGCAGTTCGGTGGTAAATCTGGCCATTAATTCTAAAGCAGTAAAGTCCATAATGTCGGGTATATTAGAGACAAAGGATTATAAAATGGACGCTTGTAGCCATTTTGTTTTAAAGACAGTTTTTCTTTCAAAATTTCTCTATGTTTAGAAATGAACGAGATTTTTTTTTATAGAGTTCATTCCTGGGTGAAGTCCCAGACATGAAGGAACCTAGAATGAATGTGAGATAATGTTAAGCATAGGCGACTCTACAGGGGGGAAAGGGGGCAATTTCCCCCCTACGTTATTCCTTCCCCCCCCCATGTGCCCCCCCACCAAAAATTAGCATCCAGCTTCCCACACTTTTTCGGACTGCTGTATCTTCGTCCCTGTGCATCGTATATGGACAATCTATGTGTCATTGGAAAGGGCAGATTCTGGCCTTTCCAATGATACCCAACATGACCATATTCAGTTTGAAATAAAAGTCATAAAACATTACATAACGGGCACTTAATCTTAAGCATTTTCACTGGGTTGAAATGGCTCAGCAGTGAAGTGGTTAATGTTCTGACTATACATTACATTGTGTATTACGTTAGTTTTTGCCTTGGTTTAGTTGTATATTAAGGGTTAATGGGTAGGCTTCATCCCTCACAGTATACATTTTATTTTTTCCTTGATTAATTGCATTGTAGGGGTTAATAGGTAGCTACATGCCGCACAGTGTATTCATTTCATGTTTTCCCATGATTAATGGCATATTAGGGGTTAAGGGGTAGCTAAATGCCACATTGTTTATTATTTTTATTGTATTTCCCTGGGTTTATGGCATTTTAGGGGTTATTATGGAAGTTAGAATCTAAAGGGTCTAATGATCTTTAGATCCTTTGCTTTTCGGCACATTTCGGGGAATTCATTTAGCCGAAAATATAGTGAATTCCTATTTATCGAATGGTCACTGTAATTTGCTAAAAGTGGAGTCACTGAAGCAGCTATCAGACATTCAGCGAAAACTGCCGAATTGCGGCAAATAAAGTATCAGGTTAGTACAATAAAAAGGCATCATTGCGTCACATTACTAATTGCATCACATTACTCTGGGGTTTTGGAATCTTATTTATATATATTTATTTAGGGCAGTATTACCTGGTGTGGGTTAACCCTTGCGTGCGCATGGTTTTGCGTTAGCGCCAGGTTAATTGAGTCTAGTGCCT
Organism: Leptobrachium leishanense; assembly: GCA_009667805.1. Lineage (NCBI taxonomy): Eukaryota > Metazoa > Chordata > Amphibia > Anura > Megophryidae > Leptobrachium > Leptobrachium leishanense. Next base: position 102,746,873 of record CM019070.1, on the reverse strand, counting down.
GACCAACAGATCGTTTGCCTCCCGCTACAAATGGGAAAAATCACTTAGTGTGTTACTATTAGCGATTTGTACCGCGAGCTTAATGTACTTTCCGCGTCCTTTACTTAACACGGAGAGCGCTAGAAATCTCTAGCGCTTTTGCAGCTAACAGATCACTTGTTGCCAGCGCTAATTTTTTAGGGGCACTAATTGCAGCATTTTACCTACTGCTCAACCCTGGCGCTATCTCCAAAAAAACAGAAAAAACAGGTCCTCGCCCCAAAATTAACAGGCAATTGAAAGGAATGCAGCACAGGTGTTCTCTTGGCCCCATTCACCATAGTAATGGATCTGGTCCGCATTGTCGTTGCTGTTGCAGTAGGCTCTATTATAAAAGTGTCCTTTATCCACATATATCCTAATATATTGCCTAATTTTTAACATTTTATGCTGGGGGTTATTCATAGTATGGAAGTGGTTGATTATTAGGGTGACCGTGTGGACCATGTTTAAAGTGACACATGGATAAGTCTTGCCCTGAAACATGTATTATTTATATGCTGCAGCAAGGAATTTTTTGTCGCTCACCTGGCCTTCCTTTTGGATCTATTAAATGCAGTGTAAGGATTCTACATGCTGCTGGGTGGCATTTATCATGCAATGTCCATCAGCCTTAATATATGTGTGCATCAAAACATGGAGGATACGGCCACCTTGGAGGCTTTTAATAATGCAGGGTGTGAGGTTATTCACTGTATGTGTTCATATTCAAGCTTGTGAGGGCGGGGGATAGGTATGGCCCGGCACTCTGCACTGGGAAAGAAAAAACAATTCTATCCTGTACACACTAAACAACTTTATTAATACAAACTTTGCAAGAAGACACCAATAAAAAACATTAAATTGAATGAATGACGTGTATCGGATGGGCACTGTGTGGCTATAGCAATGCTGATGGATGGAATCAATGCAACTCAGTATATCACACTCATAAGAAGTAGCGCGGTACAAAATATTCACTTAATGGATGATGTGCAGCAAAAGATGCAAATTAGACCAAACACATTAGCTCAGTAATTATTAGTGTTTCTATCCTGTACACAACTGCATTAGCGCTGGGTCTCAGCTCGGGTCTTAGAGTTTTCCTAGCGTGCGCCAAACAACCTTGTTTATGGACTACCGCAGACAAGGTGATCTGTTAGTCTGCGCTAAATTTATCCTTTAGTGATGGTGTTTTAGTTCACACAAGTGATAGGGCTCTTAGTTTTATTCAGTGGTATGATTTAGTGGTGAAAATTATTAGTGCCCCCCAGTTTTGACTGCGGTATCTTCTGTGCCCCCCCTAAATAATGTTCCTAAAGTCGCCACTGATGTTAAGACATGTCATAAGTAAATTTATTGGTTTGTCTGAAGTTTTAAAACAAAAGAGATTTTGTCTTTTGGGTATAGGAATAAGAGAAAATATTCTGTAATATAGAATTATATTCACAAAATATATGTTTAAAATCAAGGTATATTTTATTATATTTACAGTGTAGGAAATATACTCCAAAATATAGTATATAATTGGTAAATAATAAAAATTACTAAAGAATAGATTCTGTGAGTTAACCAGGGAAGAATTCAGCTGAACGGACTCTGAGTAAGTAAAACCAAAAGGGAGGAGAGCTATACATCAGATGGAGACACTGGGTCTGGGAGAAGAGAAGGTCTTTGTTAAGTCAGTCTGACCTTGTTGTCCCAAGATAAGAATTAAAAAAAAAGGAATTAATTGGAATTAATAAAAGAAGTGCAATACTGCCCTCTAGAGGATAGTAAAAATAATGAACCGTGACATCAAATTGGCTTATAATAAGCAGCCAGGTTCTTTGTGAGGCAGTCGGGAGATTTCAGCATTCAGACTCACATCGCCATGCACTCAGACGTTCATTATACATGACACTCTGAGAAGTCGGGAGATTCCAGCAGTCAGACTCACATCAGACTCACACTACGATGCAGGCAGATCCCAAGACATGAGGCAATCAATATTCTCACCAACTCTCTAACTCACATGCATTGATTATCTGATATCGATAATTTTCACACATTCCAAAAATTACTACATCCGGAATTCCAAGGCAGACTTATCAAATTGGACAGGTAATGTATGAAATAAGGAATTAATGTAAAAATATATTTGTCGAAATTTGTGCAACGTAGACTGAGACTTCTCAGAGATTTGGGTTAGATCCAAATTCTAAGTATTTCTAATCTGCAGATGGAAATATGAAGAAGTGGATATAAGGATTTATTCCTAAAGAAATGTTGCAAGATTGATACCAATATATATATATTGAATTTGGAAATTACTGTGATTAAAATTAATAAGCAAGGAATTATATAACTACAAAATAAAAAGCAAAAGATTAGAAGTTTAATTCTCGAGATTAGGGGAGGATTCACAAAATAAGTTTTAATTACTTATCATTAAATTAGCTCATCTTTTGTTGATCCATGTAGCATAGAGATATATATATATCTATAAGAGCTGGCTGGTTAAACATTGTTTGCTGGGAAATGCATGTTGTATTAAGCAGAAATGTTTATTAACCATTTGTGTATTAGTTACTAACTGATAAGGTAAATGATATTAATCATATATGCAGTTACTAACCGGAGATACATATATTGTGAAGCTAGTTTTTATATGCTGGATTGTGGTTTATAAATTGTTGTTTATGATATGAGATTTGAAACTTTTTTGTATACGTAATAAATATATATATATTTTTATCCGATTATTGATTATTGTATTTTTTAAAGCAAAACACAGACAATTAAAAGAATTCAGGATAATTTCTAAGAGATATAGACGATTGATATTTGTGTCTCGTATAAGTTTCTTATGAAATAATAATCCCTGATATATTGGAGGCAACTGCCGAGGTAGGTCCAGTAAGTCCAATATAGACATATTGGAGGCTTGGCTGATAAATCCAATATATATAAACGTGTTGTATTCGCGTGCAGAGATTATATCCGACAATAACCAGGAGGAGGAGTAATGTTTGCCCCCATGGAAGCAAATGCTAATGAACTGTTGATAGATCGAATGTTTTGTTTGAAGTTTTTGGAATGCTTCTGAGTGCCTGCTATTAGACTTTCTATCAAAGGAGAAACTTTAATGGGCTCCATGTATAATTTTCCTTTGCCGCAGCATTGATTGAATAGTCTATCGGATGGCTGCTGTGTATTAAAATGTAGGGCATTGCAGTTGGTGCACAGAACATTGAGTTTTCCACAATAATGTTGCATTTGTTGTTCGCTTTCTTCATTGTTAATTTGTTCTTTTATTTTTTGTTGTGCTCGTTGCATCTTGTGTGCTAAAGTGTTTTTTATTCTTTCGTGACACCTTGCATTTTCATCCATGTCTGCGCTCTTTCTTTTTTGTATTTTTTTTGTTTCCTGAATTTTCTTTTTTTGGCATCTGGCATGTCGTGTGTTCTACTTTCTGTGTCATTTCGTCTCCTTTTACCGACAGATGCTAGTGGTAAATCCATTTTTTTTTGTGTGATTTTCTTTGGTTTGTTTTTTATTTTTTTGTGTGATCCTCTCCGGGGATTGTGATTTGTCAGATGCTCTGTGGTGGGCTCAGAGCAGTAATTTATTTATTTGTTTGTGTGTTTTTCTTTGATTTTTTTTGTATTTAATTTTTTTTTTTGTGTGATTCTCTCCGATGGGGCTTGTGATTGTTAGGACGCTCTGTGGTGGGCTCAGAGCAGTAAATAATTATTTTTTTTCTGTTTTAGATTTTTTTTCTCTTTGTGTGATTTTTCTTTTTTTTTTATTTATTATTATAATTTTTTTTATGTTAAATCAGGTGTGATGTTGGACAGTGTGTTTTATTTTTTTGTGCGATTCTCTCCGATGGGGCTTGTGATTGTTTGGACGCTCTGTGGTGGGGTCAGAGCAGTAAATCAAATTTTTTTAGATTTTGTTTATATTTTTTTTTTATTTATGTGATTTTTTTTTTTGTATTTATTATTTTTTTATTTTAAATCAGGTGTGATGTTGGACAGTGTGGTTTTTTTTCTCCTTTTTTTTGTGTCCTGGCGTTTTGTGTGGTGGCTGTAAGCTGCAGGGGCTCTATATTATGTTGGTCCTCCAAGCTGAGTGGTGGGGGTGTTGTGAGCCTTGCAGGCTCTTAGTTTGGTAGTGGGACACAGTTTTTTTATATATAATTTATTTGGAGCAGGGTCTGAGTGGTTTGGCCCTCTGAGCTATCTGGTCTCTGTGGTGGAGATGGTCAGAGCTTTGTGGGCTCAGTGCTGTTTTGGGGGGGTGGCACAACTGTTTTGTCTGGGCAGGTGGGTTTGCAGTTCGCGGTGGGGGTTCTGTGCTCGGTGGTTTGTTGTTGTTTTGAGGGGCACAAGTGTGTATTGTTTTTCTGTGGCCAGGTGCAGAAAAGTTAGCGTCCGTGGTGGGGGCTCTGTGCTCTGTTTTTTGTGGCTGGGTGCGGTGGAGTTGCCGTTCGCGGTGGGGGCTCTGTGCTCGGTTTTTTGGCGGGGGCACAACTGTTTTTTGTGGTAGAGTTGCCGTTTGCGGTGGGGGCTCTGTGTTCGTTTTTTTTTTCCAAGTTTAACGCAGCTGGGTTCTGCGAGAGCTTCAGTGGGGTCCGGAGTCTGGCTGTGTTGTGTCTGAGGTGTTTTGGCACGCCTTTGTGCGCGTGCTGCGGCGGTTGACTGCGTGCGCACCCAGCACTACGCTGGGAGCGCACGCATTCGTCTGTTTCGGCGGTCGCATGCATGCGCAGTCAGCAATACGCTGGTTGCGCGCGCATGCGCAGTCCGTTTTTTGGGCGACGGACACGCCGGAGCTTATTGTTTTATGATATAGATTATGTGCAGATGGGCAAAAAATGTGATGATGTCAATTTTAATTAAGAATGTGATAAAGGTGTGTCTATTTAAAACCTGAGTGTGAGTTAAACGGGAAATGGCATGAGTGGCTCTAATTAAATTAACTTACGTGGAATAATAAAAAAACATTTACATTATTAAAATTGACAACAATAACAAGAGAGTGAAAGTGTATAACCCAAAGATTGGAAAACTGCAGTTCACAGCACTCTCAACCCCAATGTGCTACTGTAATAATTATAGGAAAAATTGGAACATGCAGTAAGATACAACCTTTAAATGGTCAGTATCTCTGGATTGAAAGCTTCTGGCTAAAAATAAAATAAAAACATACAGAAATCATATCATAACACTATTTAATAAAATAAAAAACAACAAAGGAGCCACTCACAAAATTAGTGGCACACAATAGATAAAAGTGTGCACAATAGCATGTTAAAACAATTCGTCTGAATAGTCACCACAACCGGAAAGCGTTGTCCTCAGGATGTAAACTTCAGTGGAGGAACCTGGCCAAGGTGAACTCCGTGTTTAAAGGTCCAGCTGTCAGGTAGAACCAAAGTTTCATGAACCAACAGGTCAAACGACCGGAAACTTGAACCCATCCAAGGTGGACAGTAAACGGCCCGGCGGGCGTCAGTTTTCACACCATGGGCATCCAGATGTTTGCCACTTCGCTGCTGCTTCTGCTGGGTTTCCTCTGCAGCCAGGTCCTGAGGTGCAGCTAGCATTATTAAAATTGATACCATTCTAAATGGTTCTAATATATGCCTATATAAATTAGAGAAAAATTACTCTATAGTTATTAAGGTTGTATTATTAATCGTGCAGCATATGGTGATCTAATAATTGCCAGTAGGCAAAAATTAATCAGTGGGTGAAATGGCAATTATATAGCCATTATTGATATGTAGTGTAATGAGGGGGAAAAAAATGTGAGTTATTCTATTTGATTTTTTATATATATATATATTTTTTATATATATAAATGTGTTTTGTGTGAGAATACCGATTATGAGTTATTTTTGTGAATGTGTGTCTAATTAAAACCTAAGTGTGAATTGAGCGTGGATTAGTCCATTAGGATTAATTGCCTTACGTGAAAATGGTTTGTATTATTAAAATTAATGTCATTCTAAATGGCTCAAATGCCTATGGAAATTTGAGGAATTGACTATGAATCTTTCTAATCAAGTGGAAAAAAAAAATTATTTGAGAAAAAAGCAATAAATAGGAATAAATTATTAGTAACAACTGAAAACAAGAGATTTTACTTCAACGGTCCGAATGCTTAAAGTAAGTAACGAAACAAGTAGGTAATGTATATTATAATATATACTAAATAGCTGCTATGGGTAAGATAAAAGTGTTAAGGACTTTATAGAAAATGTAATATAGAAATGTAATAAATAAGGGATTTCATAAAAAATGACAGAGTTCAAAATCTTGATTGAGACCACCTGGAATTAGTGTCTTCAAATTATAAATCCATTTCATCTCTGTTTTATTAATTTTCTGTAAAAAATCTCCCCCTCTCCAGTCTCTGTTTACTTGCTGTATGGCCAGAAATTGAGTTCCTCTAGGATCTTTGTTATGGACCTCCCTATAATGAACGGGGACTGAGTGTGTATCTATGCCTTTTTTAATATTATTGAGATGTTCTCTTATTCGGACGTTAAGGCTCCTGATCGTGTGTCCTATATAGAATTTCCCACATGGGAAAATGAGAAGATATATAATGTTCTTTGAAAAGCAGGTCATAAACTCCTGGATTTTATAGATGTTCTTACCAGTCATATCTCGAAACTCTTTTACATGTCTTTTTTTTGCTGCCAGTGGTTCGGCAGCTAAGACAATTGCCACATCCATAAAAGCCCTTTGCCAAATTAAAAGAGTTTACATGGGGTTTACATGGGTCGTGTTTTTCCATTGATAAGTATGTTAGTTTGTATATGACAGACACATATATTTATCCCATTTGTATATATTCATTTGATCTGAACGCATATATCTTTTTTTTTCTTTTTCTTCCTTCTGTCCCGCAATCACGCATTATTTATTTAATTTTGGTGCCAAACGTTAACGAGGACCCCTCTTTTCCACTTAATTAACTGATTCCTTTTCAAGGCAAAGACTATCAGGGTTATTCAAAGAGATTCGAAAAGTCACCGCACGTTTGGTGACTTTTCGTTCTCTTCAATTCGGTTTGTTTTGCCGATCCCATTTCGGTGACCCTGCGGTGTATTCAGCAAGCACCAAAGGGTCCCCGAATTGCAGGGAAAAGCTGCCGCAAACCCGACGAAAACGAACCGCAAATCCCAGCGAATGCACGCCGAAAACACGTAAAAACATCTGGATTAACCTGCCGAAAACCACGGAAAAAGCCTGAGCAGGAGCCGATCACACACAGCCGAAGCAGCTGAGACCGCAGACGAGGCAGTGAATAAATTAGCAAAATAGTTTGTGTGTGTGAAAATAAAACGATGTTTGCAAAGAAACTACTGAGCGAAAATGTCTGAAATTTACACAGGAGGTCCAGGGAATAATAATAAAAAAGGCTGTTATAGAAAAAATAAGTAAACTTAAAAAAAAAAAAAATCTGAAAAATGCTTAAAATATCCTAAGAATAAATCTATAAATAAAGAGACTCTTTACTGCAGAATTTTATAATGAACGGTTTATTAGATATTGAATTAAAACCGGAATATTTTTAACATTGAAGTCTATGGGATTCTCTTGAATAAACTTGCCGAATTAAACCACCGAATGGCAGGGCATTAGGGGAACCTTTCACTGCTGGTTTGTGTTCTCTGAATAGCCGAAGCAGTGCTTTTTTATGGGTATTTCACTGCCCTCGAACAGGCACCGTATATTCAGGCAATTCGCCAGGATTTGGCTAATTGCCTGCTCTCTGGATAGCCGAATGGCCAGGAAAGGTAACCGAATGCTGATTTTTATAAATACACTGTTATTTTTTAATGCTTTATACACCTACTGAGGAAGCGATTGTAATCGGGAAACGCGTTTAGGTGTGTACTACTTATTTGTTTTAATAAATTTACTTGCAAAACTTGCAAAAAATTCTCAGTTTATTTGCCTTGTGAAGGATCCTGCTTCGAGATTAGGAGATCTGGTGCTCCTTTGAAAGTCACCGGCTGTTGATTACATCAAGTGTCTGATTCTGACACCCAATAATGTGAGTTTACTCCCTCTCATTTTTTTTACCAATAAGTGCAAACCGCATTACTGCGCTATGATTTATTTTTGTTTTATTTAAGGAGTATATCTACATTTAAAGACACTAAGGAAAAAAGACAGAGAGAGCACTATCATCGTTGGAAGAAGCGCTGACTCAGCCATATTTTTTTTTCTATCATAAAAACAATGCACCTTCAAAATTTCACATTCCTAGGTTAAACGGTTTCAGCTGGGCGTTGATGTGTCAGTCAGGACTTTCGCTTTATATATATATAGATATACATCTATCATTGCAATCAAAGGTTTACAGTGTACTGAAGCGGCAGCATTTAGAGATTCTTGTGTAGTCAACAAATAACTAGTTTAATTTTGTTCAACCATGTTTTTCCATCGCTATAAAACCTATTGCACATTTATTAACTTCAAGTACGTCACATAAAAAGGCTATATGCTGATATCAGTTTTATTTTTTCATATTTACAGAAAACACAACAGAAGACGTTTTCAAGAAATTGCAAAGTGTTGATGCCACTGGTGGTTTGTTAGGACTTCATGGCCCAGATAGTCCCATTCTTATCCCTACTAAACCAAACCACAAAATAAAAGGGTCAAAACCAATCACTGTATCTGGCTTTCAAGGAGTGAATTCACATAATCATGATTTAAGAAGACATGTGTATGCCAACAAAAGGCAGTACAGCATTGAGAAACTTCCTCAAATATTTAGCCAACAAGGTCATTATGTCAACATCTCCCAGTGTAACTTCTCTAGTAACAATAAAGCTGAGGTGACGGTCTAAGGGAACACCTTTGGGGCATTACATATTATTGGTCTTTTACGTTCAGCCTCTCCAGAGTAATGAAAATTACTCTCAAAATAGGAAAGGTGTAAAAAAAAAAAAAAAAAAACATAACCAACCAATAGTAAGTATTCCCGAGGAAGGACATTACAGTACAATAATTAGCAGAAATACAGTCATTTACATGTAAATGCTAGAGGCAGAATTTCCTGCTCATTTCACATGAACACTTTAGGTGTGGGGTTACATAAATGTGATTAGAAAGTTTAGAAACTATCGGAACAATGTATTGGGCAGTTACTGTTCTAAAAAATGAAGACGCTGACCTGTTTTCACTAAATATCAGGATTTGAGGAATATGTTCTGACTTGAATGCAATGCACTCAGGATTATTCACAATGCAGCAGATCACTGTGCAATCTGAGGTTATCATAAAAAAGGCACTACCAGCAAACCATTGATGAAGCTGCAAACTACAAGTAAAATATAAATTTAATGAGCCAGCATTGTTAGTTAAAAATGCAGTCTTAGGGCCATATTACAAAGCTGGTGCTAACTTAACCAGAGCTATTGTAAACTTACCAGAGCCATTATAGCCTACTAGTTGTAAAGCCTGCCCAGAGGGCAGTCTATTGTGGATATACTGCCCCTGCTCATGGATACTGCCCCAGCTCGTGGATATTGCCCCAGCACGTGGATATTGCCCCAGCACGTGGATACTGCCCCAGAACGTGGATACTGCCCCAGCACATGGATATTGCCCCAGCACGTGGATATTGCCCCAGCACGTGGATATTGCCGCAGCACGTGGATATTGCCCCAGCTCGTGGATACTGCCCTAGCACGTGGATATTGCCCCAGCACGTGGATGGATACTGCCCCAGCACGTGGATATTGCCCCAGCTCGTGGATACTGCCCCAGCTCGTGGATACTGCCCCAGCTCCTGGATATTGCCCCAGCACGTGGATATTGCCCCAGCACGTGGATATTGCCCCAGCTCGTGGATACTGCCCCAGCTCGTGGATATTGCCCCAGGTCGTGGATATTGCCCCAGCACGTGGATACTGCCCAGCACGTGGATATTGCCCCAGCACGTGGATGGATACTGCCCCAGCACGTGGATACTTGCCCAGCACGTGGATACTGCCCCAGCACGTGGATACTGCCCCAGCTCGTGGATACTGCCCCAGCTCGTGGATACTGCCCAAGCTTGTGGATATTGCCCCAGCACGTGGATACTGCCCCAGCACGTGGATACTGCCCCAGCTCGTGGATACTGCCCCAGCTCGTGGATACTGCCCCAGCACGTGGATATTGCCCCAGCATGTGGATATTGCCCCAGCACGTGGATATTGCCCCAGCACGTGGATATTGCCCCAGCTCGTGGATACTGCCCCAGCTCGTGGATATTGCCCCAGCTCGTGGATACTGCCCCAGCTCGTGGATGCTGCCCCAGCACGTGGATATCGCCCCAGCTCGTGGATATCGCCCCAGCTCGTGGATATCGCCCCAGCTCGTGGATATCGCCCCAGCTCGTGGATACTGCCCCAGCTCGTGGATACTGCCCCCAGCTCATGGATACTGCCCCCAGCTCGTGGATATTGCCCCAGCTGTGGATACTGCCCCAGCACGTGGATATCGCCCCAGCACGTGGATATCGCCCCAGCTCGTGGATACTGCCCCAGCTCGTGGATACTGCCCCAGCTCGTGGATACTGCCCCCAGCTCATGGATACTGCCCCCAGCTCGTGGATATTGCCCCAGCATGTGGATACGCCCCAGCACGTGGATATCGCCCCAGCACGTGGATATCGCCCCAGCTCGTGGATGCTGCCCCAGCACGTGGATATCGCCCCAGCTCGTGGATATCGCCCCAGCTCGTGGATATCGCCCCAGCTCGTGGATACTGCCCCAGCTCGTGGATACTGCCCCCAGCTCATGGATACTGCCCCCAGCTCGTGGATATTGCCCCAGCATGTGGATACTGCCCCAGCACGTGGATATCGCCCCAGCACGTGGATATCGCCCCAGCTCGTGGATACTGCCCCAGCTCGTGGATATCGCCCCAGCTCGTGGATATCGCCCCAGCTCGTGGATATCGCCCCAGCTCGTGGATACTGCCCCAGCTCGTGGATACTGCCCCCAGCTCATGGATACTGCCCCCAGCTCGTGATATTGCCCCAGCATGTGGATACTGCCCCAGCACGTGGATATCGCCCCAGCACGTGGATATCGCCCCAGCTCGTGGATACTGCCCCAGCTCGTGGATACTGCCCCAGCTCGTGGATACTGCCCCAGCACGTGGATATCGCCCCAGCACGTGGATACTGCCCCAGCTCGTGGATATCGCCCCAGCACGTGGATACTGCCCCAGCACGTGGATATTGCCCCAGCACGTGGATATTGCCCCAGCACGTGGATATCGCCCCAGCACGTGGATATTGCCCCAGCTCGTGGATATTGCCCCAGCACGTGGATATTGCCTCAGCACGTGGATATCGCCCCAGCATGTGGATATTGCCCCAGCACGTGGATATTGCCCCAGCACGTGGATATCGCCCCAGCACGTGGATATTGCCCCAGCTCGTGGATATTGCCCCAGCACGTGGATATTGCCCCAGCACGTGGATATTGCCTCAGCACGTGGATATCGCCCCAGCATGTGGATATTGCCCCAACTCGTGGATACGGCCCCCCAGCTCGTGGATACGGCCCCAGCTCGTGGATATTGGCCCCCCCGCTCGTGGATATGGCCCCCGCTCGTGGATATACTCACCTACATCGCCCCTCCTGCGATGGCGGTCCCGCTTCCAGCGTCCTCTCTCTCTCTCCGTTGGTCGCCGGATGACGTCACGGAAGCCTTTGACCCCCGGGGTCAAAGGCTTTCGTGATGTCATTCCGGCGACCAACGGAGTGAGAGAGGATGCTGCAAGCGGGACCGCCATCGCAGGAGGGCCGATGTCGGTGAGTATGTTTTGGGAACCTCGGCCCTGATCCCCAGCGGTGATCTCCTCCGGCTGCCGCTGGCAGCTCGGCGGGCCTCTAGGCTTAGGCGAGTCCCCGGCTCGGCTGGGCCTGTAGGACCAAACCGAGCCGGGGGCTCGCCTAAGCCTAGAGGCCCGCCGAGCAGCCAGCGGCAGCCGGAGAAGGTCACCGCTGGAGGATCGGGGCCGAAGTTCCCAAAAAATACACCCCAAAATCGGCCCTGAGCTCCAGCGGAGACCTCCTCCGGCTGCCGCTGGCTGCTCGGCGGGCCTCCAGGCTCAGGCGAGCCCCCGGCTCGGTTTGGGCCTACAGACCCAGCCGAGCCGGGGACTCTCCTAAGCCTAGAGGCCCGCCGAGCACCCAGCGGCAGCCGGAGGAGGTCACCGCAGGAGGATCGGAGGTGAGGTTCCCAAAACATACTCCCCTAAATCGGCCCCGAGCTCCAGCGGTGACCTCCTCCGCTGCTCGGCGGGCCTGTAGGCCTAGGCAACCCCCCGGCTCGGTTTGGGCCTGTAGGCCCAAACCGAGCCGGGGGCTCGCCTGAGCTTGGAGGCCCGCCTAGCAGCCTGCGACAGCCCCAGCTGGAGTTCCGGGCCAATGTAGGGTGGATGTTGCCAAAACATACTCACCCACATCGGTCCCTAACTCCTCCAGCGATGGCGGTCTCAGCTCGCAGAGTCCTCTCTCTCTCTCAGTTGGTCGCCGGCATGATGTCACGAAAGCCTTTGACCCGGGGTCAAAGGCTTTCGTGACATCATGCCGGCGAGCAACGGAGAGAGAGTGGACGCTGCGAGTTGAGACCGCCATCGCTGGAGGATTTAAGGGCAGATGTGGGTGAGTATGTTGTGAACTGGCGCAGGACTCGAGGCCGATGTAGGTGAGTATATGCTCTCAACACCCACCCTTTCTAGCTCGCCCGGTATCCAAGATTAAGGCAAGCCCCCGGCTTGGCATGGGCCTAGAGGCCCAGCCGAGCCGGAGACTCGCCTGAGCCTCCCGGCCCAGTCGAGTCCCCGGCTTGGCTGGACCTCTAGGCCCACGCCAAGCCGGGGGCTTGCCTTAAGCTTGGATTCCTGGGCGAGCTAGAAAGGATAGGTGTTGAGAGCATATACTCACCTACATTAACCCAGAGCTCCAGCGGTGACTGTCGTCCGACTGTCACAGGCTGTTCGGGTGGCCTCCAAGCTCAGGCGAGCCCCCTGGCTTGCCTTTGGCCTACAGGCCCAGCTGAGCCGGGGGCTCGCCTGAGCTAGGAGGCCGGCCGAGCATCCTGTGACAGCCATTGCTGGAGCCCCGAGCCAATGTAGGGGGATGTAGGTTACACATACTCACCGACATCGGCCCTTCTCCAGCGATGGCGGTCCCGCTTCCAGCGTCCTCTCTTTCTCCGCCGGTCGCCGGCATGATGTCACGAAACCCTTTGACCCTGGCATGTTGACCCGGGGTCAAAGGCTTTCGTGACGTCATGCCGGCGACCAACGGAGAGAGAAGACGCTGGAAGCGGGACCGCCATCGCTGGAGAAGGGCCGATGTCGGTGAGTATGTGTATGGCAACACCCTCTTACATTGGCCCGGAGCTCCAGCGGTGACCTCCTCCGGCCGAGCAGGCTGCTAGGCGGGCCTCCATGCTCAGGCGAGCCCCCGGCTCGGTTGGGCCTACAGGCCCAAACCGAGCCGGGGGGTTGCCTAGGCCTACAGGCCCGCCGAGCAGCCGGAGGAGGTCACCGCTGGAGCTCGGGGCCGATTTAGGGGAGTATGTTTTGGAACCTCGCCTCCGATCCTCCTGCGGTGACCTCCTCCGGCTGCCGCTGGGTGCTCGGCGGGCCTCTAGGCTTAGGCGAGTCCCCGGCTCGGCTGGGCCTGTAGGCCCAAACCGAGCCGGGGGCTCGCCTAAGCCTAGAGGCCCGCCGAGCAGCCAGCGGCAGCCGGTCACCGCTGGAGGATCGGGGCCGAAGTTCCCAAAACATACATAACCCCATAAGTCGGCCCTGAGCTCCAGCGGAGACCTCCTCCGGCTGCCGCTGGCTGCTCGGCGGGCCTCTAGGCTTAGGCGAGCCCCCGGCTCGGTTTGGGCCTACAGGCCCAGCCGAGCCGGGGACTCGCCTAAGCCTAGAGGCCCGCCGAGCAGCCAGCGGCAGCCGGAGAAGGTCACCGCTGGAGGATCGGGGCCGAAGTTCCCAAAAAAAATACACCGAAAATCGGCCCTGAGCTACAGCGGAGACCTCCTCCGGCTGCCGCTGGCTGCTCGGCGGGCCTCTAGGCTTAGGCGAGCCCCCGGCTCGGTTTGGGCCTACAGGCCCAGCGAGCCGGGGACTCGCCTAAGCCTAGAGGCCCGCCGAGCACCAGCGGCAGCCGGAGAAGGTCACCGCTGGAGGATCGGGGCCGAAGTTCCAAAAAATACACCAAAATCGGCCCTGAGCTCCAGCGGAGACCTCCTCCGGCTGCCGCTGGCTGCTCGGCGGGCCTCTAGGCTTAGGCGAGCCCCCGGCTCGGTTTGGGCCTACAGGCCCAGCCGAGCCGGGGACTCGCCTAAGCCTAGAGGCCCGCCGAGCACCCAGCGGCAGCCGGAGGAGGTCACCGCAGGAGGATCGGAGGCGAGGTTCCCAAAACATACTCCCCTAAATCGGCCCCGAGCTCCAGCGGTGACCTCCTCCGGCTGCTCGGCGGGCCTGTAGGCCTAGGCAACCCCCCGGCTCGGTTTGGGCCTGTAGGCCCAAACCGAGCCGGGGGCTCGCCTGAGCATGGAGGCCCGCCTAGCAGCCTGCTCGGCCGGAGGAGGTCACCGCTGGAGCTCCGGGCCAATGTAAGAGGGTGTTGCCATACACATACTCACCGACATCGGCCCTTCTCCAGCGATGGCGGTCCCGCTTCCAGCGTCTTCTCTCTCCGTTGGTCGCCGGCATGACGTCACGAAAGCCTTTGACCCCGGGTCAACATGCCAGGGTCAAAGGGTTTCGTGACATCATGCCGGCGACGGCGGAGAAAGAGAGGACGCTGGAAGCGGGACCGCCATCGCTGGAGAAGGGCGATGTCGGTGAGTATGTGTAACCTACATCCCCCTACATTGGCTCGGGGCTCCAGCAATGGCTGTCACAGGATGCTCAGCCGGCCTCCTAGCTCAGGCGAGCCCCCGGCTCAGCTGGGCCTGTAGGCCAAAGGCAAGCCAGGGGGCTCGCCTGAGCTTGGAGGCCACCCGAACAGCCTGTGACAGTCGGACGACAGTCACCGCTGGAGCTCTGGGTTAATGTAGGTGAGTATATGCTCTCAACACCTATCCTTTCTAGCTCGCCCAGAATCCAAGCTTAAGGCAAGCCCCCGGCTTGGCGTGGGCCTAGAGGTCCAGCCAAGCCGGGGACTCGACTGGGCCGGGAGGCTCAGGCGAGTCTCCGGCTCGGCTGGGCCTCTAGGCCCATGCCAAGCCGGGGGCTTGCCTTAATCTTGGATACCGGGCGAGCTAGAAAGGGTGGGTGTTGAGAGCATATACTCACCTACATCGGCCTCGAGTCCTGCGCCAGTTCACAACATACTCACCCACATCTGCCCTTAAATCCTCCAGCGATGGCGGTCTCAACTCGCAGCGTCCACTCTCTCTCCGTTGCTCGCCGGCATGATGTCACGAAAGCCTTTGACCCCGGTCAAAGGCTTTCGTGACATCATGCCGGCGACCAACTGAGAGAGAGAGAGGACTCTGCGAGCTGAGACCGCCATCGCTGGAGGAGTTAGGGACCGATGTGGGTGAGTATGTTTTGGCAACATCCACCCTACATTGGCCCGGAACTCCAGCTGGGGCTGTCGCAGGCTGCTAGGCGGGCCTCCAAGCTCAGGCGAGCCCCCGGCTCGGTTTGGGCCTACAGGCCAAACCGAGCCGGGGGGTTGCCTAGGCCTACAGGCCCGCCGAGCAGCCGGAGGAGGTCACCGCTGGAGCTCGGGGCCGATTTAGGGGAGTATGTTTTGGAACCTCGCCTCCGATCCTCCTGCGGTGACCTCCTCCGGCTGCCGCTGGGTGCTCGGCGGGCCTCTAGGCTTAGGCGAGTCCCCGGCTCGGCTGGGCCTGTAGGCCCAAACCGAGCCGGGGGCTCGCCTAAGCCTAGAGGCCCGCCGAGCAGCCAGCGGCAGCCGGAGGAGGTCTCCGCTGGAGCTCAGGGCCGATTTTGGGGTGTATTTTTTGGGAACTTCGGCCCCGATCCTCCAGCGGTGACCTTCTCCGGCTGCCGCTGGGTGCTCGGCGGGCCTCTAGGCTTAGGCGAGTCCCCGGCTCGGCTGGGCCTGTAGGCCCAACCGAGCCGGGGGCTCGCCTAAGCCTAGAGGCCCGCCGAGCAGCCAGCGGCAGCCGGAGGAGGTCTCCGCTGTAGCTCAGGGCCGATTTTCGGGTGTATTTTTTTTGGAACTTCGGCCCCGATCCTCCAGCGGTGACCTTCTCCGGCTGCCGCTGGCTGCTCGGCGGCCTCTAGGCTTAGGCGAGTCCCCGGCTCGGCTGGGCCTGTAGGCCCAAACCGAGCCGGGGGCTCGCCTAAGCCTAGAGGCCCGCCGAGCAGCCAGCGGCAGCCGGAGGAGGTCTCCGCTGGAGCTCAGGGCCGACTTATGGGGTTATGTATGTTTTGGGAACTTCGGCCCCGATCCTCCAGCAGTGACCGGCTGCCGGCGGCCTGCTCGGCGGGCCTCTAGGCTTAGGCGAGTCCCCGGCTCGGCTGGGCCTGTAGGCCAAACCGAGCCGGGGGCTCGCCTGAGCCTGGAGGCCCGCCGGAGGATGGTCACCGCTGGAGGATCGGGGCATCTGGCCGTGTAAACACACGGGTAGCTGCGCGCGGCTCGTGCCGTTTTTTTTTTTTTTTCACGCGGCCGGCACGCGCAGCTACCTGTGTGTTTTAACGGCCGCTTTCAAATGTCCGTCGCGCATGCGCAGTAGGGTTTTGGCGACGGACAGTTTTTAGCTTACTCTTTTATAGTATAGATGGAGATTTTAAGTTTACAACTGCTCTGGTTAAGTTAGCACCAACATTGTAATACTGCCCTTAGAGTGTATACCACTATCATTTTATGATTGGTACACTTGAGAGCCCTGAAACAAAATCAGGTTCATCAAACCAATTTTCATTCATGCTGTGATTTAGTTAAATTTGGTTTGGTTAAAGAAAATCATACAATGAACTGTATTTGCCCACAGACAGAGCTAGTTGCCAGCAGACAAATATTCAGCGGTAGCTCGAGGGGTTAATATAGAGATGAGTGGCCAGTGCTGGTTAGCCATCTGGCACTGCAAAAAATGTTAAAAAAGTAAAAACATGCATACAGGGTTCATAATGACCTCCAAAAAAACCTTATGTCCTCTCCTGACATGGTACGGGTAAGGGCTTATCACTTATGTAGTGAACAGCCACTAGCTGGTCACCATTACCTACCCAGCACTGCTGTGGTAGGTGTAGTTAAAATAGCAGTGATTTGGCAGCTATGTTTGTCTAGTCACTAATCACTGGTGTATTTTGGCCTAGGCCAATAAGGCCTAGGCCTAGGGCGGCACTCTCCAGGGGGCGGCGGCCCGCCGGGTGGCCCCAACCCTAAATTTTTTTTTATTTTTTTTTACTTTTGCAAACTATTTTACCAGGAAGGAAACATTGTGATGTCACTAATTTTCAAGTATGTCCTGGGTAGGCAACGCCTAGGCTTTCACTTTCCAGGGGGCAACAAAAAACCTCACCACTAATTGGGTTACTCACAGAGCACCAAAATGACGCCAACATTTTGGTGTTCTGTAGTTCCTTCACTTCGGGGAATAAAATTTCCCCACCCTGCAGTGAATTCACCATTCACCGCAGGGTCCCCAAAGTGCATGGAGTCGGCCGCTGTATGCTGCCACCGCAAACCCATGGCCTGCTGTTTTCAAAAGAACTTCTGAACGAAAATGTCTGGAATTTACATATAAGATCCTATGATTGATAATAAAAAGTTCTGTTACAGAAAAAGAAGAACCGACATTAAAAAAAAAGGGGGGGATTTTGCCAAAAAAATTCTGAAAAATACTAAATGGTACTAAAAAAAAAAAATCAATAAAGACTTTTTACTGCAGATTAAAATAAGTGGTTTATTAGATATTGCATAAAAACGGGAATATTTTTAACATTGAAACCTATGGGGTTCGCCTGAATACCTGAACCTGCTGATTGAAACCACCGACCATCAGGGTAATTCACTGTCATTTCTCTGCTGTTTGGCGTTCTCTGAATAGATTAACCATTACTTCTCTATGGGGATTTGCACTGCCTTCAAACAGCACCGTACTTGCTGGCAGTTCGCCAAACTTGTGTGTGAGCATATCACAGAGCAGTGGTGTACTTAGGGGAGTGGGGGGGGTGGGCCGCCCCAGGTACCAGTGATTATTGGGGTGTCATTAGGGGGTACTAGGAGGTGCCACTGTCACTGTGTGTCAGCTTTGAGCTGTGTTCTCAAACAACGAGCAGCGGAGCATGGCGTTTGCATACGGAATAAAATCGAATAGAATAAAAATCCCCCTCGCAGCAGCTCTAGGAGGGGGATGTGATTTGTGTCCAGAGAGAGAAGATGACAGTAAACGGCAGGTAAAGGGGGGGGGTATCAGCAGAATATGAAGCCCTGTCTGCTTACTGCTGTTTAAAGTGGACCTTTCCTTAACCAGCACTGCAGTGATAGAAATTTGTCATTGAGCTGCCTGGCTCCTGGTTAGGCTGCGTGCGTGCAGGTCACACTCGGTCCGGCCAGTCAAGTGGTACTGAGTCTCAGTACCACCTGACTGGCTGAACCACGTGACATGCACGCAGCTGCCCACCCTTTCGTTAACATGGACTGTCACTCTATTCTGGACTGAACACCCACCAGGAAGGGAATCAAAGCCACGGTGCACCCTCTGGCAGTGGCACCCCACTGCTGACAAGATGGCTCCACGCACAGGCACAGCTGCGGTCCCAGCATGGCCTGGAGGGACCTCCTGCTGAGTCTGTACACAGTCCCTGCTGACTCTGCACACAGCCCTACCGCGGACGGAGGCCGGTAAATGTAGAATAAATAATTGCTGTGTGCTCATATACACTCGGTTTGCTGGTAGTTTTATTGCAGTGGATTCTGATGCACTCATACACTCCACACATTGCATTGCTGGGAGTTTTATTGCCGTGGATTCTGATACGCTGACACACACCACAAATTGCATTGCTGGGAGTTTTATTGCAGTGGATTCTGATATGCTGACCCGCACATTGCATTACTGGGAGTTTTATTGCTGTGGATTCTAATACACTCATACACACTGCACATTGCATTGCTGGAATTTTTATTGCTGTGGATTCTGATACGCTGACACACACCAAACATTGCATTGCTGGGAGTTTTATTGCTGTGGATTCTGTGATACACACTGCATAGTACTGTGAGTTTTATTGCCTTGGAGCTCTGGGATACACTCATACACACTGCACATTACTGTGAGTTTTATTGCTGTGCAGTTCTGTGATATGCTCATACACAGTGCACATTTCTGTGGGTTTTATTGCTGTGCAGCTCTGTGATACGCTCATATGCAGTGCACGTTTCTGTGGATTTTATTGTTCAACCAATTAGAGCAGCTGTGATCCAGTATACTTAACATGCGTGGCTGTTCTTTGTAAAAATGCTTGCATTTAAACATTTCATAATTTTATTTATCTCAATAGATACATTTGAAATGGTATACAAAATATACAAGTAGGCACTTGGTATCCACTTTTAATATAAAGAGAGGAAAAGGCGTAGCTCTAAGAGGAAAAGGTGGAGCTTAAAGAGGAAGGGTGGGGATTAACCAGGAAGAGGTGTGGCCTTGACAGGAAGGGGTGCCTCAAATTTAAATTAGGGGGTGCACGAGTTTAGTCAGGCCTAGGGCAGCACAAAACCTAAATACACCACTGTCACTAATACTGAGGTTGAGCTCCCCAGTCTCTGCCTATGGTTGGTGGCTTAAAAATATCAAACAGGAGGGATGAATGGGACAATGTACTCCCTATGGTTTATTTTTGCCCCAAAGTGGGCTTGCTTGGTGCATGGTATTAAATGAAATCATAATTTTGTCATTTAGTGTAGGACCCTATTTAAATAATTATGCTTTGACTATGGCAAGTGGGCTTCAGACTTAAAAGGCCACTTAAATATATTAATATTTTAAACAGCTATCCAAAAATAAAAGGGAGGTCAACGCCCGGCAAAATTTGGATTGGTTAAAGAAAATCATGCAATGAACTGTATTTGACCACAGACAGAGCTAGTTTCCAGCAGACAAATATTAAACAGTAGCTCGGTGGGTTAATATAGAGATGAGTGGCCAGTGCTTGTTAGATTCTCTAGAAACACTGCAGGCCCTCCTTCATACATTAAAAAGCTGATGCTGGTTGAAGGGAGGCCTTAACAAGCAAAGAGTCTCACCATTAATTTATTTTTCCTATAGGCTTTGTAGGCTGAGCTTTGTAGAGTATGTTGAATGACTTCAACTCCAAAGCGTCTATGGCCCACATGCTCCTGGCTGCAACCTTCATAAACAAGATCAGGCTTTCATCCAATGCAGGGGTCAGCAACGTTGGTTCCCTGATGTTTCGAGAACTACATCTCCCAAGATGCTCAGTCACCCATTAGGCTGACTGAGCCACATGGGAAATGTAGTTCCCAAAACATCAGGGAGCCAAGGTTGCTGACCCCTGATCCAGTGCCAGAACATTGAATAGACAACCAGCTGGACGTTTATGTGCTATTCAGAGAGCTTTCTGTTTTGTAATCCAGAGATCCTCAGTGCTTTGCAGTCCAGAGACACTTCTCCCTTGCTATTGAAAGACCCTTTTGCTGTGCCCAAAGAGACCTTCCTTTCATATGCCTTCCAGAAACCCTCCACCTTGACATCCTGAGAACCCTTGCCCTGTCTTTCCTTTGAGTAGCATTTTTAATCTTGCTATTTTGTTACAATTTTAAACGGTAGCAAGAAAAAGTATGCAAACCAGGGGTCAAGTCCTGGGAAAAAAAGTGAGGGAACTCACCCACGAATTCCACAACCCCCATTACCTTAAGAAAATATATATATATATCACGAGTATAGCAGTGCGTGGTGATACCATTTTTATTGGGTTAACTATACGTTTAAAAGACAAGCTTTCAAGAGTGTAAACTGGAAACTATACTGATCAGTGAAAGGTATTTATTTATTTGAAAAGGATTTTACCAGGAAGGATACATTGAGATTTCTCTCATTTTCAAGTATGTCCTGGGTTCGAGAACATTGAGTGGTATCACTACGTACAGGTATACTCGGGATTGTGGCAACTGGACTAACGCATTTTATATATAATATATATATATCCAGGCACAGGCCCCCCAGAATAATATACACAGCACTGTGCCCCCAGAATAATATACACAGCACTGACCCCCCAGAATAATATACACAGCACTGTGCCCCCAGAATAACATACACAGCACTGAGCCCCCAGAAAAATATACACAGCACTGGACCCCCTGAATAACATACACAGCACTGAGCCCCCAGAATAATATACACAGCACTGTGCCCCCAGAATAATATACACAGCACTGTGCCCCCAGAATAACATACACAGCACTGAGCCCCCAGAATAACATACACAGCACTGTGCCCCCAGAATAACATACACAGCACTGAGCCCCCAGAATAATATACACAGTGCTGAGCCCCCAGAATTATATACACAGCGCTGTGCCCCCAGAATAATATACACAGCACTGTGCCCCCAGAATAATATACACAACACTGAACCCCCAGAATAATATACACAGCACTGAACCCCAAGAATAACATAATAACATGCACAGCACAGAGCCCCCATAATAACATACACAGCACTGAGCCCCCAGAATAATATACACAGCGCTGAGCCCCCAGAATTATATACACAATACTGAGCCCCCAGAATAACATACACAGCACTGAGCCCCCAGAATAACATACACAGCACTGAGCCCCCAGAATAATATACACAGCACTGTGCCCCCAGAATAACATACACAGCACTGAGCCTCCAGAATAACATACACAGCACTGAGCCCCCAGAATAATATACACAGCGCTGAGCCCCCAGAATTATATACACAATACTGAGCCCCCAGAATAACATACACAGCACTGAGCCCCCAGAAAAACATACACAGCACTGAGCCCCCAGAATAATATACACAGCACTGTGCCCCCAGAATAACATACACAGCACTGATCCCCCAGAATAATATACACAGCACTGAGCCTCCAGAATAACATACACAGCACTGAGCCCCCAGAATAATATACACAGCGCTGAGCCCCCAGAATTATATACACAGCGCTGTGCCCCCAGAATAATATACACAGCACTGTGCCCCCAACACTGAACCCCCAGAATAACATAATAACATACACAGCACTGTGCCCCCAGAATAACATACACAGCACTGAGCCCCCAGAATAATATACACAGCGCTGAGCCCCCAGAATTATATACACAATACTGAGCCCCCAGAATAACATACACAGCACTGAGCCCCCAGAATAATATACACAGCACTGAGCCTCCAGGATAATATACACAG
This sequence comes from Leptobrachium leishanense, assembly GCA_009667805.1. Taxonomy (NCBI): domain Eukaryota; kingdom Metazoa; phylum Chordata; class Amphibia; order Anura; family Megophryidae; genus Leptobrachium; species Leptobrachium leishanense. The sequence goes on along the minus strand of CM019070.1, from coordinate 102,724,429 downwards.
CACTGAACCCCAAGAATAACATAATAACATGCACAGCACAGAGCCTCCATAATAATATACACAGCACTGAACCCCAAGAATAATATGCACAGCACCGGTTATATGGATATATTTTCCCCAGTTCACATGGATATAATTGCCCCCAGCTCATATGGGTATATATTGCCCCAGCTCTCATGGATAATGCCCCCCCAGCTCTCATGGATAATGTCCCAGGTCTCATGGATATGCCCCCAGGTGTCATGGATATGCCCCCAGGTCTCATGGATAATGCCCCCGGCTCTCATGGATACTGCCCCCGGCTCTCATGGATGCTGCCCCCAGCTCTCATGGATGCTGCCCCCAGCTCTCATGGATACTGCCCCCAACTCTCATGGATAATGCCCCCAGCTCTCATGGATAATGCCCCCAGCTCTCATGGATAATGCCCCAACTCTCATGGATATGCCCCCAGGTCTCATGGATACTGCCCCCTGGTCTCATGGATACTGCCCCCAGGTCTCATGGATATTACCCCTGGTCTCATGGATATTGCCCCCTGGTCTCATGGATACTGCCCCCAGGTCTCATGGATATTACCCCCTGGTCTCATGGATATTGCCCCCAGGTCTCATGGATACTGCCCCCAGGTCTCATGGATATTACCCCCTGGTCTCATAGATACTGCCCCCAGGTCTCATGGATATTACCCCCTGGTCTCATGGATATTACCCCCTGGTCTCATAGATACTGCCCCCAGGTCTCATGGATATTACCCCCTGGTCTCATGGATATTATCCCCTGGTCTCATGGATACTGCCCCCTGGTCTCATGGATATTACCTCCTGGTCTCATGGATATTACCCCCTGGTCTCATGGATATTACCCCCTGGTCTCATGGATATTACCCCCTGGTCTCATGGATATTACCCCCTGGTCTCATAGATATTACCCCCTGGTCTCATAGATACTGCCCCCAGGTCTCATGGATATTACCCCCTGGTCTCATAGATACTGCCCCCAGGTCTCATGGATATTACCCCCTGGTCTCATAGATACTGCCCCCAGGTCTCATGGATATTACCCCCTGGTCTCATAGAAACTGCCCCCAGCCCAACTCACCTCTGCTGCTCCTGCCGCACATTGCCGGCGGCCACGTGCTTCCTGCTTCAGTGGCCGCTGACAGGAAGTGCAGCCGCTCGCCTGGGATCTATGAAACAGCCAGGCGAGCAGCTCCACTTCCGGTCACCAGCCATTCTAATAAGAAGCACGCGGCCACCGGCAATGTGCGGCGGCCGCCTGCTAAAGCGTTCAGGCCACAGCGGGAACGCTGCGTTCCTGCAGCGTTCCCGCTGTGGGAGAAGTGCGGGAACGCCGTTCCCGCGCGACTCGAGCCCTGATGCAAACCATTTAGAAATGACAGCATTTATAAATTTGTTTAAAAATCCAGTTTGATGTTCATCTAATTTAAAGTAATCAACAAACAAAATATGTTTTAACTCAGGGGTCTCAAACTCACGGCCCCCCAGAAACATCAGGGGGGCCAGAGTTTGAGACCCCTGTTTTAACTAATAATACTCACACACATTATTGTATTGTTTCTGTATATATTGAATATATCATTAAAATATTCGCAGCATGAGTTGGAAAAGTATGTGAAACTCTAGTCTAATGACTTCAGCAATCATTAGCTAGAATTGTAAATTAGCACACCTGGAGTCCTATTAATGAAAAAAAGAGCAGGGGTCAACTCCAGGGGAAACACATGGGAACAGGGCCAGACTGGGAATAAAAATCAGCCCTGAAAAAATGTTTTAGACCAGCCCTATAGCGCTAAGGTAAGTGACTTTAACGCATGCCCCATATTACAATCTGAACGTTAACGGGCTAAAAAATACAACCCATAGAGCATTAGTGATTGTGCTCGCTTCTGTGAGCTTACTGTACTTTGCGCTCCCTATCCTTAACATGAGAAGGGCAAAGTCCTAACTCTAATTACTGCACTGATGAGGTTCTGAAAAAGTTAACCACTGCTAGAAGCTGGTGCTAACTGATACCATTTCTCCTGCATAATTTATCACCAGCTAAAAAAAAAATAAAAAAATCTGAGACTCATCTCTCATCCCATGGCGAGAACAATGGCCCGATCAGCCTCTTCTGGCCACAGGGAGCAGCTTGAGATGGAGGACAAAAAGTCCCCAGTCTCCCTCCTCGAGTCAAGTTGCAGACCTGCAAAATCTCACGAGAGGCGAGATCCTGCAGGTCTTATGGTGAAAGAACACAGGAAAAATAGAAGAAGAAGCAGAAATAAAATCCTGATATATAACAGAGGAGACATTCCATAATAATAAAATAATAATTACAGCTCTCATTACGGACCAGTCCCTGAGATAGGCTAAAGTCCCACATATACAGGATTATTCAAAGAGAGCCAAACTGGCCCAAAAATTGCACCAAACAGGGAATTTCCCTATATGGTGCACTTTCAGGGCCATTCGGCTATTCAAAGAGCAGGCAGTTTGGCAAATTTTGTTGAATTGCCAGGGAAAAACGATGCCTGTTCGGCGTCAGTGAAATCCCCCATAGAGAAGCAATGGTTAATCTATTCACATTGAACAGCAGAGAAATTACAGTGAAATCACCCTGAAGTTCAGTGGTTTCATACGACAGGTTTAATCAGGCGAATCCCATAGGTTTCAATGTTAAAAATATTCCCATTTTATCCAATATCTAATAAACCATTTATTCTTTTAATTTGCAGCAAAAAGTCTCTTTTTTTAGGCATTTTTCTCGTGAATTATTTTAAAATGTTTTTTTTCTGTAACAGACCTTTTTATTATTATTCATAGGACTTTATATACTATTTACAGGCATTTTCATGCAGTAGTATTTTGCAAACCGCATTTTTTTTTAACCCATTCAGCTGCTGGTCAGCTTTTTGTGGCTGCATTGGGCAGGCCGTCGGGTACGTTCAGCAGTCTCTTCGGTGGCTTGCGGGTGCGTTCAGCAGTCTCTTTGGTGGCTTACAGGTGCATTCGGCAGTCTCTTTGGGTGGCTTGCAGGTGCGTTCGGCAGTCTCTTCGGTGGCTGCGCTTGGGAGGTGTGTTCAGCGGTTTGCGGCTGCCTTTGGGTTGATCTGCAGCATTCAGCAGGTTTGCAGCAATTCACCACACTTTGGGGACCTTGCGGTGAATGCTGAATTCACTGCACGGTCTGCAAATTTAACTTGTCGAAGTGAGGTGAACCGGAGAGCACTGAAATGTCAGTGACAATTCGGTGCTCTCTGAATAACCCTGATAGAGTAAACACATTAAACAGTTATTTATATAAATAGGACCAAATAAATCATATAAGGCGGAATATCAGAAAAACTTCACTAGACATGAATCCCCCACTGCAACTTAATTTACTCACAGTGTGCCTCTTTACCTCCCTGTCAGGACCTGAAGCTGCTGCTGGAATGCAGGAGACAGGACAGCATGGCTCCCCAGCACCATCAGCCCATAAATCAAGCAGCCTGCCGGGATTCCTCCCGGTATCCCTGTAGGCCAGTCCAGCCCTGCATGGGAACACAGTTCCTCCACTATGATTGCACAGTGAACTGAATCCCAGCTAGGGATGAGCTGTTCGGTTCGATCAGTTCAGAGTTCGATTCGAACATCGGCAGTTCGCGAACTTCGAACTTTTTGGCATGTTCGGTTTGAGTTCGAAAAAAAAAACAATTTTGAAAAAGAGAATAAAAAATACTAAAAAAAATCTAGAAATAAAGAGACTTTTTACTGCAGAATATTATAAGCAACGGTTTATTAGATATTGAATTAAAAACTAATGTCTAGGTGCAAAGATTCTCACCTCTAAATGACCTGTGCTCTCAAACGGCGTAAACAACAGGTGTTTAATTAGTGTTTGGAAATAACATGTGCTTCTAATTAGTCCGGTCTCATGAATTTGATACATTGTATGCAGACTGGGAGTGCTAGGTGTCGTGTGTGGGTCTGTGATGGAAAATGTTTCCATACATCCTACAAATCCGCCACTTCACGGGCAGGTTATGGGGACCTCCTAGGCACAATATTTGAAGGAATTTTTCGTTTTTATTTTTAACCCTTATTTTATGGAAACTCACTGTTCCTTTAACCCTTTCACTGCTGAGGCATTTCACCACTGTGTGCTGAGCTAATTTTTACCGCTTTCGCTCATCATGTTTAAACGCGATTTGAAGCCACATTTTTTATACGACCCTGACATATTACATATCGTTCTTTCCAGCAGACTCGGCAGATTCATAATATATCATTTTTATATATATACACGTCATGTTCTTCCTTTATATTATAACAAAAAATGCAATAAAACTTGAATTTTTAATCATCTGCAGTGTGTAAAGTGTTTTTTTTCACCTTTTATCACATGAACATTTGCGGTTATATTATCTATGGGGTGCGCTTGTACAAAAATTAGAAATGGGGAATTATTAAATTTTTGGGGGGGAATTATGTGATTTTTAGCAAACGCACACCATAGAAAAAATCATTAGTGCAGCATCATTGTTCACATTATAATTGAAATGTGAACAATATTGTTGCATTAATAAAAATTAAAAAAAACGTATATTTTTTTGTTAATTTTTATTTTGTTACTTTATACCTGGTCATGTTGGGTATCATTCGAAAGGCTCAGGCCTTTCGATTGACACCCTCCATGACCCCCTAGCTGCCAAGGATCTGGAGATATCGGGGTTCAAATGAACCCCCTATCTCCACCAGGGGATTCCAGGCAGCTAGGGGTTCCCCGGCTATCTGACATCATCACGCTATGCGTGAGGACGTCAGGTAGTGAGGGGGGACCCAGGGTGGAGCCGCCATCCAAGATGGCAGCCCCCACCGGAGCTAGGCCGCACTTCGGCACCGCAAGGCACCGAAGTGCGACCCGGTGGCTAAAGGGTTAAAGCTGAGACTCTCCCCTTTTAAGCGGTGCCTGGCTTTTTTTTGTGGGACCTCCCGATCGGGAGGGAGAGGGATCCGAACAGATCCCCCCTCCCTTCCAAGCGATCTCCCGGCATAGCCGGGGGTCACCTGGAAATTACGTCATCGCACATGGCGCGATGTCGTCATTTACGTTGGGAGGAGCTTGACTTCAGCGTGAGTATCGTGAGTAACGTATCTCCGCCGGGGGTCCCGCAAAGCTGATGACGTGTGGGACACGACCTCATCAGCATACAGCAGGAGTAACAGAGGACGTGTTCCATACGTCGTCAGCAGTGAAGGGGTTAAAAACGTCTTTTTAAAAACTTTTTGTCCTGGCTTCCCATCCCCCAGGGCACTACCCGGACCCGGACATTGTTTTTAAATGTTTCTATACATCCTACAAATCCACCACTTCACGGGCAGGTTATGGGGACCTCCTAGGCATGATATTTGAAGGAATTTTTTGTTTTTATTTTTAACCCTTATTTCATGGAAAACTCACTGTCCCTTTAAAAATGTATTTTTTTTACTTTTTGTCCTTGTTTCCTGTCCCCCAGGGCACTACCCGGACCCCCATACAGTTTTTATGGCAAATATCTAGCATATATGCCCTCTTGGAGGGCACTCTAAAAATCTAACTTTGAGTCCCATTGACTTGTATTGAGTTCGTATCAATACTAAACAGAGTGTGAAGATGTATCCCCAAGAGGAATAGAAACTGCAGTTCACAGCACTCTCCACCAGCGTGCTAGAGTATAGACATATAGAAAAAAATAGAACATGCAGTACAATACAACCTTATAGATGGTCAAATATTTTTGATGATACAGGATCTTCAAGGAAGTGCAAAGCCTCTAGAATCAGAGCATACACAGAAACATAGCATAATACTGCCAGATATTTAATAAAACATAAAACCACAAAAAGAAGCCACTCACAAAATTAGTGGCACACGATGTATAAAAGTGTGCAACAACGCATATTTAAACAAGTCGTTCGAATAGTCACCACAGCCGGAAAGACATCGTCCTTAAAGCGTAGTTTCTGCAGGAGAGCCTGGCCAGGATACCACTCCGTGCTAAGAAGTCCAAATACCAGGTGGAATCACAGTCCTTCAGAACGACCAATTGGGGAACCGAAGACCTGGAGCCAAAGGGCTTTAGCAACATCACCACCCCTCCAATTATGTTTAACTTTTTCAATGCCCAACCAAACAAAAGTGGAAAAATTGAAACTAGAGCACTTACAGCAATGTCTGGGTACACTATGTTTATCACTATGTTTTCTAATGTTGTAAAAATGCTCATAAATACGTTCTTTTAGTTTTCTTTTTGTTTTCCCAATATATTGGGCCCCACAACCACATTGAAGTAAGTAAACTACATTGGTGGTATTACAATTAATGAATTCTTTAATGTGGTATTCCTTTCCTGTTTTTGTACTTTTGAATGAAACCACTTTTGTTTTAAGCTCTCTACACATAGAACAGGCACTACACTTACAAAAACCTTTAGGTTTATCAAGCAGGAAGTGAATTTTATTATCCGTATTTTCAATTTTATTTTGATTAGAACGTAAAGCACTTGGGGCCAATGTATTTTTGACTGTATTGGCTCTTCTATAGATGACACGAGGAAAGGCCAGTAGATGTTTAGACAAAGTTGGATCATTTTGAAGGATAGACCAACATTTAGAAAGAGCTAGCTCTATATCTCTACTTCTGCCATTAAATTTGGTAAAGAAAGCAAGGTCCCACTTAGTGGGATCTTTTAACTTTCCCTAATTCCTTTGGAAGAAAGTTGATCTATCCAGATCCACAATATCTTTCAAGCTCTTATCTACTAAAGGTTTAGGGTATTGTTTTAGAAGGAATATTTCCGAAAGCTCTCTACTTTGAGTGATGAAATCTTGCATTTCTGTACAGTTACGTCGAATTCGTCCAAACTGATTTTTAGGTATATTTTGAAGCCACTTTTTGTGGTGGCAACTATTATAATTTATATAGGAATTCTTGTCAGTAGGTTTAAAGAAAGTCCTAGTACAGAATTTTTTATCTTTGATAAAAATATTCAAATCCAGAAAATTGAGAGTCTCATTACCCACCTCCATGGTAAATTTGAGGTCAAAAGTGTTGGTATTTACAAAATCAAAAAACCCCTTAAGGTCATCCCTATTACCATCCCAAATCAATAGAATGTCATCAATATAACGTCGCCAGAGTGCCAAGTTTGCCCCATATGGATTGTTGTCCCAAATGGCCTGCTGTTCCCAATGGGCAACAAAGATGTTAGCATATCCCGGGGCAAACTTGGCACCCATGGCTGTTCCTGTCTTCTGGAGATAAAATTTATTCTGAAAACCAAAAAAGTTGTGAGAGACAAAAACGTATAGCCTCACCCAAAAACACCCTCTGTTCAGTTTCAATAGTAGGATCATCCTCTATTCTTTTGTCTATGGCCAACAGACCTTTCTCATGTTGTATAACTGTGTATAGAGAAGTCACATCCATACTAACTAAGATATAAGTCTCTTTCCACTCTAGACCTTGAAGAGTTTCCATAAGGTGTCCTGAGTCTTTTATGTAAGATGGAGCTAGTGGAACATAGATTGGCTATCAAAGACCCAATTCCGCTAATTATAGGGCGACCCGGGGGGGGGATGTTACAGATTTATGGATTTTTGGATTATGGTAGAGAATGGCAAGTCTTGGAAAGGGGGTGTATAAAAAATTAAACTCGTCTTTAGTCAGTATGCCTTGAGACAAACCACCATCAAGCAAAATTCCCATCTGTTCCAGAAATTCTTTAGTGGGATTATGTTTAAGTAATTGATATGTCTCTTCGTCTGACAAGATTCTCTCAGCTTCTTTTAGATAGTCTATCCTATCTTGAATAACCACCCCCCCCTCCCTTGTCGGCTTGCCTAAACACCAAATCGTGTTTGGCTTGGAGTCCATTCAGGGCCTCCCTTTCCTTCCTATCTAAATTAAACTGAATTCGTTTTTTATTTTGGTTCTTTTTTATATTGATCTTTCTAAATTCTTCTTCTAGCATATCCCCAAAAACCTTTATGTTATTAGTCTTCTCCCAAATCGGATAAAAACTAGACTTACATTTAAATTTGGTATGGAGAAAATCTTTTTGTTGTGTATCAACCTCAGAAAGAGAGGGCATATTAGTTGATGTCATTACATTCGTCGATTCTTCTTTTTTATAAAAGAATTTTTTAATTGCCAATTTTCTCAAAAACCTTTGTAGATCTAGAAAAAGGGTAAACTCATTGGGTGCCTTAGTGGGAGCAAATTTTAAACCCTTATTTAGTAAAGATATTTCTGATTTATTTAGGTTTATATGAGACAGATTGAAAATGCCCAGTTGGAGTTCCCTTTCTTTGGATATAAAGTCCTGATTACATTCAATTACATGTCCTGCCTCCTTCTCTTGAATGGGGAGGACGTGTCCCGTAAGGGGGAGTATCTGTTTCGGTCTTGCCAAAAACCCCTTTTCGTGGTGCTTTTGGGGGGTCCTTGGTCTAAAAAACCTTTCTTCATTTGCTCTGAATTTTTGTCTCTATATTGATTATATCTATTTTCTGGATTTTGGTCCTGACCATTCCAATGTCTTTTTTCATTTCTATGGGGGTATGTTTTCCCACCCTGCCCAACCTGTAGGTGGGACTTGTAGTAATGTTGATCTTGTTCATTTTGACCCCATTTATTGGAAGTATGGATATCTTTTTTTGTTTTTAAAGTTTTTGATTGCCAAGTGTTTTTTATGTCATTGTGAATATTCATATCATTTATTTTAGAGGGACGAGAATAAATGTATTCTCTATTTTCTATTCTGGGATCCCTTTTACGTGAATGTGACCTTGGGTACCCTCTATTTAGATTAACCAAAAAAGGTTTACCATAGGTATAGTCTATTTTATCTCTAGACATTTTTTTCTTCTTATTCTCTACTATTGTCTCATCTAATTTCTCGATCTTTATTTGTAATTCTACATTCTTTTCTTGTATAATCTCATCCTCAAAATTCTTATCAATGTCCTCTAAGGTCTTTGTTTCAATTTCTATACTTTTCATAGTATCATTATGGAAGTTAATCAAAAGTTCCATTAAATGGAATGAACACTCCTCCAGAATGTCAGACCATTTACCCATAAATTCTTTATTATCAAGTCCAAAGGCTGGTGTTTTTTGAATCCTCAAGCCTCTAGGGACAATGCGTGTTTTTAGATATTGTTGCAAAAAAACAATTTCCCACCATTTTTTAACTTCTTTTTCAGCCAATCTTTCCAATTTAACAAACAACTGAGAGGGCTGAGTGGGTATATAATGCCCCACTTGACTAGAATTATCTGCAAAAATATTGTCCAGACGTCGTTTTCTGGACTCTCTGAGATTTGTCGTCATCAGTCTACAATAAGCCATGGTAGGATCAAAAGGGAAATACACTCCACAGTGGAGAAAAACGTATCAATACTAAACAGAGTGTGAAGATGTATCCCCAAGAGGAATAGAAACTGCAGTTCACAGCACTCTCCACCAGCGTGCTAGAGTATAGACATATAGAAAAAAATAGAACATGCAGTACAATACAACCTTATAGATGGTCAAATATTTTTGATGATACAGGATCTTCAAGGAAGTGCAAAGCCTCTAGAATCAGAGCATACACAGAAACATAGCATAATACTGCCAGATATTTAATAAAACATAAAACCACAAAAAGAAGCCACTCACAAAATTAGTGGCACACGATGTATAAAAGTGTGCAACAACGCATATTTAAACAAGTCGTTCGAATAGTCACCACAGCCGGAAAGACATCGTCCTTAAAGCGTAGTTTCTGCAGGAGAGCCTGGCCAGGATACCACTCCGTGCTAAGAAGTCCAAATACCAGGTGGAATCACAGTCCTTTAGAACGACCAATTGGGGAACCGAAGACCTGGAGCCATCCGAAGTGAATGATGGACGATCCGACTCGCGGATGAATAATGGACGATCCGGCGGGCGAACGATGAAGTAGCGGAAACAAGCAAGTCAGTTCGACGCGTTTCGTCCTCTGACTTATTCATGAACTGACTTGTCCGTCCGAATCTTCTCTCTTTTAAAGTCCACATTTCTTTAATTAGCAATCTAAAATACATTCATGTGTGGATACCGGAAATAATAAAAGTTCCAAAATTCCCCCGAACGAACGCATCGGAAATGCGTCCGAACGGGCGCATCGGAAGTGACGCCATCTAACATCAAAATCCATTAAGGCTAAGGACATAATCGACCCAAACCTAATGGAAAGTGTGGGCGACATACAAACAACAAAATAAAGCAAAAATAAAGCATAACATTGTTAGCATAGATCCAGAAGTGACAATAGAAGAACCTATGGAGACAAAAATTAAAAACGTGCATGTATGCTGATAACGTATAACATAACCATAAATGTACATAAACATATCGGTGATATTAATAAAATAATAATAAATTAAATGGTTATTTTAATAAGCGTAGTTTCTGCAGGAGAGCCTGGCCAGGATACCACTCCGTGCTAAGAAGTCCAAATACCAGGTGGAATCACAGTCCTTCAGAACGACCAATTGGGGAACCGATGGATATTTTATATAGACACTTTGAAACCGCCAGGCCTTAATGTTGATTTGGAGCTTCAATCTTTTATATGATAGACTAAGGCCATCTATTGAGTCATGTTACCTTTTTATTTTTATTTTTTGGATCTAGCTAGTTTCCAAACTGGGTTTTCTGTATCTCTAGTCTTCCTCCCTTGTTTTTTGGTGCTTTTCTGGAATACTACATAGGTCCTTAGATAGATAGATAGATATATATATATATATATCTATCTATCTATCTATCTATCTAAGGACCTATGTAGTATTCCAGAAAAGCACCAAAAAACAAGGGAGGAAAGACTAGAGATACAGAAAACCCCCAGTTGGAAACTAGCTAGATCCAAAAAATAAAAATAAAAAGGTAACATGACTCAATAGATGGCCTTAGTCTATCATATAAAAGATTGAAGCTCCAAATCAACATTAAGGCCTGGCGGTTTCAAAGTGTCTATATAAAATATCCATCGGTTCCCCAATTGGTCGTTCTGAAGGACTGTGATTCCACCTGGTATTTGGACTTCTTAGCACGGAGTGGTATCCTGGCCAGGCTCTCCTGCAGAAACTACGCTTATTAAAATTAACCATTTAATTTATTATTATTATTATTAATATCACCGATATGTTTATGTACATTTATGGTTATGTTATACGTTATCAGCATACATGCACGTTTTTAATTTTTGTCTCCATAGGTTCTTCTATTGTCACTTCTGGATCTATGCTAACAATGTTATGCTTTATTTTTGCTTTATTTTGTTGTTTGTATGTCGCCCACACTTTCCATTAGGTTTGGGTCGATTATGTCCTTAGCCTTAATGGATTTTGATGTTAGATGGCGTCACTTCCGATGCGCCCGTTCGGACGCATTTCCGATGCGTTCGTTCGGGGAAATTTTGGAACTTTTATTATTTCCGGTATCCCACAATGAATGTATTTTAGATTGCTAATTAAAGAAATGTGGACTTTAAAAGAGAGAAGATTCGGACGGACGACAAGTCAGTTCATGAATAAGTCAGAGGACGAAACGCGTCGAACTGACTTGCTTGTTTCCGCTACTTCTCGTTCTTCGCCCGACCGGATCGTCCATTATTCATCCGCGAGTCGGATCGTCCATCATTCACTTCGGATGGCTCCAGGTCTTCGGTTCCCCAATTGGTCGTTCTGAAGGACTGTGATTCCACCTGGTATTTGGACTTCTTAGCACGGAGTGGTATCCTGGCCAGGCTCTCCTGCAGAAACTACGCTTTAAGGACGATGTCTTTCCGGCTGTGGTGACTATTCGAACGACTTGTTTAAATATGCGTTGTTGCACACTTTTATACATCGTGTGCCACTAATTTTGTGAGTGGCTTCTTTTTGTGGTTTTATGTTTTATTAAATATCTGGCAGTATTATGCTATGTTTCTGTGTATGCTCTGATTCTAGAGGCTTTGCACTTCCTTGAAGATCCTGTATCATCAAAAATATTTGACCATCTATAAGGTTGTATTGTACTGCATGTTCTATTTTTTTATATTTGTATTGTGTTCGTGTTAGAGTTCGAATTCGAACTTTTGAAAAGTTCGAGTTCGAATGTGAACCGAACTCGGGGGTGTTCGGCTCATCCCTAGGTCCCACTAGAGATGAGCATTTCGTTCCGAATCCAAATTTCGGACGAAATACACGATTTTTGCATTTTTGGGAGCATTTCCGAAACTAAATAATCGGTTGTGGCGGGATGGAAGTCCGCCTGCGGTCCTGCTCTATCTGACCCCCCCCTTTGATGGCGTCCGGCCTGACTACCGAGTGGCACGGCACTCAGCGTCTCGAGTGGCCTGGAGGATGAAATGGCGTTGGTCCGGCGTCTGGAGAGATGGTGCAGTGTTGCCTTGGGGATCCCGTTCCTGGGTTGAGTGTCTCCTGCAATAGTGATTATAGCTCTGAAATGAAGACACCAGACGTGGCTGTATGCTTTAAAACAGTGAACTGAATTTTATGGGATTCAACAGGGTCATTTATACAACTTCACACAAACAGATTACCAACTCCCCCACCCACACAACCAGCACTGATTGGGTCCTTTCCCAGCCTCCTGTTCCCTATCAGGTCCCTTTCAGGCTCCCCCATTGTCCAGGGGATTAGGCAGATGAGGTCTTGGAAAAGCCTCCAATCAGCTGGCTTGCTGTATCCTCTATCTTGCCCTTTCAGGCTCCCCCCATTGTCCAGGGGATTAGGCAGATGAGGTCTTGGAAAAACCTCAAATCAGCTGGCTTGCTGTATCCTCCATCTTGGGGCCTGAGATCCTTTGTCCTGTGAGACCATGCTGGGATGAGCAAAATGGCGACGGGGCAAAACACATACAAACGGTTTCTTTCATACTTTTACAGTCACATCATACAGGGCACATTTTTATTACATCACACCAATAAAACCACATCTAGCAATAAAATAAGAGTTCCATAGGCTCACACGCAAAACAAAAACAGGAAAAATGGTCTTTAAAAAGGGTTCAGTCTTTAGTCCTGTGGCTCGCTGAAAAGAGCTCTCATTACCGTTCCGTGACATTTCTCCCCCATTCTAGAGTCCGATGGACACGGTTGGACCCACACGGGTCGACTCGGGGAAGTCGGAGCAGTCTTTGTGGCCCATAGTCTGTGGGAAGGAGGCGAGCCACCAGGCTTCTCCATTTGTCCTTGCGGCAGTGCCTGGCGTGTTGGGGGTACCCCCTCTGGAATAAGGGTCCTGTGGTTGGGGAGGGGTACCACCTGTACCACCTCCGGAGGTATCGCGCACCCGGGAGAAATGGGTGCTAAATGCAAGCGCCCCGAGTGCCCTGGTCAGCCGTTGGAAAAAACAGTGGCTGCATGGGGCCTCTGGGCCAAAGGGGTGTGGAGATGGGCAGAGTTGAAACAGGCTCTGCCCCATTGCCAGCGTGTCGGCTGGGGGGGTTCAAGGCCGAGGAAGGGTCCCCGGGCAGGAGAATGGTGTCCTCCATCACCTGGGGGGGTCAGTGGCTGCGGAATAAGCAGCCCGGGTGTATCCTCTTTCTGTTCCCCGAGGCAGGTGGTGAAGGTTGGGCAGAGGCCGGCGGCACTCGGTCTGGTTGCCAGCTCTTCTGCTGGGGAAGCGGGCGCAGGAACAACGTCCAGGCGGTTGGATGGGGTCAACGGCTGTGGGGTAAGCAGCTCGGGGAAATCCTCCTTCTGCTCCTCGGGACAGACGAGGGAGGGTGGGCAGAGGCCAGCGGCACTCTGCCCCATTGCCAGCTCTTCTGCTGGGTAAGCGGGTGTGGGAACAAAGTCCAGGGGGTCGGAAGGGGTCAACGGCTGCGGGATAAGCAGCTCGGGTAAATCCTCCTTCTGCTCCTCAGGGCAGAGGCCAGCGGCACTCTGCCCCGTTGCCAGCTCTTCTGCTGGGGAGGTGGGTAGAGGAACAAAGTCCAAGGGGTTGGATGGGTTAGCGGCTGTGGGATAAGCAGCTTGGGGAAATCCTACTTCTGCTCCTCGGGACAGATGAGGGAGGGTGGGCAGAGGCCAGTGGCACTCTGCCCCGTTGCCAGCTCTTCTGCTGGGTAAGCGGGTGTGGGAACAAAGTCCAGGGGGTCGGATGGGGTCAACGGCTGCGGGATAAGCAGCTCAGGTAAATCCTCCTTCTGCTCCTCAGGGCAGACGATGGAGGGTGGGCAGAGGCCAGCGGCACTCTGCCCCATTGCCAGCTCTTCTGCTGGGGAAGTGGGTACAGGAACAAAGTCCAGGGGGTTGGATGGGGTAAGCGGCTGCGGGTTAAGCAGTTCGAGGGTATCCCCTTTCTGCTCCTCGGGGCAGATGGTGGAGGATGGGCAGAGGCCAGCGGCACTCTGCCCCGTTGCCAGCTCTTCTGCTGGGTAAGCAGACACTGGCACAGTGTCTTCTTGCGGGGGCGGGAGGATAACTTCCTCTCTGGGCCACTCGGACCCTTTACGCGGCCCATTCTGGTCGCTTGGCACCTGCCGTGCTTCTTCCAACCTGGCTGGCTCGTCTACTGTGGTCCCGACGAGGACCCATGGGAGCATCTCGGGCTCCAATACTTCTGTGTCACTTGGACTGTCGGCTTCTTCGGCCAGACAGTCCCAGGTCATGGGGCTTAGGCCTGACTGCGGAGCGTCGTCCAACAACCTTCTGTAGGCCTTCTCAAGCTCCCATTCGCGCTCTACCAGGAACTCCAGTTCCTCTATCTCGAAGTCCTTGCTCTCGTATGAGAGTTCCTCTTCCCGGCGTTCCAGTATCTCCTCCAACCGCCACTCCAACTCTTCTCCAAACCCGGGTCGTTGGCCATCCTTTCGTATAGCAGCCCTGTGCCGCCGTAGTGGAGGCATGCGGTGGAGGCGCCGTCGATGGTGCGGGGTAGCAGGGGGCCTATTAACCACTGGGACGCCCGGTAAGCGGCGTCCAGTGCGATCTCCTGCTGAACCAGGTATTGGAGCTCTGCCTCCCACTCCTCTGGGGGTCGGCCTTTCAGGAATGCTGCTCTGGCATTGTACTGCACTTGGGAGATGGCAGCATCGGAGGGAACATTGACACCATGGTAGTCCCTTTCATGGTATAGTGCCTCGTACCAGAGTTCTTGGCGGATCTCGTCCCGCCACTCGGGCCCAGAGGGCTCAAATGTAGATCCATGATACCGATCCAGGCCCTCCTGTAGCCTTCTCGGGAATTCAGCCCTCGTGTCTGCGAGGGAGCTGGAACAGTGGCACCACCACTCGATGGGGGGTGTGGCGTCCTCGGATGCAGCTCCAGGCGGGCTGTAAGCCTCCATCCAAGGGTCGCTGAGATGTGCAGTTTCCTCAATTAAAACTCCAGGCGAGCTGTAAGTCCAAAAAGAAGTATTGCTGGGGTTGTAGATTCCCTGGATGAAGCTCCAGTCGAGCTGTCAACCTCGAACCAGGGTTCTACGGGGTAGGGTTCAGGGGCAGGGTATTCAGTCCTTTTTGCTCAGAGCACCGCCATCTGCAGCTCATGCTGACGGTCCTTCTCTTGCTCCTCTTCCTGCCGGACCTCCTGGATGGCGTTGTGTATAGTGGCTTCTGACGGGGTGGCTCTGAAGAGGGCTAGCCGCTGCCGCACTTTCCTTTGGAAGGGATCTTCTGGGACCAATGCCTGGGTGGGTGGTCTCATGGAGCTGATGTAACGCTCCATGCTTCAAACCCCAAGAGACTTTATGTTCATTTATATTGTGTGTTTTTAAATATATTTTACATCGTTTGGTTTTAGTTTAATTTAGTTTAGTGTAAAATGGCGTAACTTTAGTTTTAAAAATACTGTAGGTAAATGTGTTTTTGTGTATACAGTAAACAAGCTTTACTGCTGTGTAATTTATGCACCAGGGCTTTTCCCATTATCTAGCTGCAGGTTTAATTCAAGGGATCTCTGATAGTGTGTGTTTAATCTGATGTGTTAGAACAATGGATATACAAATGTTGTGTGAGCTGAAGGCTAGAGAATGTAAAGAATGTTTATTGTAAATAACTGACATAATGTAATTAGTATGGGTATGCAAATTATGACTAGTAATTAGTATGGGTATGCAAATTATGACTGTTGGACTTCAGCATAAATGGTGGCGTTTTGTTCATTAAAAAGTCAGAGAACTCTCAGAGCTCAGAGAGAGAGGATCCTGTTTTAAAGCATACAGCCACGCCTGGTGTCTTTATTACAAACTAGGCAACACTCCACACTCACCCTCAGAAGGCAGAGAGCGACCTTCTGGAGATTCCTAACGGCTCCAGGGCAGAGGAACAGAACTAGGCAGGTCAAGCCGCTCGAGGCGCTGAGGACAGCGCTCCCAGTAGCCGGGCTGACCGCAACGAAGGGGTGTCTGGAGAGCCAGGACAGACGGAAGGGAACGGTTCCTTCACAGGTGGTAAGGTTGGCGTGCCCACGGCTCCCTGGTCCATTTCCTGCAGTTCCTCGATCAGGGCGGCTTTACTTTTTGAGCCCGGGATGCCTCCTCGGCTCTCCAGGATGCCCCGCAGGGTGTCTTTTTTTGGAGTTGGCGTACCCTGCCATGCTGAGTGCTTTTTCTGGGGGTTCAAAGAGCTATCCCACCGCTGCCACCAGTGTGGCGGTATGAAAGTCCGCCTGCGGTCCTGCTCTATCTGACCCCCCCTTTGATGGCGTCCGGCCCGACTACCGAGTGGCACGGCACTCAGCGTCTCGAGCGGCCTGGAGGATGAAATGGCGTTGGTCCGGCGTCTGGAGAGATGGTGCGGTGTTGCCTTGGGGATCCCGTTCCTGGGTTGAGTGGTGATGCAGGAGACCGCTGAGTGTCTCCTGCAATAGTGATTATAGCTCTGAAATGAAGACACCAGACGTGGCTGTATGCTTTAAAACAGTGAACTGAATTTTATGGGTTTCAACAGGGTCATTAATACAACTTCACACAAACAGATTACCAACTCCCCCACCCACACAACCAGCACTGATTGGCTCCTTTCCTAGCCTCCTGTTCCCTGTCAGGTCCCTTTCAGGCTCCCCCATTATCCAGGGGATTAGGCAGATGAGGTCTTGGAAAAACCTCAAATCAGCTGGCTTGCTGTATCCTCCATCTTGGGGCCTGAGATCCTTTGTCCTGTGAGACCATGCTGGGATGAGCAAAATGGCGACGGGGAAAAACACATACAAACGGTTTCTTTCATACTTTTACAGTCACATCATACAGGGTACATTTTTATTACATCACACCAATAAAACCACATCTAGCAATAAAATAAGAGTTCCATAGGCTCACACGCAAAACGAAAACAGGAAAAATGGTCTTTAAAAAGGGTTCAGTCTTTAGTCCTGTGGCTCGCTGAAAAGAGCTCTCATGTCCGTTCCGTGACATCGGTCATCCGAAATTTCAAATTCAGAATCGATGTTTCAACACGTACGAAATCATTTCGGATTGGTCCCGAAACGGATATAAAATGGAACGAAAATGATACGAAATGCTGAAAAAAAAAAAAAAAACAGAACAAGACGATCAAAAACAAATACATTTCGGAACCAAATGATCTGAAACGAAGAAAACGGAACCAGAAATCAGAAAAGAAAAAGACAGAACCAAATGATCTAAAAAAAAAAAAAAAAAACGAACCAAATGGTGTGAAATGAAAAAAAAAAACAGAACAAAATGATTTGAAACTAAAAGAAATGGAACCAAATTATCTGAAACGAAAAAAAACAAAAACAGAAAGAAATGATCTAAGGCCCATGTCAAACGCATGCAGGGATTGAAGTGGAAATAGGGTGGAGGATGGCCGCCATTATAAGCCAGGCGACCATCTTGTTCAGAATATTGGTTCACTTGAAAATAACTAGGCAGGTTTTTTAGCTGAAACTAGAATGAGGCATACGTAGGAATTTAGGAATGTGCTAGATTAGCAGAAAAGCAATTAAAGCCCTGAGAAAGGGCTGCTGTTCCTGGCACGGAGGAGAGAAGAGAAGTAGATACTCCAAGGTCGTTGGGGCCTGCAGAAATACAAAGGAGTATAGAGATCAGACCAGGTGCCATCTGTAACAAATGATTGAAGACGCTAGGGAAAGTGGCGCAGCCCGGAACAGTAAAAGCAACTAATCATGATTTACTGTAAATTAAAACACAAAGTTTGCCAATTTGCGGCCAATTAATGGAATGTCTTTGTATTAACAAAAGGGAGGTATTAACCCACGTGGGGTGGGATAGTGTCACCGGGAGGTGGGCTAATTGGGATGTACCTAATTATGTATTTGGGGTATAAAACCTCAGGACACTGTATAATCGATGCTCAGTCTTTGCGATTCAATCCTGTCTGAGCATTCTGTGACGTCACAATAAAGTTTGCCTTTCCTGAAGAGACTCGTGTTCAGACAATCCTTGCTCGTGTCCAGTCCGGCCTCGTCCCGAGTGAACCAAGTGGATTCCGGTAACATTTCTGGGGGCTCGATAGCCGGGATTCGGGCCCTTGCCAGCACGGTAACGATTGCTGGACACTGTAGCGGTTGACTGCAGGTGCGAGTGATCCCGCTGGTTGGGCGCCCGTTGAAGGTGAGCTGACAGCTGCAGGCGCCAAGCAGGATTTCCTATACAGTGGACCTCATCTCGTCCCAAATGGACCCCCGGCCCAGGAAGCTGGGACACCCCTGAGTCCGAGGAAACAGTGAACAGCGCGGTGATAGGTAAAGTGTCTTCTATGTTTGTATGTCTAATGGAAATACCGGTATAAAGGGAAACGTCCGGCCGAAGTTGGATAAGGAGACCCGTGGCCACGGTCTCGTTGGCATACCGAACCCGCCGCCGAAAGCACGGGGCCAGAAAGTGGCTAGCGCGTGTCTGGACCCGGGGGATCGGATGCTAACTATTGATTGATTGGAGTCTGTACGTGAGGGAGAGGGGAGCCGCGTGGAGTTGTGTAGTCGTAGTCAGTGTTTGTAAATAGAGCTTCACCATGTGGACAAAGGAAAGGTGGAGAGATTTCTGTGACTGGGCTTAGAGCCCTGTGTCAGTGCTAGTGTGTACGTCGTGTAGTGAAGAGGGCTCATTGGGGCCAACGGTAGCTGCAGAGATAGTGGTGCTGGGTGGGTAGAATTACTCATAGGCAAATTGGACTTGCAGATGGAAGTGTAGTTATAGAACGGGGTGCACATAGTCACAAGAAGTCAAGAGTTAGAGTTCAACCAATTGGGTATAGGGAGCCAAAAGGAGGGACGGTGTGCCCTCGGCTAGTAGAAAGAGTTGAATTGCTTATGTATTGTTTTGTGCTGAAAGTATCTGGTACAATATGGGTTGTGGATGATTGCTGAGACTGCTGTGAGTGATCGAGCGCCTACTCGCATTGCGAGAAAGCAAACTTGAGAGTGGACTCCCAAGGTACGTTTCCGGCTCAGGCGACTGCAGTCCGGCTACTGACGGAGGAAGCGAGTCAGACACATATGAATTGCTGACTGAAGTACCAGACAGTAAATTCTAAGTGTTCTTGCTAAAGAGTAATATCTGTATTGTAAAAAGGTTACTGTTTTTAAGAGTAACAATGGGTAACGGGTCATCCAAGCCCAAAAAGGTAAAGCAGGGTGAGACACCCTTAGGGTATATGGTGCGGAATTTTGAAGCACTATATACAACACATGATTATGGTGTAAAATTAACTAGAGAGAAATTAACAGGAATGTGTACAATGGTGTGGCCACTGCTAGTTCCAGATTGGCCAGAGCAGGGGTCAATGGACCCGGCACTAATACAGAAAGTGCTTTCCCAAGTAACCAGGAAATGCGGACATCCTGAGCAGTACCCATATATAGATATATGGAAGTATTGTGTAAAGGATAAAAGTAATTTTATAATGATGGCGGGACGTAACAAGAAGCAGGTGCCCCCCAATAGAGAAAATAATAAAAAGAAAAGACCGGTGTTGGTAGAACAGCCGGAGGAGATTGATTCCCTGTCCCCGCCCTATCCACCACATTATAGGGCAGCTAGAGAAGCTTTGCGTGCCGTGGTTGCGCAGGTGGAGAGGGGGAGGCGGGCGGCTGCTACTGCTCCGCCGGCTTCCTCCGCTCCAGCGGGCGGAATTGCGGAGGAAGATGAGGGGGCAGTGGGTGGAAGAGATAGAGAGGTCCCACCAGGGAAGATTGAAATGCCCGATGGGAGCATATATAAATTGGTAGACCAAGAGGATAGTAGTGATGATGATTGATGATTGATGATTGATGATGATGATGATGATGATGATGATGATGATGATGATGATGATGATGAGAGTGAAGGTGTAAAACAAGGTGCTACCACTCGCGCAGCGAACAATATATATAAACCCCGAGACCCATATCAGCACAACCCCGGTAAAAGTAAAATGCAGATGCCCCTACGGGAGGTGCCAGGTCCCTTATTGGAAAACGGAGCACCTGGGCCAGTGCATTACACATATGTCCCATTTACAATGACAGATCTGTTCAATTGGAGAACACACACACCACTGTACTCCACTAATCCCGCAGCGGTGGTCAGTATGATAGAGTCAATTATGCTCACACATAACCCCACATGGGCAGATTGCCAGCAATTAATGCTGACAATGTTCACTACTGAGGAAAGAGCCCGAATAAATAGTAGCGCGTTAAAAATTCTGCTTGCCCAAGCCGTAGAAGATGCCAGACCCCAGCCAGAAGCGTGGGCAGAGGAACACTACCCCAAAACAGATCCCAAGTGGCCATACAATACCGCTGCAGGTATTGCCCACCTGCAGACGTACCGTACAGCGGTGATATTGGGTGTTAAAGCGGGAGGGAAGAAGCCCACAAATATGGGGAAAATAGACGATATTGTGCAAGACTCTAAAGTATCCCCAAGCGCATTTCTAGAAAGATTACTAGATGCATATAGGATGTACAGTCCTATTGATCCTGAAGCGGTGGAGAATCAGAGATTAATTAATTCTTCTTTTGTGGGTCAGTCACAGAGAGACATACGGAATAAAATACAAAGACAGGATGGGTTTTTGGGTAAAGGTATTAGTGAGTTGGTAGAAATCGCTAATAAAATGTATCATAACTGGGATTTAGAAGATAAACAGGAAGAAATAAAAAGACAAAAAGGGCATACAGGGGTGGTCGGATATATGGGAAATGGAGGAAGAGGTGCCCCAGACAGAGGGAGAGCGAGGGGTCGTGGAGGCAGAGGTAGGGGAGCCCCCTGGGTACCCCCAGGACCCAATCAGTGCGCCTGGTGCCGGGGCGAGGGTCACTGGAAAAATAATTGTCCGGAATTTTTGGCTAAATTCGGGGTGCCAGAGGAAGCTGGGGAGTCGGTAGGTCAGGCCCCCAATGGTCATGTAACAAACGGCAGGTATGAGAGAACCGATGGTGCCAGCGCAGGGTTTGTTGGGTTGGCGGGGACATCATTTGAAGGGCAAGGTGCATATTGACACGGACCTGGGCCCATCCCGCTCGGTAACCACGAGCCCACGGTCACTATGAGAGTGGGAAATAAAGATGAAATTTTTATGATTGACACCAGTGCCGAATATTCTGTTGTAACACAGCAAATTGCTCCCCCGGTGGGAACTGAGGTTGATATCGTGGGAGCAATGGGGGTGTCCGCAAAATACCCCTTTCTTGCTTCACGGAAATGTAGTGTGGGTGGGCACAATGTTGAACATGAATTTTTGTATATGCCCGAATGTCCCATCCAGCTCCTGGGGCGGGATATCCTTTGCAAATTGCAAGCCCAAATTACATTTCTTCCCGGGGGTCACGCTAGATTAGACCTGCCTGAAAGTGGCAGCTCTGCACGGCAGCACAGCCCAGCCAGCCAGTGCATCCAACCCACAAAAATTGCAGTAATTATCCCCAGAGAAGAAGAATGGCGTACAGCATCAACGCCGCCGGCTGACCCAGACCCGTACACACTACTTCTGGGAATTCCTGGTGTCTGGGCCGAGGAAAACCCGCCCGGACTAGCTATAAATATCCCTCCGGTATACGTTGATTTAAAACCGGGTGCAACACCTGTGGCTCTAAGACAATATCATATCCCACACAAATCAAAGCAGAATATCCAGACACATTTGCAGAGACTTAAAGATCACGGCATATTGAAATTCTGCGTGTTACCGTGGAACACACCCCTGTTGCCAGTACTGAAAGAGGGCACACAAGAATACCGCCCAGTCCAAGATTTGCGTGCGGTTAATGAGGCCACAGTAACTTTACCCCCGTGGTTCCTAATCCATACAATCTGTTGGCATTAATCCCTGGAGATACAAAATATTACACGGTGCTTGATTTAAAAGACGCTTTTTTCTCTATCCGCCTGGCTCCAGCAAGCCAGCCCCTTTTTGCGTTTAAATGGGAGGACTCAACCACGGGAGCGCGTCATCAAATGACCTGGACACGCCTCCCTCAAGGTTTCAAGAACTCGGCCACGATTTTTGGGTGCGCGCTCAGCCAGGATCTCCTGTCCTTCGACGCTCAGCCAGACAAAGTTGCTCTATTACAGTATGTTGACGATTTATTACTGGCTTCTCCCACAGAAAAAGACTGCCTCTCTGCCACAAAAACCCTATTACATCTGCTGTGCCATGCAGGTTACAGAGTGTCCAAAAGGAAAGCACAAATATGTAAACAGACTGTGAAATATCTAGGTTTTCAATTAACAGGTACCAAGCGTGCACTGGGGGCAGAGATAAAAGAAGCAGTGTGCTGAATACCTCAACCAAAGACAAGGAGACAAGTCCGTGAATTCCTGGGAGCCGCAGGCTTCTGCCGCCTGTGGATCCCAAACTTCGCAGACATTGCTAAGCCCCTCCATCAAGCCACAAGAGGAGGAGAGCATGACCCCTTTCTCTGGGAAGAAGAACAAAAAGCAGCCTTTCTGCAGTTAAAGACTCTGTTAATGGAAGCTCCAGCACTGGGACTGCCAGATCACAGCAAGCCCTTCCAGCTGTACGTGCATGAACACAATCAAACAGCTACAGGAGTGCTGATTCAGAGTTTTGGCTCTTGGCTAAGGCCTGTGGCCTATCTCTCCAAGCAACTTGATCCTGTGGCCTGCGGCCTACCCCCATGCCTGAAAGCTGCCGCAGCCACAGCAATGCTGATAGCAGAAGCAGACAAGCTGACACTTGGACAAGTTCTTCATGTCAAGGTGCCCCATGCTGTCAAAGCCCTGCTGGACGTAAAAGGAAGCTACTGGTTCAGCAATAGCCATATGACGAAGTACCAAGCTATGATGTGTGAGAATCCACGGGTTCATTTGGACCTCATCGCTACCCTGAACCCTGCTACTCTACTGCCTGACTATGAAGAGGATCCAGATCATGAATGCCTCCAAGTCATGGAAGAAGTGTTCAGTAGGAGGCCAGATTTGAAAGACGTACCCCTAGACAAATACGATTTACAGCTATTCACTGATGGTAGCAGTTACATGGATGATGGGAAGAAAGTCTCCGGCTATGCGGTTGTCTCAACGGAGGAAATTATTGAAGCAAATCCTCTACCAGGCCATACATCTGCACAACTGCCTGAAATAACAGCCCTGACCAGGGCCCTACAACTCTCAAAAGGTAAAAGAGTAAACATCTACACAGACTCCAAATATGCCTTCATGACTGTCCATGCACATGGTGCACTCTACAAAGAAAGAGGTCTACTAACTTCCTCAGGACAGCAAATCAAATATGCAACTGAAATAACAGCCCTTCTGGATGCCGTATGGAAACCAAGTGCTATCAGCATCATGCACTGTCGTGGCCACCAGAAAGGTCATGATGAAATCCCGAAAGGCAACAGGCGTGCTGACCAGGCCGCAAAAGCGGCCGCTAGACCATTGCTAACATCTGATCAAGCCAAAGTTCTGCTCTGCAAGCAAGAGGACCAACCTGCTATGCCAAACTACGGATTCTATATGAACTGGAGAAAATTTGAACCTGGAGGCGAATTTATTGAAATTGTTTTGAACAAATGGCACAATAACTACGAACTATTAGAACTCAATCATGATTATATCCAATGGCTTTTTCCGACCCAGTCCCAAGGTCGAAATTTATACTCCACTCCTCTGCACCCTCAAGAGATAAGTCTTATGATTAACACCTCAGAAGTTCAGCACAGACTCCGCCGAGCATACAAAATGATGCTGAAATTCTTCGGCGTAAAATTAATGGGGAGTATGGAGAAGATAATGATAATAATACAGCAATAACCGAAGTTGAACGAGCAGAAAATTTCGCCTCACATTTTGAAAATCTAACAACCAACCCTCACAATAATTTGAGAATTACACGAATACTGTCAAGTTTGGGAGAACTGGGAGCAGAAGAATACCAAGCCCCATTGGTGAGGTTCTTCCTCAAGGAGATCCTTATCAAAAACAAACTGCCAAGAATGAAGAAAAGTGCGATGAACTTTTTCATACCAGCAGTAAGAGATTCAAAAGAGAGACAAGATCTGCTGTTCTTTGCCTGGCGATATTATTTCCCAAAAGAAGAATTCATTTGGGGGAACCATGGAGAATTGGCACAATACAAAGTAAAACCAGTGGTGGCTGCACTCCTACCGGCGCCACTGAGTGAATGGACACCTGTGTATTCAGAAAAAGAGAAGAAATGGCTATCGGAAGAACAAGGCGGATATGGAGAAGATGGATGGTTCCAGCTAGGAGAATGGACAAATAGTTCTACCAGCAACAGATTGTAGATTGAGATTGTAAGGACGCTCCACGCAAGTACCCATGGAGGAAGAGAAATGATGGAACAGCAACTGGAGGCCCATTTCTACGTACCAGGACTGTCAGTAATCTGCAAAGCAATAGCCCAGCAGTGCGTGACATGCGCCAAGAATAATCCAAGAACAGGCCCGTCTCAACCTCCAGGAAAGCAGCCAATCGGGCTGTCTCCGATGGCATCGTTACAGATAGATTTCACAGTGTTGCCACCCTGCAAAGGATACAAATATTTACTGGTAATGGTGTGCACCCTGACAAGATGGGTGGAAGCTTTCCCAACGAGAACAGAAAAGACAGTGGAAGTGGTGAAAAGTCTGATGAAAGAAATAATACCACGCTACGGACTGCCTCTTGAAATAGGGTCGGATAATGGCCCTGCATTTATACAGAACTGTTTACAGCAACTTGCCCTACTGTTGGGCATCACCTGGAAGTTACATACTGCCTACAGGCCCCAAAGTTTGGGAAAAGTCGAGAGAATGAACCGCACCCTAAAGACTTTGATGTCCAAACTGTGCCAAGAGACGTCACTAGGCTGGTTGGATGTGCTCCCGATAGTCTTATTACACATTAGGTGCAGGCCAACCCCCCAATTGAAGCTAAGTCTGTACAAACTTATGTTTGGATGGCCTACCCCTCTGATTAATGGACTAAGGGGGGACCTTCGGGCATTAGGGGAAACTAAATTGAATGATCAGGTTGTACTGTTGGGTAAAGCAATGCAGAAATTGAATACTTGGGTGGGAGATAATATACCTCACTTTTTGTACCCTCCATTGCATAAATATTGTCCAGGTGATTCGGTATGGGTGAAAGAGTGGAAAAATGATCCACTAGGCCCAAAATGGAGAGGTCCTTACTTTGTCCTGTTATCAACCCCTACAGCAGTAAAGGTTGCCGAGGTGGTCCCGTGGATACATCACTCCAGACTGAAGGTAGCTGCAGCCAATCCTGAACCAGTATGGAAGGTCGTTACCAATGAGACCAATCCACTGAGGCTAAAGCTAACAAAGACCACAGTCATGACCCCTTGAGAGATTCGACTGAAAGCATCCAAGATACTCAACCCATGGGTGTTCTGATGGATACAGCGAGATCTAATTATCCACTGATGGAGAATGCTGAGAGGGTTATTTTTAGGGGCCCAGCCTCGACCCGTGATCAACCGGAAATGTCTTTTGTTTTTGAAATTCCGGCGGGGAGGGATTGGGTTTATGTGACTGTGAAGAGAAGGGTTTTAGACAGTTGGGGGAATTCTGGTACTGATTTTGTTTCTTGCACATCTGATTTATGGACTGTCACGTGAAACATGCCCCAAGTGTCCAAGCACCACCAAAAATCGGAATGGTACACACCCGGTGATGGAGAACCATACCATGTGGAGACAAAAGCAAGAGGCGCTATCTGGAACCCAGCTAAAAGGACACCTACTTGTGCAATTTAAATATGACTATGCTAAAAAGTCTGGGCAAACCATGTGTTGGGTGTGTAGTAGACTGCACCCAGAGACAATTCATATACCATTCGCATCTGTCCCAATGAATTTGAGTATGTTTGCATCAGAAAATGTTACAGTACAGACAGTTGATATGTCAAGGGAGAAACCAGAACCATTCAGTCCCGGGCATCCCATAATAGGACCAGTGTACCAACCAGAGTGGTGTTTCCAACTAGGCCCAGATAGGGAGATAAATAACGAGGGTGGGGTATGTAACTCAAGTCAGTTCAATTGGACATCATACATTTACATATTCAGAACAGGACTGAAGGCACATTATATATACATACGATGCAGGCAATTCACTAGAGAGCAAGAGGAGGAGATTGCGAATGCAACCAATGGAAAACAAGATGTGGTGGATATGATGAGACGACTGAGGCAGCTTGCAATAGCGATAACAAAGGGAACACTGTACTCATCACCATTTATAGTGAAGGGAGGGTACCAGGTGTGCTGTGAAGGAGTGTGTTACACATGGGTACCACCTACAGTAACGGGAATGTGTTATTTGGCTAAATTGATCCCAATCCAGAAGGTAAGGGGGGAGGACACTAATTCAGATACAATACTTCACCCTAGGTATCCACTGGTGTTTGAAAGACAGAAGAGAGAGCTATTCAAGAAAGCGGATCGAATATGGGCATGGCTTCCAGCATGGACTGGATGGGGAAGAGAGTTGATGGCAAGAATGAACAGTTATGCCAGTTTGATGGATGAGATTTTGAATAAGACTAGTTGGGATATTCAGTTGCTGAATCTGGAAGTACGAGAGATACGAAAGGTGCAAATGATACACAACATGGCACTGGAACAGATTAGTGCAGCCTTGAATGGATTGTGTGAAATGACGATGCATTATGAATGTTGCACTTTCATCAAGAATGCTACACATGACGTCCCTGACTATTACCAGGTAATTCAAGATCACCAAGAAAAGGTAGCACAGTTGCAGAACACAGCAAGGAGGATCGCTGCTGAAGGCTGGAATCCACTCCGTGGGTTCGGAGCAATCGGAGATTGGTTTGGATCCATTCTGAGATTTATTTTGCAGATTGGATCTATGATTCTGATGGTGGTGGTGATCTTGATCGTAGGAGCACTACTGTATCATATAGGGCTTTGTCTCTGGCCGCTATGCAAGAAGGCACTGACACCCACACAAAACATACCACTGATTATCCCACAAGGTATGTTCCTGACAAAAATAGGCCCCCCCGAGTATGAGGAACTCGAGAATAAAAATAGTGAGGTGTAATGGCTACAAGTCTCAGGAGAAGAGCCTGAGGCTTGAGCCAAGGGGGGAATGAAGTGGAAATAGGCTGGAGGATGGCCGCCATTATAAGCCAGGCGACCATCTTGTTCAGAATATTGGTTCACTTGAAAATAACTAGGCAGGTTTTTTAGCTGAAACTAGAATGAGGCATACGTAGGAATTTAGGAATGTGCTAGATTAGCAGAAAAGCAATTAAAGCCCTGAGAAAGATTTCTGCTGTTCCTGGCACGGAGGAGAGAAGAGAAGTAGATACTATAAGGTCATTGGGGCCCGCAGAAATACAAAGGGGTATAGAGATCAGACCAGGTGCCATCTGTAACAAATGATTGAAGACTCTAGGGAAAGGGGCGCAGCCCGGAACAGTAAGAGCAACTAATCTTGATTTACTGAAACTAACACAAAGTTTGCCAATTTACGGCCAATTAATGGAATGTCTTTGTATTAACAAAAGGGAGGTATTAACACACGTGGGGTGGGATAGTGTCACCGGGAGGTGGGCTAATTGCGATGTACCTAATTATGTATTTGGGGTATAAAACCTCAGGACACTGTATAATCGATACTCATTCTTTGCGATTCAATCCTGTCTGAGCATTCTATTGTGACGTCACAATAAAGTTTGCCTTTCCTGAAGAGACTCGTGTTCAGACAATCCTTGCTCGTGTCCGGTCCGGCCTCGTCCCGAGTGAACCAAGTGGATTCCGGTAACATGATCACGTCCGTGCTGCCGCACAGTTTAACGTCCAGCGTAGCATAGAATCAAGAGGAATAGAGACCCACACACGAAGTACGTGCGACCTGAACTGCTCACGCACAACAAAAACGGACGGTTAGGCAAGAACGTAAAACAGCTACCAAGGCCGCGCAGAGTACGCCCCATCAGCGTAGCATTCTGTGTGAGTGAGGAGATGTGAGACGCAGCGCATTTGCGACATCCAGCACCATGACGCACAAAATGGCTTTTCATATCCTTTTCAAATTCTTATAATTTCTCATTTTAATTTTATTTCCCATAGTTCCCTTTTTATTGTTCTAAGTCCGTCAAAAAAAACGGACCATGTAGTGTCTACAGTATCTTCCATCAGTACGTCTGTCCATTATGCACGCACGCAGAGTGCGCTCAGACTGCGTTCGTCTGACTCTAGCCTAAAACAGAACCAAAAGATCCAAAACAAATTTTAATGCACCATATGAATCCACACACTGCTGGGAAGCACTGCTCTTCTCTGCAGTATAATTAATGCAGCATATGTACACACTGTTGGGAAGCGCCTCTCTGCGGGATAAATAATGCAGCAAATGAATCCACACACTGCTGGGAAGCGCCTCTCTGCGGGATAAATGCAGCAAATGAATCCACACACTGCTGGGAAGCACTTTAATGCAGCATGTAAATCCTACTAGAAAAGAGAAGTGAAGCGCACACGTGGATTTGAAAAAGACAAACATACCCTGCATCCTTGCTAGATGAACACGGTCATGGCTTACATTGCCTCGAGAAAAAAATAAAAAAATACAGCCGGCAAACTACAATAAAAATACCAGCCAGTACCAAAATAATCCCATAGGTTTAAATGTAAAAATAATTTGCATTTTTATTAAATATTAATTAAAGCGTGTATTATTTTTAATTGCAGCAATAAACCATTTTGTTTATTTATTTTTTAGGTTTTATTTGGCATTTTTCCAGAATTTTTGGGTGAAAGTTTAGGTTTCCAAACTTATTTTAAACCCTATGGGACTGCTGACGACCCTGCCCACGGGTCTCCCTTAGACCCGCGGACGTACATAGTACGTCAGTGGCTCCTAACCTCCCTCCCGCCCGATACTCACCTTCCTTGCTGGCTCCCACGACGTCTATGGCAAGCTTGAAGCTTGCCTCGCCATTTCCTCGGGGCCTGCCGATCTGATGACATCATCACGCTGCGTGATGACGTCATCGGCCAGCGCCAGTGGGCAGAATTCAGGAAGGGGAGGGGGCTCTCTATCTCCCCAACCGTTTATGCTAGAGTGATGCAAGTTGCACCACTGGAAAGGGGAGAGTCTCCCCTTTTCAGCGGTGTACCACATTAACGGTTTCGCTGCCGGATCGAGATTCAGTGCAAATTTGTGCCGAATCGTGATTCAAACCTGGAGGGGATGACAGCCAAGCTTTCAGGTCAGCCCCCACCCACTGACATCCTCACCATATGTGTGAGTACGTCAGTGGGCCAGTTAACCCCCTAGCTGCCATGTGGAGATAAAGGGATCCTTTGGATCCCCCTATCTCCTGATCCGTGGCAGCTATAGGTTCATGGCCTTTCCAATCATACCAAACATGACCAGGTTTGGTGTAAAAATAAAATTTTTAAAAAAAAGGGTTTTTTTACATTTTAATCTGGGGGGGTTTAGTTAAATAGTACCTAGGCTGTCATCTAAAAATAATTAGCATAAAACAGTCAGAATGAGCTCAGCGCACATAGGTGAACTGGCTCAGCAGTGAAGAGGTTAAAAAGCAAAAACATGTACAAATTGGGTATTTCTATTCTCCGGGCAAAATTTTTAAACCACTTTTTTGGTGGTTGTAGATTTTGGGAATTAAATTACGAAAAAGTGTGTTTTTACCATTTTTTTCATCATATTTCATATTTTTTTTATAGTAAATTATTCTATATGATGGAAATAATGGTATTTTTAGAAAGTCCATTTAATGGCGGGAAAAACTGTGTATAATATGTGTGGGTTGCATAAACGAGTAAGAGGAAAATGTGACCTAAACACGAACAGCGCAGAAACGTAAAAACAGCAGCGGTCACTAAAGGACGGATTTGTGTAAAACCGACCGGTCACTAAGGGGTTAAAGAAACAACGTTTATTTCCAGCATAGTTTTCAATGCAAAAACTTATTTGCATTTTTATTAAACTGTTTATTATTTTCAATTGCAGTAATAAGACAATTTGTTTATATTTTAGGGTTTTTTTGGAATTTTGGGGTTAATGTTAAGTTTCCTAACTTATTTTAAATGTAATAACGAGGTCTGTTTTTTCTTTGCTGAACGCATGCAGCTGTATTTTTTTTTTTTTTTTTACAGTCCGTGCTTTCAATGAATTGGATGCATTACATTCATTGTGCCAGAACCATGGACAGTTCCAAGCCTGCCATTAACCATGGTCCTCAATGTGAAAAAGATTGATAATAACGCTATCAGGAAATGTCACTGAGGACCAGTTAAAAGTGAAATGCCAAAAAAAATCCTAACTTAAATAAACAAAATGGGTTATTGCTGCAATTGAAAATAATAAACGGTTTAATAAATATTTAATAAAAACACATTTTTTTACATTGAAAACTATGGTGGAAAAAAGCCTGGTTTCTATAACCCTTTCGCAGCGGAGGCATTTCACGCCTGTGTGCTGAGCTCATTTTTACCGGTCTCGCTCATCATGTTTAACCGCGTTTTGAAGCCTTATTTTATTATATGACACAGACATATTATAGATCATTCTTTCCATCAGACTCGGCAGATTCATAATATATCATTATTATATGTATACATCATGTCCTGTCTGTAGATTATAACAAAAAATGCAATAAAATTTGAATTTTCAATAAACTACAACGTGTAAAATGTTTTTTTCACATTTTAACATGCAAGCATTTGCGGTTATATTTTCTATGGGTTGCGCTTGTTAAAAAAATTAGAAATGGGGTCTCGTTACATTTTTTTGAGGTGAAAATTACGCAATTTTTAACAAACGCACCCCATACAAAAATCGTTAGTGCAGCATCATTGTTCACATTATAATTATTATTATTATTATTATTCTTTATTTATAAAGCGCCAGCATATTCCGCAGCGCTGTACAATAGGCACAGTATAGACAGGGTTACAATACATTGAACAACATTTGACAAACAGTACAGGAGGAGATGAGGGCCCTATTCCCGTAGGAACTCACAATCTGGGAGGGTTGGGGTTGGAAACAGGAGGAGAGGACTGTAAGGTGAGAGTGATTGATGGTTGCGTCAGTGAGTTGGGTGGTAGGCTTCCCTAAATAGGAACGTTTTAAGGGAGCGTTTGAAGGAAGAGAAGTTAGGGGAAAGTCTGACAGTACGAGGGAGAGCGTTCCAGAGAGTGGGGGCTGCGCGTGAGAAATCCTGCAGTAATTGAAATGGGAACAATATTGCTGCATTAACATTAACAAAACAAAAACATTTTACATGGTCATGTTTGGTATTGTTGGAAAGGCCATGCTCTGACCGATCCAACGATATCAAACATTAACCCCTAGCTGCCACTGATCGGGAGATAGGGGGTTCATTGGTGGCAGCTAGGGGTTAACTCCAGCACTGACGTCATCGCGCTATGCCAGTTGTCAGGGGGAGTTCCCGGAAGCTTGGCTGACATCCAAGATGTCAGCCAGCTCTGGGAGAGGATCACAATCCGGTGCTTTTCGGCGCCGAATCGTGATCCAGCCCCCAAGGGGTTAAAGCCAGCCACCGTTTGAAACCTAAACTTTCACCCAAAAAATCCTGAAAAATGCAAAAAAAAAAAAGAAGAAAACACATAAAAATATAAGGAGACTTTAATTTTTTTGGTAGTAATCTGTTTCCTATTCTGAAATAACCAATAAAAAACGAAATACAAATCAATACAAAATTACTCACAAAAACGAAAAAAACTAAACGAAATAATCCATTGAAACAGAATGCCGAATCGATCCGAAATTCCAAATCGATCCAAAATCCCGAAACAAAACCAAAACCTGTCCGAAATTACCCGAAACGAAAAGAGAAACGGAAAAAAAAAAATGGCATGCACATCTCTAGGTCCCACACACTATAAAGCTTATATTTAGATGTACAATCATATATTTATATTTCCCTGTTAAATCTTTTATTTATAGTGTTGCATCATACATTTTCATTAAAATCCACATATATGTAAATATATCACATTTGAGAGTATGCTTGTGTTACTTGCGAGAAGATAATCTCTAATTGGGGGGGGTCAGGAATCCTGATGCGTTCCCACATGTATTTTTTTAAGGACTTGACTCCTGAGTGAAAGTGTCAGTTAGAGCCAGGCCTGGACTGGCCATCATACACACAAGACATGTGCCATGTGAGCTGTGAAATATTTCATATTGATAGAAAGTGAGAGCTGATCCATACTGGAAGCAGAGGGCCACCAATGACAGCTCTCAATCATATGACATGGCCCAGCACACCCATTAATGTGGACACAGCACTTTAAGAAATAGAAAAAAATCTATGCCCCTCAACACGGGGATCTCCTCCACCGTGGCACTTCAAATAAATCTGGAGACACCGCTGTGATAAACAGTACAGGTGCTTCTCAATAAATTTGAATATCATGGAAAAGTTAATTTCTTTCATGAATTCAACTCAAATTGTGATGAATACGCACTCTTCTGCCTGTCCTGCTCTCCAGACACCCCCTTGCTGCGGTCAGCCCGGCTACTGGGAATGCCGTCCTCAGCGCCTCGAGCAGCTTGACCCGCTTGTTTCTGCCCACTGGGAGACCCAGGCTGGCTGGTAGGGATCTGCGCCGGTGTTGGGCTGAAGATACAGCAGCTTCTGGGGACCTGCAGGTTGTTCGATATTTCTGCTGATTCGATGTTTGGGTCCAATTTGATCTCCCGACTTGTAGCCCTGATGTTAAGTCAGTCTTTCAGAAGGCCGCTCAGTGCATTCTGAGGGTGATTGTAACTGAATGTACAAACAGGGAAGGTCTCCTTTTACTGAAGTTTTCACAGGGGTATTTATACAAAATAATAAAAAAAACGGGATATAATCAACAATATAAAGATATAAAAATACATAGGGTAGTATCCCATAGACTCAAATAAACACAGAGAATAGTTGGTCACTCACAAAGATGAAAAATTGAAGTGAGCCCTTCGTCCTCCAGTGTGGCTGCTTAGTTGACGTCACATCAGAGTTGTCACATCAATATTGTTAGATTGTTGGTGCTGGTATCACATCAATACTGGATCCATCAAATGGTTGTAGGGATCGAGATTTCCAGCCCACCCCAACAGTTCTGATTGGTTGGTTTCAAGTCCAACATGGCTTCATCTAGGTCCTCTTCATTTCCTTTTGATTTATGCAGATGAAGTCCTTCAGGTCCACTGGTTTTATGCAGATGAAGTCTTGACCCCCACAGTGACCACACACAAGGATTTACATAACCCATTTTAAAGGAAATACAATGGTGTTAACCTGAGACAATGGTGACTCACAACCTCTCAGACCTGCAAACAGATAGACAAAGAGAATAGTGTTCTTGCAAAATAAACAGATTCAACAAAAACATTCTACACCAAATCTGCACCTCCATTTTCTGCCATGCGGTCCTTTGTCCCTGGGAACCATGGCTGGCTTGGGGAAATGGCATTCTGGGATTGGGGAGAACAGGGCAAACAACAAAGTGAGTCTTTACAACACACCGTAACAGTAAAAAACACATTTAAAACCACCACACCCCACAGTAAATGGAGTCTTTGTCTTTGTAAAAAGCGAGGAGTGTAATGTAAGTTCCATGACATATCCCCCCCAAAAGTCTGACGGCCACAGATGGACCCCAACGGGTCGACAAGGGGGTTGTCGGAGCAATAGTCCATAGTCCTTCGGGAGGAGGCGAGCCCCCAGGCTTCACCTGTCCTGGCTCGGGGAAACAACCAGTCCTAATGGGATGTGGAGGGCCTCTCCTAGACTCCCGGACTGTCGTGGGTGCGCGACCTTGCCGGCACCCCCTCCTGGGGAAAGGACTCATTGCTGAGATGAGATGCCTGTATCTTCTCTCAGGGTATTAATATCTTTGTAAACAATGTGCCAACTGCACCCGCTCCTGGCGCTCTAAGCAGCGACAGAAAAGGGGGTAACCAAGGCCTCCGGCACAATGGGTTGGAAGAATGGGCAGAGACAGACTGTGCTCTGCCCTGTAGCCAGCGCTTCTGCTGGGGGGGGGATGAACACTGGGGTAGCGTCCGCTGGTGGGGATGGAGGGAGGGTGTCCTCCACTCGCGGTGGAGATGGAGAGGGCCGTCCTGACCCATCCGTCGGTTGCTCAGGCATGACTTGGGCAACCCCAGGCTCATACTGGCAATTTAGCACCTGCAGTGCTTGGTGCAACATCGCTGCTTCCCCTAAGGTGGCCAAGATAGGAAAATGGAGGAGCACCACCGACTCTATTTCCTCATGTTCCTCTGCACCAGACTGACCGCTCCTTCTGCCGGACAGTCCCAGGCCTCTGTCACAGCTGTATACAGGACTTCCAGCCCTCTCAGTCATCCTTTGCTGGGAGCGCATTGGTGCTAAGCTGGGCCATCTGCCCCACAAATCTCCATTAGGGACTTCAAGTACGCCCACTGTCACGAGGCAGTTCTCCTCTGACAGTGCCCAACCATCCTGCTCCGGTGGAGACCACCATCTCATCCACCATCACCTGCCAGTGATCCTCTGGTTCTCGAAGGTAGAGGCCAGAGGCATGTTGCACCGTGGTCTGCACATCATTGTCCCAATCCAGAGGCTCTAGGGCCTGCTGCTGAATGGAGTTTAGCAGCTGTTTGTAGTCCACCTCCAGCACCCATTGCTAGATCACAGGGAATTCAAATCTGCGCCCAGCCCAGGTACCTCTGAGAGATTTCGCAATCTCTATCACCTCGAATGTCCTCCTGTTGCCACTCTGACTCGCTCCAGAGGTCTGAGTCAGCAGCCAGGTGCTCATACAATAACCCGGGGTCGCCATAACCAAAGCCCTCCGAGGAGCTGTAATCCTGCTGCCAGGTCCACACTTGAGCCGCAAACCATTGCTGGGCCCTGTATCCGTCATCCAGCATCATCTCCCTTTGAATCAGTTCCATCAGCCATTCTTCTCAGGGCTGAACTCCCAGAAATGGAATCCGCAAGTCCCATTGGTACTCGTACATCTCCACAAACATGGGGAAGGTCTCTTCTGAATAGTCCTCTCCACATCTCCTAGCGGATGAAGTCCTTCCACCATAGCTCGTCTTGGGCATAACCAGATTTGTTAGCCTGGGCCAGCACCTCCCGAAATCACCGCTAGAACTCTGCCGCTGATTCCTGGTGTTGCACTTTTAGGTAGTGTGGCTGCTCATTCCAGGGTGCTTTTGCATTGGAGAGCTTCAATCCCACCTCTGACACCAGTGTGACGGAAACATACTCTTCTACCTGTCCTGCTCTCCAGACACCCCCTCACTGCGTACAGCCCGGCTATTGGGATCGCGGTCCTCAGCACCTCGAGCAGTGTGACCTGCATGTTTCTGCCCGCTGGGAGACCTGGGCAGGCTGGTAGGGATCTGTGGCGTGTTGGGCTGAAGATACAGCAGCTTCTGGGGACCTGCAGGCTGTTTGATATTTCTGCCGATTCGATGGTCGGCGCCGATTTGATCTCCCGACTTGTAGCCTGATGTTAGGTCAGTCTTTTAGAAGGCCGCTCAGTGCCTTCTCAGGGGGATTGTAGGTGGGTAGTGTAGTTGAATGACACACCAGACAAGCTGAATGTACAAACAGGGAAGGTCTCCTTTTACTGAAGTTTTCACAGGGGTATTTATACAAAATACAGCAATGCACATTCAAACGTCCAGCCCACCCCAACAGTTCTGATTGGTTGGTTTCAAGTCCAGCCTGACTTCACTTAGGTCCACTGGATGAAGTCTTGACCCACAGTGACCACACACAGTGATTTACATAACCCATTGTAAAGGGAATCAGTGTTTGCCTGTTGACAATGGTGACTCACAAACTCTCAGACATGCAAACAGATAGACAAAGAATAGTGTTCTTGCATAATCAGATTCAACATAAACATTCTACACCAAATCTGTAGCTCCATTTTGTGCCATGCGGTCCTTTGTCCCTGGGACCAATGGCTGGCTTGGGGAAATGGCGTTTTGGGGTTGGGGAGTACAGGGCAAACAACAAAGTGTGTCTTTACAGCACACAGTAACAGTAAAAAACACATTTAAAACAACAGCACACAGTAAGGCCGGCGTCAGACGAACGCAATGATCACGTCCGTGTCGGAGCACAGTTTAACGTCTGTTAACGTCTGTCAGAACATAGAATCCTGATCAATAGAGACCCACAAAAATGAAGTACGTGCGCACCGAACTGCGCACACACAACGCACGTGGCAAACAGACGCAAGTTAGGCAAGAACTTAAAACCCGCTAGACAGACGCGAAGAGTGCGCCACATCCGCATAGTGTTCTGTGTGAGTGATGACACGAAGTCAGACGGAGCGCATTTGCGACGTCCAGCACCTTGACGCACAAAAAGGCTTTTCATATAATCTTCCAACTTTTAGCATTTTTCATATTAATTTTATTTCCCATAATTTCCTTTTTTTTTCTACGTCCGTCAACAAAAAAGGACCGTGTGGTGTCTTCAGTATTTTCCATCAGTACGTCCGTCATGCACGCATGCAGAGTGCGCTTAGACTGCATTTGTCTGACATTAGCCTAAATGGAGATAACGTCTTTGTAAAAAGCGAGAAGTGCCATGTCAGTTCCATGACACTTGTGTATTAAATAAAACCAATGCACACAGACTGAAGTAGTTTAAGTCTTTGGCTCTTTTAATTGTGGTGATATGGCTACCATTTAACAAAAACCCACCAATTCACTATCTCAAAAAATTTGAATCTGTTGACATGCCAATCAGCTAATCAACTCAAAACACCTGCAAAGGTTTCCTGAGCTTTCAAAATGTCTCTCAGTCTGGTTCACAATCATGAGGAAGACTGCTGATCTGACAGTTGTCCAGAAGACAATCACTGACACCCTTCACAAGGAGGGTAAGCCACAAACATTCATTGCCAAAGAAGCTGGCTGTTCAGTGTGCTGTATCCAAGCATGTTAACAGAGAGTGGAGTAGAAGGAAAAAGTGTGGAAGAAAAATATGCACAACCAACCGAGAGAACCGCAATCTTGAGAGACTTGTCAAACAAAATCAATTAAATAATTTGGATGAACTTCACAAGCAATGGAAGAGGCTGTTGTCAAGGCATCAAGAGCCACCACACAGAGACGTGTCAAAGAATTTGTCTACAGTTGTCGTATTCCTCTTGTTAAGCCACTCCTGAACCGCAGACAACGTCAGGGGCATCTTACCTTGGCTAAGGATAAGAAGAACTGGACTGGTCCAAAGTCCTCTTTTCAGATGAGAGCAAGTTTTGTATATCATTTGAAAGCCAAGGTCCTAGAATCTGGAGAAAGGGTGGAGAAGCTCATAGCCAGGGGCGGACTGACAAGACTCAGTCACCCGCATGGAAGCGCAGGCTACTTTGGAATAATCTGCACTTATAATAAGTATAGGAGCCGTTAATGTAAAGTAACGTGGTGCAGGTAACCGCTACATTTGAGCCACAAACTCAACTTGCAGCTCGAATGGAATGGGTTTCCTGTCGATATAATAACTACAGGAGACGTTATGTGTAAGGTTTCCTGTAGTTAACTCTTTGACATCTAGGTAATATAGGCCCAAATTGGCTCCCCCACCAAGATCACCTTAACTTTGTGCAAGGCTGACTGGCGCTGGTCTTGCTGGCACTGGTGTGCTGGCGGGTGCTGGTCTTGCTGGCACTGGTGTGCTGGCAGGTGCTGGTCTGGTTGGGTTTGCTGGCAGCAGTGGCGACTCTAGGAACAATATATAGGGGGGGCACATAAGATATGCCAGTCAAAACTGGGGGGGTACTATTAATATTCACTACTAAATCAAACCAATGGGAAAAAAACTACATAAATAAGATTCTAAAGTACCAGAGTATTGTAAATGATAACCCACTACACAAGTAGTGGTAAAGACACACCTTGAATTCACGAGATGAAGCAATGTAATTGTGTCACAAGATGCTAAAGGTATTGAAACCCATTAGATATACAGAAAAAGCTGATCCACTGAACAAGTCAGTGGAAACACAATGCATCAGTGAAATCAAATTGAGAGGAACAAATTTTTATTGTGGCCATCAGCCAAAATCTAAAAACCAACATATGGTGATCACCAAAACACAAATACACAGAAAAATAAAAAAATTATAAAAACAACAAGTATTCTCTTTGGTGTGAAAATCAACATGTGTGTCCACTATATACGGTAGATAGCTCACTGCTACTGGACGCACACCATTGGTCTAGAAATCATGTGTGTCCAATGTGCAATTCACTCTAGACATGTGCACAGCACAAAATTTCGTTTTGAACTAATGGATTAGTCCTAAAATGCAATTTATTTAGTTGCTAAAGAAATTCGTTTTCAGTTCTTTAGTATGAAAACTAATTTCATTCATCCGAAAACCAATGGATACAATTTACTATTGTAGTGGCTCCTCAGAGGGCTGAGATCGCTGCTTGTTACAGTATCTCTCACTCTCAGCACAATGTGGGCCATATTACATAGTTGGTGCTAACTTAACCAGAGCTGTTGTAAACTTCCCAGAGCCATTATAGCCTATGGAGGTTTTCAGTTTACAACAGCTCTGGTTAAGTTAGACCAACATTGAATACTGCCCCGTGTCAGGCAAAGCTGTTACAGTAACTGACTGCTGCTCATCACAGCGCTCAGAGTTTCAGTAAAACTAGTAAATAATATTTTTATTTATAAGACGTTAGAACAATATTATTTCCTTGTTTTACTGAAACTCTGAGCGCTGTTAGTCAGTTACTGTAACAGCTGAGCCTGATACATTGTACTGAGAGATAATGTAACAAGCAGCCGATCTCTGCGCTCACAGCCACTGGATTTAAAGGCTTTAAAAAAAAAGGATCCTCTCTGTATATATGTTAGAACATCCTCCTGCATTAATTAATACCCCTCTCTGTATATGTATACAACATCCACCTGCATTAATTAATACCCCTCTCGTATAATATATAGAACATCCTCCTGAATTAATTAATGTCCCTCTCTGTATAGAACATCCTCCTCAATTTATACCTTCTCTGTATAATATATAACATCTTCCTGCATTAATACCCCTCTCTGTATAATATATAGAACATCATCCTGCATTAATTAATGCCCCTCTCTGTATAGAACATCCTACAGCATTGGCATGTGGAGGGTGCAGAACTTCGGATGTTGCGCTCTTCATTGCTGGTCTCCTTCACTCAATGTAATATCACAAAAAGGACTGAAACTAAAATGTAGTGCATTTTATTTTAGTTTCTTTCGTTTTTTGGACTGAGCAGTTTCGTTTCTCTTGAGTCATACTAAAACTAAATTATCCCAAAATTCGGACTAAATCGTTTTAGTACTAAAACGAATGCACATGTCTAATTCACTCACACATGCGAAGATATAGAATACTTGGTAACAAAATAGCAATGGGAGCTAGGGCACAAATTGTGCACAGGTAATCCACAATTAGTCCTGTATATTGGGAATGAATGTCCCAAAAAAGCCACCACAAACTCCCTTCATTATTGCCGAGCCATAAATTGGTAGATGATAAGGTTGCCCACAATAAGATACAGGGTAATCAATCATGAGTAATCAGAGGTACAATCATAATAAGCCAAACACTGGCAAAAATTGAAAGACAGGAGATTTGGGGATAGGGTGAATAGCTCACTGCTACTGAACGCTACTGGGAACTATCTAAAGAGAACCACCTTACGACCCAAGAGCGACTGTCATCGTGCCGCCAGATACGTATTTTGTTTATCTTTGCACACTGGTTTGGGGGAAACCACTGATTGCTGGCTTGCTTTGGAGAGTTGGTGGTGGTACAAGCAGGGGCGCCTACCACATTGTTTGTATACTGTAACAGCTGAGCCTGATACATTGTACTGAGAGATAATATAACAAGCAGCCGATCTCAGCACTCACAGCCACTGGATTTAAAGGGCTAAAAAAAGGCTCCTCTCTGTATAATGTATACAACATCCACCTGCATTAATTAATGCCCCTCTCTGTATAGAACATCCTACTGCATTGGCATGTGGAGGGTGCAGAACTTCGGAATGCAATGCTTATCCAGCACAGGAGAGGGAACCTTTACTTAACCTTTGTATCTCTGTGGGGCAGACACAGGAATATAAAAGCAGGGGAGAGGGAAAATATTAACGTAAATTGGTCTGAAAGCTCAGAGAAGAGATGACTGCTGCAAATTGATTTTTATAAAAAAATAAAGCACTTTAAATCTAGGGAAAACATTCAAATAAATCACACTGAAGGCTCATAATGACAGAGTAACTGTAAGAGCTGCATACTAAATGTATCAGACGTAAAAAAAAACTTTATAACAAGCAGCACAGGGAGAGAAGAGGGACTTTATATAAAATGTGTATTAAAGATGAGGACGGGGATAGTGCTCCTGGATAATATAAAATGTATCAGACCTAAGCCACTATTATTCAGAGCAGGAGGGGAGATAACACAAATTTTATAAAGTCCCTCTCTTCTCCCAGTGCTGCTTGGTACAAATGGGTTTTTACTATCCAGCCCTACTCTGTCATTAGCTTTCAGTGTGATTTATTTGAATGTTTTCCTTCTCCAGCTGCTTTTATCATCTTGTCTGCCTCATAGACATGCAAGGGTTAAGTAAAGGTTTCCTATGCTGGCTGTCTGTGCTGCGAGTGAGTATTGTGGAGCTCTATCACTGTCAGATTTTCGGGTAGGGGTCGGGAGGGATTACGCATACAAACCTTTTCTGTAGCTTTGCGATGTTGCGCTTCATTACTGGTCTCCTTCACTCAATGTAATATCCCAAAAAGGACTGAAACTAAAATGTAGTGCATTTTATTTTAGTTTCTTTCGTTTTTTGTACTGAGCAGTTTCGTATCTCTTGAGTCATACGAAAACTAAATTATCCCAAAATTCAGACTAAATCGTTTTAGTACTAAAACGAATGCACAAGTCTAATGATTTCCATACCAATGGTGTGCGTCCAGTAGCAGTGAGTTATCTACCCTATATATTGGACAAACTTGTTGATTTTCACACCAAAGAGAATACTTGTTGTTTTTATCATTATTTTAAATTTTTTGGTGTATATGTGTTTTGGTGATCACCATACGTTGGTTTTTAGATTTTGGCTGATGGCCACAATAAAAATGTGTTCCTCTCAATTTGATTTCACCAGAGTAATGTGATGCAATGATACTTAAAAGACAAGCTTTCCAGAGTTTTCCTTTCTAATGTATTGCTCCAGACCTAAGAAAGTGTCACAGGATGGCGAGGGTGCGAGCCCAGGATGCAGTGATATATTGGAGGAAGTCAGGATCTGGTGCATAAACAGTCCTGTTTATTGCTGATATACTGTATACAAACACAGCAGGAATAATGAACAGGCAATGCAGGAAAACAGGACTGGCTGAATACTGTGGCTGGATACTTAAGGGGAAATACAGAATACTGATACAAGGGGGAAACACTTACACAAGACACGAGTCAGATGGGACAGTGGGCATTGGAGGTAGGTCTGTAGGCACGGCTGAGGTCTTGGCACCGCCGGGGATCTTGGCACCACAGGAGTCTTTGCACCGCAGGGGATCTGGCACCGCAGGAAGTTTGGCAAAGTCTATGGTAAGCAACGGTTTCCAGAGGAGGATCCAGGAGCGTAGTCTGTGGCAAGCCGTGGTCAGAGGACAGGAGATATCTAGCAGGTCAATGGTATGCTGAGGGTCTGGTACACAGGAGACAAATAACAGATGCTCTCTTCAGGCAGGTCAGAGGCAAATGAAAACAACCAGCACTGGAGGGAGGGGTGTGCCCTGCTTAAATGGAAGAGGGTTCTGGAGTGAATGAGGAGCACCTGGTCACTGCCAACAGCAGAGGCCTGAGTCATTGGGATGCTGCTGATTATGGCAGAGCAGTGCCAGTTCTGCCCCTGTTGCGCCGGCGGCGTGAACCGTTACAGAAAGAGAAGAAAACTCTCAAAAGCTTCTCTTTATAGTTTAAAGCAATTTCAGCAAACACCAGGGCTGTGTTGTGTTGTGTTCATACACACTGCACATTACTGTGTGTTTTATTGCTCTGGAGATTAAGATAAACTCACAGTAGTATGAACTGTGTATGAGCATATCACAGAGCTCCAGAGCAATAAAGCTCACAGTAATGTGTGGTGTGTATGAGCGTATCACAGAATCCACAACAATAAAACTCACAGTAATGTGCGGTGTGTATAAGCATATCACAGAGCTCCGCAGCAATAAAACTCACAGTAAGGTGTGGAGTGTAAGAGTAGTCTCTCGCTCGCTGTTACCGCCTTTCTGCTTCTGTGATCCCCTCTTTGTGACCCCCCTCTGTGTGGTGTCTCTGCAATCCCACACTCTTCCTCATTTTCTCTGTCACCCCCCACTGACATCCTCTTTTTCTCCGTGTCCCCCTCTCTCAAGGTGACTTCACTTTCTCTCTGAAGCCCTGTGACACTCTGACCCTCTCTGTGACACCCTGTGACCCCCTCCGACATCTTCTCTGTGACCCCCTCTCACATCTGTGACCCCCCTCTCTGACATCTGTGTCCCCCCTCTCTGACATCTGTGACCCCCTGACATCTTCTGTGACCCCGTCTGTTACCCCTCTCTCATATCTGACCCCATCTCTCTCACACATCTGACCTCCCTTCTCACACACACACACACAGTGACCCCCTCTCTCTCACACACACACACCTGTGACACCCTCTCACAAACACCTATCTCTCACATCTTACCTCCTCTCTCACATCTGACCTCCCTTCTCTCTCTCACACACACACAAGTGACCCCCCTCTCTCTCACACACACACACACACACACGTGACCCTCCTGTGACAGAACCGTTCTCTTCCGCCTGTCCTGACTCTCCAGACACCCCTTCGTTGCGGTCAGCCCAGCTACTGGGAGCGCTGTCCTCCGCGCCTTGAGCAGATTGAGCCGCCTGATTCTGTTTCTCTGCCCTGGAGCCGTTAGGAATTTCCAGAAGGCCGCTCTGTGCCTTCTGAGGTTGAGTGTGTAGTGTAGCGTAGTTGGAGACACCAGACGTGGCTGTATGTTCCAACAGGATTCTTGCTCTCTCTGAGCTTTAATGAACAAAAACGCCACTACTTATCCTGAGATCCAACAGCCATAATTTGCATAAATGACGCACATCGTCCTACTAAACCCCTAATAACATTATGTCAGATATTAAACAATAAACATTCTTTAGCCTTTAGCTCACACAACATTTACATTATCTATTGTTCTAA
Organism: Leptobrachium leishanense; assembly: GCA_009667805.1. Lineage (NCBI taxonomy): Eukaryota > Metazoa > Chordata > Amphibia > Anura > Megophryidae > Leptobrachium > Leptobrachium leishanense. Next base: position 102,680,683 of record CM019070.1, on the reverse strand, counting down.
CAAATCAGATTAAAGACAAACACTATCCCAGACTTCTTGAATCAAACATGCAGCCAGATAAGGGGAAAAAGCCCTGTTGCATAAATTACACAGCAGTAAAACTTGTTTATTGGCTATACAAAAAAACATTTACCTACAGGAATATAAGTATATTTAAAACTAAAGTTACACCATTTTACACTAAACTAATTTAAACTAAAACCAAACACTGTAAAATATATTTAAAATCACACGATATAAATGAACATAAAGTCTCTTGGGGTTTGAAGCGTGGAGCGCCACGTCAGCTCCATGACATATGTCCCCCCTTCCAGAACGGCAGGGCAAGCTTAGATCCCAAACGGATCGCTTGCCACTGACGAGACTTCTCACTTTGTACCATTTCTGCGCCATCCTCAAAGTTCCAGGGTGCTGGCGCACAAGCACCATCAGTGGGGTCTGACGGTCGCTGCAGGGTTGTGGGTCCATAGTCCTGGGGTAAGAGGCAAGACACCCCTTGTCCAGTGCGCCACGCAACAGGCCACCACAGTCCACAGGATAAAATTGTTCGGTAGTGGGCACACTGGGCCTCCTCCCCACATGTCTTTTTCTCCAGCATATTTCTGAAGCCCCAGGAACAGAACCCAGTCAGCATTCCCAGTACCCAGTCTCTCCTTCGGGTGATGCCCCCCTCCCGAACATTTAGCAGGGGCCCAGCTCACGGCAATCCCCACAATCCCAAAAAGGGGCAATTCTTCCTGAGACCAGGTACTTGGTAGTCTCTCAGGGTAGTCACTCACCGATTCTGCTGGTCTCCTGGGCAGGTAAGAAGAGGTTCCCTCTCTGGTAGCACCTTGGGTCAAAGGGGTGGAGTGATGGGGGGTCTCCATCTTTGTTGGGGACAAGGCACACTCAGATGCCAGCACAGCATCTATCCTTAGAATTTCTCCCATATCCACTGGGAGTGCCGCAGGTTCCTCACGGTACAAAAATAGGTCCACAGGCTCCATAATGGTTGTCCCCCTCAAGTCGGCGATTCAGGCTACCTGAAATACATCTCCCTTGCGCAGTGGGAAGGACCGCAGCCTCTTCGCTGACAGCCTGCTGTTTTTTAATCTTGGCGTTCAGCTGTACTTCTAGCTGTAAAGTCTTTGCTTTCAGTTCAATAACTGAAGCTTGCAGCTCGGCCTGTACCTGATGGTGTAGTACTGTCTGGAGCCTCTCATTTTCCAGCTGTTGCTGTGCAGTGTACAGCCTGCTTTCAGAGTGTCTCAACTGCTCACTTATAGCATGGCGTTGCTCGGTCTCTGCATCACACTGCTCCTGAAGCTTCCCAGACAGTGATAGAAGCCTGGAGTTCAGCCTTTAGTTCTTGGCACTGACACTCCAGCTGTTGACATGACTTCTCTAGTAGCTGGGCCTTGCTTTGCTCTGCCTCTCCGTCTGCTCTCAGTTGCTCAATCAGCAGCATGGCCTTTTTAAGATTCTCGCCTACTCGCTCAGCGTTACTTTGCTCGTCTTTCAGCTTCTCCGTCAACTCCATAATCTGGGATTCCAGGAGACACTTTTCCCCCATGGCTGCCTGGACTTTTAAAATGCCAATGGCCATAGCCTCCTCTCGCTCTCGAGCAGCATTATCCTTGGCTCGCTCAGCAGCTGTAAATAAATCCCGCAATCCAGTCGTCTCCATCTCCAGGCGCTGTACATTCACCTCTGCATCACCTCATCCAGCTCTCTCTGGCCATCTTGCAGCTCATTTTGCTGGTTCTGTAATGTCTCTGTCAGGGCCATTATCTGTGCTCGAGCAGTAAGCAATTCAGCCTGTAACAAGCTGACCAGATCGTCCATGGTCTGTGTGGCCCCATCTCTCATGAGGGGAACAGCCTGGGTGTCAGTCTCTCTGGTAACCTGATACTGCCCGCTGGAAGATGGTTTACTGTTGTAATCCCCGGGCTGTGACGGCGTTCTGCTTTGGTCTGCTTTGGCTTGGCCACCTCTCTTTTTCTTCCGCTTCCCACTGGCTGATGTGGGGAGGCTTCCTCCAGGGGCTTCAGCGACTTGTAGCTGGGCTGCAGTTTGCAACCTTTTAAAGTCTATTTCGAGTGCCCATTCCTCAGCAGCGAGTCCCTTCAGCACAGGCCAAAAGGCAGAGTCCTCATACACGTCTAGGTAGCGCCCCTGGATGCTGCACAATTATGCATGTCTGGCAGCCTGTGGACTGCCATAATTGTCTCCCCCCTTAAAGTAGATCCATGCTGGGCCAGGACCGCGGAACACATAGCCTGGGGGAGGCTTCTCGTCAGTTTCCCAATCCTCCTCACTCACACATTGCAGCAAGTCCTCGTATTTGCACTCTAGATCGAGTGCGGCACGCAGCCAGTGCACCAACTGGTCTCCATGGCTCACAGTGTGCTGAGGCCCCAACGCTTGGGGTCTCCACAGCTGAATGTCCTCTGTGATTCTCTGCTCATAAGGAATAAATGAGCTGTCCTGATCCATAGTCCCCAGTAGACAGTGTCACGGAACGGACATGAGAGCTCTTTTCAGCGAGCCACAGGACTAAAGACTGAACCCTTTTTAAAGACCATTTTTCCTGTTTTCGTTTTGGTTTTGCGTGTGAGCCTATGGACCTCTTATTTTATTGCTAGATGTGGTTTTATTGGTGTAATGTAATAAAAATGTACCCTGTATGATATGACTGTAAAAGTATGAAAGAAACCGTTTGTATGTGTTTTTCCCCGTCACCATTTTTGCTCATCCCAGCATGGTTTCACAGAACAAAGGATCTCATGCCCCAAGATGGAGGATGCAGCGGGCCAGCTGATTGGAGGCTTTTCCAAGACCTCATCTGCCTAATCCCCTGGACAATGGGGGAGCCTGAAAGGGCAAGATAGAGGATACAGCAAGCCAGCTGATTGGAGGCTTTTCCAAGACCTCATCTGCCTGGACAATGGGAAGGCTGAAAGGGACCTGATAGGGAACAGGAGGCTGGGAAAGGACCCAATCAGTGCTGGTTGTGTGGGTGGGGGAGTTGGTAATCTGTTTGTGTGAAGTTGTATAAATGACCCTGTTGAAACCCATAAAATTCAATTCACTGTTTTAAAGTGTGGCACTCTGTGTATTAAATCGGTATTAAACTCATTGCACCCCAAAAGAGTACTGTAAATAGGACTAAGTAGAAAGCATTTTGTTTTGTTATTATTGAAATTTACCAGAACATAGTTCTGTTGCTGCTGTTCTGACCTCCTACCAGCGGGTGTCACTGCTGTGTCCTCAGCCACAGAAACTGTACTTAATACCATGTGGTTGTCTCAGTGATTCAGTAATCCTGAAGTTACCACTGGATGCAGTTAAGAGAGAGTGTGCACAGTGCATCCAGAGTAAAAACAGAATCTTTTATCTGTTTCAGGTAGGCAGAAAAGTATCTAAAGTCTAACAGTTAATGAGAAAGGTTATTAGAGATTTTATGTAAATAGGAGTTTGGTCAGACAGACCCCTGCAGACTGATTGCTGTGACAGGCCTGGTGTAATATGCATTGTAAACTGCAGTAGCTGTATTAATGTCTGTATAGTTGTTCTCTCCTTTAACATGGAGAATGTCATTTAACAGAATGAAGGAAGCATCAGTGTTTTATGCTGTTAAATCGGTCTGGTTACACAGGTTGTTAAATGGATTCACTGCAGCCACGTGTTGTAATCAACATGGCTGAATTAGGAAAGCTAGTATAGTAACAGAAGCCTTATGTACGAGGAACTCCAGTTCCCAGAATCAGTTTTAAGTAGGTTTTATTTCTGAGAAAATGTGCAGAATGTTATTACTTGTGTATGATATTTGTTCTGTGCAATCTCCAACAGAGATTGAAAGTGAAACCAGATTATATTTTGTTGCTAGGTAGATTTGTTTAATTCTAGATATGTTTGTACCAATTGTTATTTAAGATAGACTGTATAATAGATTAGGATTTTATGTTATACTAGTTGTAAAGCCTGCCCAGAGGGCAGTCTATTGTGGATATACTGCCCCAGCTCGTGGATACTGCCCCAGCTCGTGGATACTGCCCAGCACGTGGATACTGCCCAGCACGTGGATACTGCCCCAGCACGTGGATATTGCCCCAGCACGTGGATATTGCCCCAGCTCGTGGATACTGCCCAGCACGTGGATATTGCCCCAGAACGTGGATACTGCCCCAGCACGTGGATATTGCCCAAGCACGTGGATATTGCCCCAGCAGTGGATATTGCCGCAGCACGTGGATATTGCCCCAGCACGTGGATACTGCCCCAGCTTGTGGATACTGCCCCAGCTCGTGGATATTGCCCCAGAACGTGGATACTGCCCCAGCACGTGGATATTGCCCCAGCACGTGGATATTGCCCCAGCATGTGGATATTGCCGCAGCACGTGGATATTGCCCCAGCTTGTGGATACTGCCCCAGCTCGTGGATACTGCCCCAGGTCGTGGATACTGCCCCAGTCGTGGATATTGCCCCAGCACGTGGATACTGCCCAGCACGTGGATATTGCCCCAGCACGTGGATGGATACTGCCCCAGCACGTGGATACTGCCCCCAGCGTGGATACTGCCCCAGCACGTGGATGGATACTGCCAGCACGTGGATATTGCCCCAGCTCGTGGATACTGCCCAGCTCGTGGATACTGCAAGCTCGTGGATATTGCCCCAGCACGTGGATACTGCCCAAGCACGTGATACTGCCCCAGGTCGTGGATACTGCCCCAGCTCGTGGATACTGCCCAGCACGTGGATACTGCCCCAGCACGTGGATGGATACTGCCCCAGCACGTGGATACTGCCCCAGCTCGTGGATACTGCCCAAGCTCGTGGATATTGCCCCAGCACGTGGATCTGCCCAAGCACGTGGATACTGCCCCAGCTCGTGGATACTGCCCCAGCTCGTGGATACTGCCCCAGCACGTGGATATTGCCCCAGCATGTGGATATTGCCCCAGCACGTGGATATTGCCCCAGCACGTGGATATTGCCCCAGCTCGTGGATACTGCCCCCAGCTCGTGGATACTGCCCTAGCACGTGGATATCGCCCCAGCTCGTGGATATCGCCCCAGCTCGTGGATACTGCCCCAGCTCGTGGATACTGCCCCCAGCTCGTGGATACTGCCCCCAGCTCGTGATATTGCCCCAGCACGTGGATACTGCCCTAGCACGTGGATATTGCCCCAGCTCGTGGATACTGCCCAGCACGTGGATACTGCCCCAGCACGTGGATATTGCCCCAGCACGTGGATACTGCCACAGCACGTGGATACTGCCCCAGCACGTGGATACTGCCCCAGCTCGTGGATACTGCCCCAGCTCGTGGATACTGCCCCCAGCTCGTGGATACTGCCCCCAGCTCGTGGATACTGCCCCCAGCTCGTGGATACTGCCCCAGCACGTGGATACTGCCTAGCACGTGGATATTGCCCCAGCTCGTGGATACTGCCCCAGCACGTGGATACTGCCCCAGCACGTGGATATTGCCCCAGCACGTGGATACTGCCACAGCACGTGGATACTGCCCCAGCACGTGGATACTGCCCCAGCTCGTGGATACTGCCCCAGCTCGTGGATACTGCCCCCAGCTCGTGGATACTGCCCCCAGCTCGTGGATATTGCCCCAGCACGTGGATACTGCCCCAGCTCGTGGATACTGCCCCAGCACGTGGATACTGCCCCAGCTCGTGGATATCGCCCGAGCACGTGGATACTGCCCCAGCACGTGGATACTGCCCCAGCTCGTGGATATCGCCCCAGCACGTGGATATTGCCCCAGCTCGTGGATACTGCCCCAGCACGTGGATACTGCCCAGCTCGTGGATACTGCCCCAGCACGTGGATACTGCCCCAGCTCGTGGATACTGCCCCAGCTCGTGGATATCGCCCGAGCACGTGGATACTGCCAGCACGTGGATACTGCCCAACTCGTGGATATTGGCCCCCCAGCTCGTGGATACTGCCCCAGCACGTGGATACTGCCCCAACTCGTGGATATTGGCCCCCCAGCTCGTGGATACGGCCCCAGCTCGTGGATATTGGCCCCGCTCGTGGATATGGCCCCCAGCTCGTGGATATACTCACCTACATCGGCCCTCCAGCGATGGCGGTCCCGCTTCCAGCGTCCTCTCCTCTCTCCGTTGGTCGCCGGATGACGTCACGGAAGCCTTTGACCCCCGGGGTCAAAGGCTTTCGTGACGTCATTCCGGCGAACAACGGAGAGAGAGAGGATGCTGCAAGCGGGACCGCCGATGTCGGTGAGTATGTTTTGGGAACCTCGGCCTGATCCCAGCGGTGACCTCCTCCAGCTGCCGCTGGCAGCTCGGCGGGCCTCTAGGCTTAGGCGAGTCCCCGGCTCGGCTGGGCCTGTAGGCCCAAACCGAGCCGGGGGCTCGCCTAAGCCTAGAGGCCCGCCGAGCAGCCAGCGGCAGCCGGAGGAGGTCTCCGCTGGAGCTCAGGGCCGATTTTGGGGTGTATTTCTTTGGGAACTTCGGCCCCGATCCTCCAGCGGTGACCTTCTCGGCTGCCGCTGGCTGCTCGGCGGCCTCTAGGCTTAGGCGAGTCCCCGCTCGGCTGGGCCTGTAGGCCCAAACCGAGCCGGGGGCTCGCCTAAGCCTAGAGGCCCGCCGAGCAGCCAGCGGCAGCCGGAGGAGGTCTCCGCTGGAGCTCAGGGCCGATTTTGGGGTGTATTTTTTTGGGAACTTCGGCCCCGATCCTCCAGCGGTGACCTTCTCCGGCTGCCGCTGGCTGCTCGGCGGGCCTCTAGGCTTAGGCGAGCCCCCGGCTCGGTTTGGGCCTACAGGCCCAGCCGAGCCGGGGACTCGCCTAAGCCTAGAGGCCCGCCGAGCTGCCAGCGGCAGCCGGAGGAGGTCACCACTGGGGATCAGGGCCGAGGTTCCCAAAACATACTCACCGACATCGCGGTCCCCGCTCCAGCATCCTCTCTCTCTCTCCGTTGGTCGCCGGGATGACGTCACGGAAGCCTTGGACCCCCGGGGTCAAAGGCTTTCGTGACGTCATTCCGGCGAACAACGGAGAGAGAGAGGATGCTGCAAGCGGGCCGCCATCGCAGGAGGGCCGATGTCGGTGAGTATGTTTTGGGAACCTCGGCCCTGATCCCAGCGGTGACCTCCTCCGGCTGCCGCTGGCAGCTCGGCGGGCCTCTAGGCTTAGGCGAGTCCGGCTCGGCTGGGCCTGTAGGCCCAAACCGAGCCGGGGGCTCGCCTAAGCCTAGAGGCCCGCCGAGCAGCCAGAGGAGGTCTCCGCTGGAGCTCAGGGCCGATTTTGGGGTGTATTTTTTGGAACTTCGGCCCCGATCCTCCAGCGGTGACCTTCTCCGGCTGCCGCTGGCTGCTCGGCGGGCCTCTAGGCTTAGGCGAGTCCCCGGCTCGGCTGGGCCTGTAGGCCCAAACCTAGCCGGGGGCTCGCCTAAGCCTAGAGGCCCGCCGAGCAGCCAGCGGCAGCCGGAGGAGGTCTCCGCTGGAGCTCAGGGCCGATTTTGGGGTGTATTTTTTGGGAACTTCGCCCCGATCCTCCAGTGGTGACCTTCTCCGGCTGCCGCTGGCTGCTCGGCGGGCCTCTAGGCTTAGGCGAGTCCCCGGCTCGGCTGGGCCTGTAGGCCCAAACCGAGCCGGGGGCTCGCCTAAGCCTAGAGGCCCGCCGAGCAGCCAGCGGCAGCTGGAGGAGGTCTCCGCTGGAGCTCAGGGCCGATTTGGGGTGTATTTTTTGGGAACTTCGGCCCGATCCTCCAGCGGTGACCTTCTCCGGCTGCCGCTGGCTGCTCGGCGGGCCTCTAGGCTTAGGCGAGTCCCCGGCTCGGCTGGCCTGTAGGCCCAAACCGAGCCGGGGGCTCGCCTAAGCCTAGAGGCTGCCGAGCAGCCAGCGGCAGCCGGAGGAGGTCTCCGCTGGAGCTCAGGGCCGACTTTGGGTTAAGTTGTTTTTGGGAACTTCGGCCCGATCCTCCAGCGGTGACCGGCTGCCGGCGGCCTGCTCGGCGGACCTTAGGCTTTAGGCGAGTCCCCGGCTCGGCTGGGCCTGTAGGCCAAACCGAGCCGGGGGCTCGCCTGAGCTGGAGGCCGCCGGCAGCCGGAGGAGGTCACGCTGGAGGATCGGGCATCTGGCCGTGTAAACACACGTTAGCTTCTGCACGCGGCTCGTGCGTCTTTTTTTTTTTTTTTTTTTTCACGCGGCCGGAGCGCAGCTACCTGTGTGTTTTAACGGCCGCTTTCAAATGTCTGTCGCGCATGCGCAGTAGGGTTTTGGCGACGGACAGTTTTTAGCTTACTCAATTATAGTATAGATAGATTCAGTAATCCTGAAGTTACCACTGGATGCAGTTAGGAGAGAGTGTGCACAGTGCATCCAGAGTAAAAACAGAATCTTTTATCTGTTTCAGGTGAACTCATAAAATAAATGTGTTGTACCAGAACAAGCTCCGTCTCTTATTCTAAAGAGTGCAACAAAAGCATACTGCCGCGTCTGGTGTCTTCATTTCAGAGCTACAATCACTATTGCAGGAGACACTCAGCGGTCTCCTGCATCACCACTCAACCCAGGAACGGGATCCCCAAGGCAACACCGCACCATCTCTCCAGACGCCGGACCAACGCCATTTCATCCTCCAGGCCGCTCGAGATGCCGAGTGCCGTGCCACTCGGTAGTCGGGCCGGACGCCATCAAAGGGGGGGGGTCGGATAGAGCAGGACCGCAGGCGGACTTCCATCCCGCCACATTGGTGGCAGCGGTGGGATAGCTCTTTGAACCCGCAGAAAAAGCACTCAGCATGGCAGGGTACGCCAACTACAAAAAAGACACCCTGCGGGGCATCCTGGAGAGCCGAGGAGGCACCCCGGGCTCAAAAAGTAAAGCCACCCTGATCGAGGAACTGCAGGAAATGGACCAGGGAGCCGTGGGCACGCCAACCTTACCACCCACCCAGGCATTGGTCCCAGAAGATCCCTTCCAAAGGAAAGTGCGGCAGCGGGTAGCCCTCTTCGGAGCCGCCCCGTCAGAAGCCGCTATACACAACGCCCATCAAGGAGATCCGACAGGAAGAGGAACGAGACAAGGGGCGCCAGCATGAACTTCAGCTGGCCGAAATGCAGAACCATAGGGTTGAGAGCCCGAACCCAGAACAATCAGCGGGCCGGAAGGTGCCCTTCCAGGCGTTTAAAACCTTCAGTGAGGCAGAGGAAGAGATTGAAAGCTTCCTCCAGGACTTTGAGCGGTTGTGCCAGGTACACGAGGTCCAATGCTCCGCTTGGGTCGGTATTCTGGCCTGTAAATTGACAGGTCGAGCTGCAGAGGCGTATCGGACCGTTCCGGACGAAGAGGCCAAGAACTATGACTACGTAAAGCAAGCTTTACTGAGCCGCTTTACCATCACTCCTGAAGCCAGCCGGGTGAAGTCCCGAAACTCACGCCGGCCCAACGGCACAAAGCATGTAGAGTGGGCGCATCGGCTACAACGAGACCTAAAGACTTGGTTCCTGGGGAGCAAGTCCAGAACGGTGGAAGAAATCACCCAGCTGCTACTACTGGAACAATTTTTTGAACACACCGCCATAGCAGTACGGGAGTGGGTACAGGACAAGAAACCCCAGACGGTGCAGCAAGCTGCTACCTGGGCAGACGAGTACACAGACACGAGGAAACCCAATGGGGGTGAACGACCCCCACCCCCTCGACCCGCACTACGCGCCCCTCCAGGGGGCCCTCGACCGGCTGGCCCGCAGTCAGACTGGCGAGCCGTCCAAACTCGGCGGCCAACATCCACTGTTACGGATAGGACCAGGTGGGGCACTACCACCGGAATTGCCCCACCAACCCCCCATTTTGCAGGCCCCCACCCGAGCACCACCCGCGGCTCACTGCTACCACACCGAAACCCCATGGTTGGACTCCCCGGAAGAATGGGGGATGTTACATGAGGCCGACCCTGTACAGGCTGCCTCAGCCGACAACCGCCAACACCACCGACAGGCCGTGTGGATCAACGGAGGGGCCGCCGAGGGCCTCCGGGACTCCGGCGCCACCATCACCCTCGTACGACCCCATTTAATACAGAAAAAGGACCGGTTGGACCACACTGTCGCTGTCCATGTGGCCAGAGGGAAAGTGCTCTGACTCGCTACGGCCCGAGTCCACCTGGATTGGGGTTCAGGGGAGGGATCCATGAGGGTGGGTTTACTGGATCGACTACCGGCTGAAATCCTCCTCGGCAACGACCTGGGACGCTTAGTTTCCGCCTACGCCATGGATGCAGCAGCCCCGGTGACCACTCGGCAACAAAGCCACCGCAACAACTACGGCACTCCAATCGGGACCCAGGTGAGACCACGACCCAAACCTCTCAAACCCCCCCAACCCCCCAAATCCCAACCAACCACGACCCCGTCCCCTTGACCTGACCACCCCCTCACATGGAGCTCCCCAGCCACCCTCCGACACCAGACCCAGACCGACCCCACCCTAGAGAGATACCGAGACCGGGCCGACAAGGGCCTGGAAGGCGACAGGACCAATAGCATCGAGTGGGAGGATGGGCTACTATATAGGTATACTGAGAGGGTGGGCACCAAGAAGCAACAGGTTCACCACAAGCAGTTAATCGTACCCCAGGCCCCTAGACAGGAACTCCTGAGACTGGCCCACGACACCCCCCCCTCGCTGGACACTTAGGGATAAAGAAGACCCGACACCGGTTAACCCGAGCGTTCTTCTGGCCCCGCCTTAGTGAGTATACCCGAGAGTACTGTCGCACCTGTTCTGTCTGCCAGAAGGTAGGGAAAATCGGAGACCACCCGAAAGCCCCGCTGCACCCCATGCCCATTATCCAAGAACCCTTTAGTCGGGTGGCGGTCGACATAATCGGCCCCCTGCCTCGCCCCAGTGCCACCGGGAAGAGATATATTCTCACCGTGGTGGACTACGCCACCCGATACCCCGAGGCTGTGGCCTTGGCCAATATACAGGCCGACACCATAGCCGATGCCCTCCTACGGGTGTTTTCCCAGGTAGGATTCCCACGAGAGATTTTGTCTGACCAGGGCACCCAGTTTACCGCTGAGCTGACACAACAGCTCTGGCTCCTGTGTGGGGGTCAAGGCACTTCACAGTGCCCCATATCACCCCCAGACGAATGGGCTGTGCGAGCGGTTTAATGGGACCCTGAAACAGCTGATCCGGGCCTTCACCCAGGAAAGAAAGGACTGGGAAAAATACTTACCCCACTTGTTATTTGCCTATCGGGAGGTACCACAGGAATCGACCGGATTCTCCCCCTTTGAGTTATTGTATGGGCGCCAGTTGCGAGGCCCCTTAGACCTAGTTAGGGCTCAGTGGGAAGGGGGACAGGAGGCAGATGGGCTCCCCGTCCTGAGTTACGTCTTGGAGCTCCGGGAGCGCTTGACGGAACTCACGGAACTAGTTCAAGGGAACATGGAAACGGCCCAGGCCCAGCAGAAGGCGTGGTACGACCGCTCCGCCCGCAGACACTCGTTCCTCGTGGGGCAGAAGGTCCTGGTGTTAAAACCACAGCGGCAGAACAAGCTGCAGGCATCCTGGCAGGGCCCCTACCGGGTGGTAACCCAGCTGGGGGATACCACCTATGTGGTTGTCAGCTGCGCAGACACCAGGATCCAGTGGACGTTCCACGTCAATATGCTCAAGGCCTACCATGAGCGCCCGGAGACAGTGGCTGCCATTTGTGCCCCGGCCACCGAGGAGGCAGAACAGTTTCCCCTGATAGATCTCCCCGGGATAGACAACCGGCCCGCAGGGGTCGACCAGGTACAGATAGGCCCAGATTAGACAGCTCCTCCACAACCACCAGGAGGTCTTCTCTGCCCACCCCGGCTATACCTGCCGGGCCTTACACCAAGTTGAAACCCCAGGCCAGAGACCCCTTTGGCAGCCAGCCTACCGACTCCCGGAGGCAGTCCGCAAACCCATGCAGGCTGAAATCCAGGAGATTCTGGAGCTGGGGGTTATCGAGCCCTCTGCCAGCCCATGGGCCCCCCCATAGTGTTGGTCTCCAAAAAGGACGGGACCACCCGGTTCTGCGTGGACTACCGGAGGTTAAACGACTGTACCACGACTGACGCATACCCCATGCCCCGTGTTGACGAGCTGTTAGATCAGATCTCCCAGGGGCACTATCTGACCACCGTAGATTTGTGTAAGGGGTATTGGCAGATTCCCCTGGCAGAGGAGGCGACCCCGAAGTCGACCTTCATCACCCCGTTCGGCCTGTACCAATTTCGGGTCATGCCGTTCGGGATGAAGAACGCCCCGGCTACTTTCCAGCGGTTGATTGATCACCTCCTCGATGGCCTACAGGAGTTTGCCTGTGCCTACTTAGACGACATAGCCATCTACAGCCAAACCTGGGAGGAACACCTTCACCATCTAGGGGTAGTGTTAGAGCTGATCAAGGACGCCAACCTGACCCTTAAACCGGAGAAATGTAAAATAGGGATGTCCGAGATACAGTACCTCGGCCACCGGGTGGGCTGCAGGAAACAGCGACCGGAACCTGCCAAGATAGAAGCCATTCTCAACTGGCCCACCCCCGGGACCAAGACTCAGGTCCTTGCCTTCCTAGGGACCGCAGGCTACTACCGAAAGTTCGTCCCCCAGTACAGCGCCCTCGCCAAACCCCTGACTGACCTGACCAAAAAATCCCTACCCCGCCAAGTCCTGTGGTCCCCGGAGTGCGAGGCAGCCTTCCAACAACTGAAGACCGCCCTAACCCAAGCTCCCCTCTTAGCCGCTCCGAATTATAATAAACGTTTTGTCTTCCATACAGACGCCTCCATGTTTGGACTGGGAGCTGTGCTGAGTCAGGTGGGAGACGATGGGGGGAACATCCGGTGGCGTTCAGCCGCAAACTTCTCCCCAGGGAGGTGGGATATGCCGCAGTGGAGAAGGAGTGTTTGGCCCTGGTTTGGGCCCTGAGAAAGTTCCAGCCCTATGTTTACGGGTGCTCCTTCACCGTCATGACTGACCACAATCCCCTGGTGTGGCTGAACCGAGTGGCTGGGGAGAACGGCCGCCTGCTACGGTGGAGCCTGGCCCTCCAACCGTTTAACTTCACAATCCAATATCGGCCCGGGCCTCAAAATGGGAACGCCGATGGATTATCGCGGAAAATGGCCCAGGAACCCGGAGACCTCCGTTCACCGACTTCCCCAAGTCGACCCGTGTGGATCCAACCGTGTCCGTCGGACTCTAGAAGGGGGGAGAAATGTCACGGAACGGACAGGAGAGCTCTTTTCAGCGAGCCACAGGACTAAAGACTGAACCTTTTTAAAGACCATTTTTCCGGTTTTCGTTTTGGTTTTGCGTGTGAGCCTATGGACCGCTTATTTTATTGCTAGATGTGGTTTTATTGGTGTAATGTAATGAAAATGTACCCTGTATGATGTGACTGTAAAAGTATGAAATTTGTATGTGTTTTTCCCCGTCGCCATTTTTTCTCATCCCAGCATGGTTTCACAGAACAAAGGATCTCATGCCCCAAGATGGAGGATGCAGCGGGCCAGAGGATTGGAGGCTTTTCCAAGACCTCATCTGCCTAATCCCTGGACAATGGGAAGGCAGAAAGGGACCTGATAGGGAACAGGAGGCTGGGAAAGGAGCCAATCAGTGCTGGTTGTGTGGGTGGGGGAGTTGGTAATCTGTTTGTGTGAAGTTGTATAAATGACCCTGTTGAAACCCATAAAACTCAGTTCACTGTTTTAAAGCATACAGCCGCGTCTGGTGTCTTCATTTCAGAGCTACAATCACTATTGCAGGAGACACTCAGCGGTCTCCTGCATCACCACTCAACCCAGGAACGGGATCCCCAAGGCAAAACCGCACCATCTCTCCAGACGCCGGACCAGCGCCATTTCATCCTCCAGGCCGCTCGAGACGCCGAGTGCCGTGCCACTCGGTAGTCGGGCCGGACGCCAACAAAGGGGGGGTCGAATAGAGCAGGACCACAGGCGGACTTCCATCCCACCACAGACAGTTTTCTTTCACCGCAGGCAAAAACCTCTGTGGTCTCTCTCAGCGGTGACACATCTCCACTCGCTCCGGGTTGCACCACACTTGTGCCTTTGACCCTTACTTCAGTATCTGTTCCTTCCACGGCTCTCCAGCAGGTCCTTCAGGGTGTTCTGCTTGCAGTCTCTATAGTTGGCCATCTCGGGGTGTATTGGTGTTGGAGAGCCTCTATCCACACCGCTGCCAGCCAATGTGACGGAACCGTTCTCTTCTGCCTGTCCTGACTCTCCAGACACCCCTTTGTTGCGGTCAGCCCAGCTACTGGGAGCACTGTCCTCAGCGCCTCAAGCAGCTTGACCTGCCTGCTTCTGTTTCTCTGCCCTGGAGCCGTTAGGAATTTCCAGAACGCCGCTCTGTGCCTTCTGAGGTTGAGTGTGTAGTGTAGCGTAGTTGAAGGAGACACCAGACGCGGCTGTATGTTCCAACAGGATTATCTCTCTCTGAGTTTTAATGAACAAAAACGCCACTACTTATGCTGAGATTCAACAGACATAATTTGCATAAATTACGCACATCGTCCTACTAAAATGCTAATTACATTATGCCAGATATGTACAATAAACATTCTTTAGCTCACACAACATTTACATAAGCTATTGTTCTAACACATCAGATTAAAGACCAACACTATCCCAGACTTCTTGAATCAAACATGCAGCCAGATAAGGGGAAAAGCCCTGTTGCATAAATTACACAGCTGTAAAGCTTGTTTACTGGCTATACAAAAACACATTTACCTACAGTAAAGTATATTTAAAACGAAAGCTACGCCATTTTACACTAAACTAATTTAAACTAAAACCAAACACTGTAAAATATATTTAAAATCACACAATATAAATGAACATAAAGTCTCTTGGGGTTTGAAGCGTGGAGCGCCACGTCAGCTCCATGACACCCCCCTCTCTCACACACACACGTGACACCCTCTCTCACACACACACACACACACACACACACACACACACACACACATGACCCACCCTCTCTCCCTCACACACATCTGTGACCCCCCTCTCCCTCACACACATCTGTGATAGGGATGAGCTGTTCGGAGTTTGCATCGAACATCGGCCGTTCGGCTGTTCGCCGAACATTTCCGCGTGTTTGAGTTTGCCCACAATGCACCACAATGCACTTTTTCACTGGCCTGAAACTTGTAATTGGCTACAGCCTTGTACCTGACCACAGGTCAGGTGCAAGACTATGCATATCATGGCTCAGAGTCCTGATTGGGCAAATTTTGCCCAATCATGGGCTCAGAGCTACCATATTTTTCGCTCCTTAAGACGCACTTTTCTCCCCCAAAAAGTGGGGGGGAAAGTGGGTGCGTATTAGGGAGAGAATACTGCGCCGGTGCAGTGTTCGCTCCCTGCGAGCGTCCGAAGCTATGGAGCTTCGGTGCTTGCCTGGGGGAACCACGTCACCAGCAGAGTTCTCGCGAGATCGCGGCTGGTCACGTGGCTCTCCCAGGCGAGTGCCCAAACTCCATGGCGGTGGCAGAAGGTGAGCTGGGGATATTATCCATGAGCTGCTGGGGCATATCCATAAACTGGGGCATATCCATGTGCTGCTGGGGCATATCCATGTGCTGCTGGGGCATATCCATGAGCTGGGGCATATCCATGAGCTAGGGCATATCCATGTGTGAGCTGGGGCATATCCATGAGCTGGGGCAAATCCATGAGCTGGGGCATATCCAAGGAGCTGGGGCATATCCATGAGCTGGGGCATATCCATGAGCTGGGGCATATCCATGTGTGAGCTGGGGCATATCCATGTGTGAGCTGGGGCATATCCATGAGCTGGGGCATATCCATGTGTGAGCTGGGGCAAATCCATTTGTGAGCTGGGGCATTATCCATGAGCTGGGGCATATCCATGAGCTGGGGCATATCCATGGAGCTGGGGCAATCCATGAGCTGGGGCATATCCATGAGCTGGGGCAACCCGTGAGCTGGGGCATATCCATGTGTGAGCTGGGGCATATCCATGTGTGAGCTGGGGCATTATCCATGAGCTAGGGCATATCCATGAGCTGGGGCATATCCATGTGTGAGCTGGGGCATTATCCATGAGCTGGGGCATATCCATGTGTGAGCTGGGGCATTATCCATGAGCTGGGGAATATCCATGGAGCTGGGGCATATCCATGAGCTGGGGCATATCCATGAGCTGGGGCATATCCATGTGTGAGCTGGGGCATATCCATGTGCGAGCAGGGGCATATCCAAGAGCAAGCTGGGGCATATCCATGAGCTGGGGCATATCCATGTGCTGGGGCATATCCATGTGCTGGGGCATTATCCATGAGCTGGGGGCATATCCATGAGCTGGGGGCATATCCATGTGCTGGGGCATTATCCATGACCTGGGGCATTATCCATGAGCTGGGGCATAGCCATGAGCTGGGGGCATAGCCATGAGCTGGGGGTATATCCATGAGAGGAGCTGGGGTATATCCATGAGAGGAGCTGGGGCAAAATCCATGAGAGGAGCTGGGGCAGTATATCCATGAGAGCAGCTGGGGCAGTATATCCATGAGAGCAGCTGGGGCAGTATATCCATGAGAGCAGCTGGGACAGTATATCCATGAGAGCAGCTGGGGCAGTAGATCCATGAGAGCAGCTGAGGCAGTAGATCCATGAGAGCAGCTGGGGCAGTATATCCATGAGAGCAGCTGGGGCAGTATATCCATGAGAGCAGCTGGGGCAGTATATCCATGAGAGCAGCTGGGGCAGTATATCCATGAGAGGAGCAGGGGCAGTATATCCATGAGAGGAGCTGGGGCATTATCCATTATTACACTATTTGATTCAGAATTCTTTTTCCTGTTTTCCTCCTCTAAAAACTAGGTGCGTTTTATGGTCCGGTGCGTCTTATGGAGCAAAAAATATGCTAAATCCTGCAGCACACTATATAAGGCTTCACACAGCCCCAGCACGTGTTTTTTGAGAGGAGATTGTTCTTTTAGTGTGTCTTCTCACTGCCAGCAGCTATTGTGGGGTCTCACTTCTACAAGATATCTGGAAATTGTAATCTGTGTCTTGTCACTGCCACCCATCAGGGGGTCTCACTGATTTATAGGAGGTTCCTGGGAATTGTAATTTGTGTCTTGTCACTGCCACCCATCAGGGGGTCTAACTGATTTATAGGAGGTTCCTGGGAATTGTAATTTGTGTCTTGTCACTGCCACCCATCAGGGGGTCTCACTGATTTATGGGAGGTTCCTGGGAATTTTAATTTGTGTCTTGTTACTGCCACCCATCAGGGGGTCTCCCTGATTTATAGGAGGTTCCTGGGAATTGTAATTTGTGTCTGGTCACTGCCACCCATCAGGGGGTCTCACAGACTTGTAGCAGATATCTGGGAATTATAACCCGTGTCTGGTCACTGCCACCCATCAGGGGGTCTCACTGATTTATAGGTGGTTTCTGGGAATTTTAATCTGTGTCTTGTCACAGGCTGACAGCTATCAGGGTGTCTCACTGAGTTATACCAGAGTTCTGGAAATCTTTAATCTTTATAACAGCGTTGAATCAGAGTTCTGTATATCTTTAATCTGTATATCACTCACCATGTCAGAAAGACCAAAAAGGACAGGCAGGCGCTCCCAGACACAGATAAGGGGGCAGGCAGCCTCTGTGTCGGGAGGCTGTGCCTCTGGTTGTTGTGGACGTGGTGCATCCTCTCCAGGGGCACACTTGTCCTTTCTAACTGGTGCTGGCCATCTTAAGCAGCAGGCAACATACAGAGATTTTTTGCAGGATTGGCTAACCAGGCCATCCTCATCCTCTGAGTCCTCTGCCAGCCAGGCTTGTAGTGGTTTACAGTCCACCTCAGCTGACAAAACATCTAATTCAGCCTCCATGTCCACAGCTACTCCTGCCGTAGCCTCGCTATCACACATGGAGGACTCAGCTGAATTGTTTGACTACAATGACAGTGGCATGCTGCTTGAGGATGCGCAGCAAATACAGTGCTCTGATTCAATCTCTGAGGTTGAGGATGGGAGTACAATCAACCTAGAGGAAGGGGGTGCCAGTGACACACAAAAAACTGGCACTCACGTTGCCCCAGCAGCTGCAGCATACTGCCAAGTTGGCTCCAGTGACGAGGAGATAGGGGGTGATGACAATGATGAGGTCACTGACTCCACCTAGGTGCCTGATCGAACAGAGGAGTCAAGAGAGGAGGAGGAGGCACAACAAAATGAGGCAGAACGTCCTCTATGACCTACCGTAGCCAGTCCAAGGCATCAGAAGTCACAGCTGCTCAGGTGCAGAGCGCTGTGGTCTCAAAGCACATGTACAGGTAGTGTGCTGTCACGGATTTCTTTAAGAAATGTGCAGCAGACTGCACCGTTGCTATTTGTAATCTATGTCAGATGAGGATCAAGCGTGGGAAAGACATCCCACGCTTGGGTACCACGTGCTTGAGGTGACATATAACCACCTGCCACGCATCCCGTTGGCACAACACTTTCCATAGGTCCTCCTCCTCCTCATCTGTCTCTACCCCCAATATATGTCCTGCCATGTCATTGCCTACAAACTCCACTGACAGGGATGATGCTACAGTACTTGGTGTACCAGGTCCTTCCTCAGAATGTGACAGCATCCCATCAGCTGAAGATTTACGCAGTCAGATTACGTTGTCCCGTCTGCTGCAGCGTAAGAAAAAATATAGTCCTAACCATCCCCAAGCACAGTGTCTAAATGCCAGCTTAGCAAAATTACTCGCATTACAGCTGCTGCCTTTCCAGCTGGTGGACTCTGCTTCCCTCCGTGAATTTGCTGAATGTGCTGTACCACAGTGGCACGTTCCAAAACGCCATTTCTTTTCACGGAAGGCCATTCCAGCACTATACCAGCATGTGTAACACAATGTTATGGAGTCACTGGGAAAGGCAGTCAGCAGCAAGGTGCACGTGACTTTAGACACGTGGTTCAGCAAGCATGGACAGGGCTGTTTCATTTCCTTCACGGCACACTGGGTAACTCTGCTTGCAGCTGGGAGGTATCCAGGACGGGGCTCTGTGCTGGAGCTTGTTCATCCACCATGCCTCCAGAAAGCTGCTTGTATGAGGTCTGTCTGCTCCACCACCTCTTCCTCCTCCTCCTCCTCCTCCTCCTCCTCCTTCTCCTTCTCTGTCTCTGGCAAAGTGGCAGTTAAACCAATGCATGGCAGGGGCTACGCAATGGCTCAAGCAAAAAGATGCCATACTGTGCTTGAGCTTGTTTGTTTAGGGGACAGGAGGGGCTCTGCAGGGGCAGGTGCAGAGATGGTTAACACCATGCCAGCTTCAGCTGGGAATGGTCGTCTGTGATAATGGCAGCAACCTTCACTCTGCGCTATGCCAGGGTAAGTTGACGCATGTACCATGCCTAGCACACGTTCTAAATCTGGTGGTACAGCGTTTCCTAACCAGGTATCCAGGGCTGGCAGAGCTTCTCAGCCAGGTCAGAAAAGTCTGCAGCCACTTCAGACGGTCAATCCCAGCAAGTGTTCGCCTGGCAGATATTCAAAGAGAATTCCACCTTCCCACAAACTGTCTGATCTGTGACATGCCCACAGGTGGAACTCGACATTAGCAATGCTGCAGCATCTGCACAAGCAGCAGAGGGCCATCAACGAGTACCTGTGTTAGTATGGCACAAGGACAGGTTCAGGTCAACTTGGTCCCCCCCCCGCAGTGGCTGATGATCAAGGATGCATGCAATGTACTGTCACCATTTGAGGAGGCAACGAGGATGGTGAGCAGGGACAGTGCATGCATCAGTGCAAATAGAAAACACCGCGGTACACACAAGGAGGAGCCCCACCTTAAATCCACGATATCCACGAGGTCACTGCTATGGTAGGACGCCGCCAGTCCAGATGGGTAGCAATAAAGATGAAAAAGCAGGATCTCAAGTGAAAATAAAGTGTTTATTTGGGAACAGCAAGCCCCATCAAACAAAAGTGGTGTGACGTTTCGACCCTAAGGTCTTAATCATACCTCAGTGCATGCATCAGTGACACAATTCCTTTAGTGTTCCTGCTGGAGTGCACTCTGCAGGGAATTCTAGATGTGGCACTAGAGGCAGAGCAGCAGGAGGAAGAGGAGGCCTTCCCTAGCTCTCAAGGCCCCAGTCTTCACGCAGATAGCATTCCGGCGGGTCCTCAGATCAGACAGGAGGAGGAGGATGAGGAGGAGGAATATTTAAGTAGTGGTGGGATTCCTCAAGGGAGGGTTTTGTGTCCCCAGAAACCCAAGGACTAGTACGTGGCTGGGAGGAGGAAGTGCACGATGGGGTCATCCTCATTGACCAGGAAGACTCGGAAGCTAATGCCACCTCCAACCTACGCTGCATGGGCTCCCTTATCCTGCAAAGCCTGCTAAAGGACCCCAGGATTTGTGCTATCAAGGAGAGGGATCATTAGTGGTTGGCAAGCCTTCTTGATCCACGATACAAGGGTAAAGTTGCAGAGCTCATCCTGCTCGCACAGAGGGAGGACCGGTTGAAACAACTTGAGGACGCTCTAAAGCGACACTTGTGTAACACCTTTCCAGGCACTGGTAGGTTACCAAGTGATGACACAGGTGCTCCTGAGGCTGCGGAAGATCAGAGGAAGTGCTGTGAAGGCCAGGGCCGCTTGACTGAGGCCTTTTTACATTTTTTTTAGTCCACGACACCCAGGGACGTCAAATGTAGGCACCCATTGCCAGCACCTTCACCATATGGTGCAGGACTACCTATGGGCAAGGGCAGACCTGGATACCTTTACAGCAGATGATCCACTGGCTTACTAGGTGTTGAGATTGGATCACTGGCCAGAATTTAGCCAATATGCTATGCAGCTACTAGGTTGCCCTTCATCCAGCGTGCTTTCTGAAAGGACGTTCAGTGCCGCTGGAGGTTTGGTCACAGACAAAAGAGTGCGTCTGTCCACCGACTCTGTAGACTGGCTGACGTATATAAAAATGAATCAGTCCTGGATCAGCAGCTATCAATCCGCTAATGCTGACGTAACTGAATAGATCGGGGATCTCTTCTGCATTCCCAAAACCTCCACCACTGCACTCTTCCACAAAACCACAAAGGGGTTACAGTGTGAAGGCACTTGCTGCCACCAAAGGCTCAATATTTGGGTGCACTGATGCCTGTACTAGATTCATATCATTTTAATATTGGACCGCAGGGTCCAACCCTGCACTCTTCGACAATACCACAGAGGGGTTACTTATGGTGTGAATGCACTTTCTGCCACCAAAGGCACAATATCTGGGTGCACTGCCACTGGCGCCTATACCAGATTCATATCATTTTAATATTGGACGGCAGGGTCCAACCCTGCACTCTTCCACAATACCACAGAGGCACTGTTGCCAACACTAAAGACCCAATTTTAAAGCACCTATTGTTACTTTCATCCAAAGCCTGTATAAGTTTCACCATAATTTAGCCAAGAAAATCACTAAACTTGTTCTGCGTGTCCTAAAATGTCTCCTCTTTTCATACAGGCTGCCACCCCAAGCAGTTGTTTATGAATAGATTAAAGGAAAACCATTTACCGTCATTTGAAATGTCATTTTTTTGTTTTCAAATGTTTCTATACATCCTACAAATGCGCCACTTCACGGGCAGGTTATGGGGACCTCCTAGGCACGTTATGAAAGAAGGAATTTTTCATTTTTATTCTTAACCTTTATTTCATGGTAAACTCACTGTTCCTTTAAAAACTTTTTTTTAAAAAAACTTTTTGTCCTTGTTTCCTGTATCCCAGGGCACTACCCGGACCCCCATACACCTTTTATGGCAAATATCTTGCATATATGCCCTCTTGGAGGGCACTCTAAAAATCAAACTTTCGAGTTCCATTGACTGAAACATAGAAACATAGAAAAATGTTGGCAGATAAGAACCTTTCGGCCAATCTAGTCTGCCCAATTACATGGATACTTTACCTGGATTTATCTTTTGTTTAGGATAGCCTTATGCCTATCCCATGCTTGCTTAAATTCAATTACTGTTTTGGCCTCTACCACTTCAACTGGAAGGCTGTTCCATGTATCGACCACCCTCTCAGTAAAATAATGCTTCCTGATGTTACTTTTAAACCTTTGCCCCTCTAATCTAAGACCATGTCCTCTTGTTTTGCTACTTTGTTTCCTTTTAAATATACTCCCTTCCTCTACCTTGTGGATTCCCTTTACGTATTTAAATGTTTCTAAAAGAAATTACAGATTTCCCTGACCGGGAATCGAACCCGGGCCGCGGCGGTGAGCGCCGAATCCTAGCCACTAGACCACCAGGGACTTGCATGGAGTTCGGTTCGTGTTCGAACTCGAACTTTTGAAATTGTACGATTTCGATTGCGAACCGAACACGGGGGTGTTCGGCTCATCACTAATCTGTGACCCCCCCTCTCCCTCACACACACATCTGTGACCCCCCTCTCTCACACTCACACACACACACACCTGTGACCCCCCTCACACACACCTGTGACCCCCCTCTCTCACACACATCTGTGACCCCCCTCTCTCTCACACACATACATCTGTGCAGGGCCGGTGCAAGGAATTTTGAGTGCACAGGCGAAGGTGCATTTTGCCGCCTCCTCTCCCAATAAGCTGACATGTGCATGTATGTGCGCGCCGAATGTCGTATGACTGTGCGGGGCTACATATATAGGACAATAATTGAGTGCGTGGCAGTGTGCGAGATGGGACTGAATGTGGTGCTGTCTGTAGCTTAAGAGTGTGTGTGTGAGCAGCCTGGCAGTGAAGTGGGTTGACCGAGTATGTTTGAGCTGCCAGTGAGTGATGCTTGTGAGTGTCAGCTATGATTGTGAGCGTGCGAGCTATCTCTGAATGATTTATTGTATGTGTGAGCTGGATGTGAGTGTTGTGATGTGTATTAGCAGGCTGTGAGTGTGTGTGAGCTAGCTTTGGTGTGTTGCATGTTTGAGGGATGTGTGGGAGGTGGCTGTGAGTGTATGTAAGCTGACTGTGAGTAGTGTGTATGCGAGAGCAGGCTGTGAGTGATGTGACGTGTGAGTGTGCGAACGCTAGCTGGGAGAGGTGTGTGTGTGCTGGCTGGGAGTGATGTGTGTTTATGCTGGCTGGGAGTGATGTGTGTGCTGGCTGAGAGTGTGAGTGCTGGCTGGGAGTGATGGGTATGTGCTGGCTGGGAGTGATGTGTGAGAGCCGGCTGGGAGTGATGCGTGTGCTGGCTGGGAGTGATATGTGCTGGTTGGGATTGGTGTGTGAGAGAGCTGGCTGGGAGTGGTGTGTGTGTGTTTTGTATTTTATTATTATTATTTATTATTCATTATTTATAAAGCGCCAGCATATTCCACAGCGCTGTACAATAAGCACAGTATAGACAGGGTTACAATACATTGAACAACATTTGACAAACAGTACAGGAGGAGATGAGGGCCCTATTCCCGTAGGAACTCACAATCTGGGAGGGTTGGGGTTGGAAACAGGAGGAGAGGACTGTAAGGTGAGTGATTGATGGTTGCGTCAGTGAGTTGGGTGGTAGGCTTCCCTAAATAGGAATGTTTTCAGGGAGCGTTTGAAGGAAGAGAAGTTAGGGGAAAGTCTGACAGTACGAGGGAGAGCGTTCCAGAGAGTGGGGGCTGCGCGTGAGAAATCCTGCAGTCTATCATGGGAAGAGGTGATGCGGGGAGAAGCTAGGCGCAGGTCACTGTTTGACCTTAGGGAGCGGGCTGGGGTGTATTTGGTGATTAGTGAGGACAGGTAGTGGGGCGCTGAGTTAGTGAGGCTTTTGTAGGTAAGGATAAGGATTTTGAACTTAATTCTGCAGTGGATGGGGAGCCAGTGAAGGGACTCGCAGAGGGGAGCGGCAGAGACAGAGCGGCGGGTGAGGTGAATTAGCCTGGCGGAGGCGTTCAGGATGGATTGTAGGGGGGAGAGGTGGGACAGAGGGAGGCCAGATAAGAGATTATTGCAATAGTCGAGTCGGGAGATTACCAGGGCGTGTATGAGTTGTTTTGTGGCGACAGCGGTAAGAAATGGCCGAATTCTGTAAATATTACGCAGTTGGTATCGGCAGGAGGAGGAAAGAGACTTGATGTGGGGGATGAAGGAAAGAGCAGAGTCAAGTGTAACTCCAAGACAGCGAACTTGGTTTGATGGGGAGATGGTGATACCCTCCACCGTGATAGAGAAGTCAGGAGGTGGGGCGGCATTAGAGGGAGGAATAAGTAGGAGCTCAGTCTTTGACATGTTGATCTTTAGGTGGTGGGAGGCCATCCAGGAGGAGATGCCAGATAAACAGTCACTGACTTTTGAAAGGACAGGGGGAGAGAGATCAGGGGTAGAGAGGTAGATCTGAGTGTCATCAGCGTAGAGGTGGTAATTAAAGCTAAAGCTGTTGATGATTTTGCCCAGGGAGGAGGTGTAGATGGAAAAGAGCAGAGGACCAAGGACAGAGCCTTGAGGTACACCAACAGATAGAGGCAATGAGGAGGAGGAGTTACCAGCAAAGGACACACAGAAGGACCTGTTGGATAAATAGGAGTCAACCCAAGCAAGTGCAGTGTCACCGAGACCCAGAGAGTTGAGGGTCAGTAGAAGGAGGGGGTGGTCAACAGTGTCAAAAGCAGCCGAGAGGTCAAGCAGGATGAGAATAGAATAGTGGCCGTGTTTTTTAGCAGTTAGGAGGTCGTTGGTGACTTTGGTGAGGGCAGTTTCAGTTGAGTGTAGGGGACGGAAGCCAGATTGCAGGGGGTCAAGTAGGGAATTGGAGGACAGGAAGATGGAGAGGCGGTTGAAGACTAGTTTTTCTAAGAGCTTAGAGGTAAAGGGAAGCAGGGATACAGGACGGTAGTTGGATGGAGAGTTGGGATCTAGGGATGGTTTCTTTATTTACCACCTCCCTGAGAGATGGACTGTTTGCAGGTTATCTGCTGGCAGATGAATCAGACAGGGTCACTGAATAGACGCTGCCTGGTGTCTTCAAATGCTGAGCAGCACAATCAAAACTTCACAGCTCCCTTCCTGGTGGAATGTGAGAGGCGCACGCTGGAGCTCTGCCCCTCCTAGGCTCCCTCCTCTGCCTCTCTGCGCAGCTCCACCCCCATGTGTTTCCCGCTTCCCTCCCTGCAGATAGCGGCAGATAAAAAAAAACAAAAAACGGCAGTTTATTGTTGTTTTTAATCCCTGCACGCCCCCCCACACACACACACAGAGCAGCCAGCTACAGCCAGAGGAGCACTGGTATGAAGCACCTTCTGCATCTTTGCAGAAGGTGTTTCATGCTTCTGGGTGGCCAAAATTAATGTGAATCTCTGCCCCCCAGCGGGCCCGCCCCCAGGCAGTCGCCTTACCTGCCTTACGCTAGCACCGGCCCTGCATCTGTGACCCCCCTCTCTCACACACACATCTGTGACCCCCCTCTCTCACACACACATCTGTGACCCCCCCCCTCTGTGTAATTAAAAAAAATGCTGCCTGGATGTCCAGGGAAATCATGAACTTACGTGCTGATGGGATGTCTAGGCTGCTGCACAGGCTGGTCTTGCTCTCCATCCTGCAGATCTCTCACTGCTCCCTCGGTCCCTCATAGCGAGGGGACCAAAAACTCTGCTGGAGGAAGGGGAGGAGCAGCCGGGAGGTGTTACACCCTGTTCTGTCCGAAGACATCGAGCTAAACCTTCTTGTCTCACAAACTTGGATACCATATTTATTTTGATCTCAGATTTATTAAGACAAGCCAGGTGAAACTGTAATACAGTAAAAACAAACTTCATAAACATCACACTGCATGCATAACAGCATTTCCCTTACCCGATGATACAGTAAACTTACTTTTTTAGCTCTCTAGGGGTAGATGGCGATGGATGAGAAACACATGCCTTGCTTCCAGTAATAACTTTCAGACACAAAATGGTGAATGCTTCACTTCCTGTCAAGATTCTACCCAGCATTCTCTGATTAATGACAACTTCCTTCCTATACATTCACTAATATATATGAAATGGTTTAACAGCCGTAATACCACAAAAAGACACTAGATGGTGCTACACTCCACTATAACTAATGTACCGTACATTACAACTTTACACAAATCTATCACTGATTCTTCTTATTAAAGCATAAACATTATGATAGACAGCACACTCCCCGTCTGACGTCACACGACATCACTAACAGAGTCTTCCATAGAAAACAACAGAGCAAGTTCGTTCACTGGTCTTAAGAACACTTTAACCTCATTCTGTTGAAAGGTCTTGACCTCGACCTTACGGACACGATTATCTTTGCTTGGGAGTACTTTGGTGATCAGACCTAAAGGCCACATGTTCCTTAGCGTCTGACAGTCTTTCATTAGCACAACGTCTCCAGGTTTAAGATTGGGCTTTCCAGTGTGCCACTTTCTCCTCACTTGTAGAGTAGATATACATTGTTCCTTCCACCGGCTCCAGAAGGTATTGGCAAGAACTTGTACCTGTCTCCATTGTCGCTTGTAAAGATCTTTCTCACAAAACTCTCCAGCTGGAGCACCGGCAAGATTAGTCTTTTGCGTGAGCAACATGGCGGGTGTGAGGATCACCGGGTCTTCAGAGTCACTTGAAATTGGTGTCAAAGGTCTGGCATTAATGATAGCTGTAACCTCTGCCATAAAGGTCACTAAACATTCGTGAGTAAGCCTTGCAGTTCCTACTTGCAGGAAGATAGAGTCAAGAATTCTGCGGGCTATGCCTATCATCCTCTCCCAGACACCTCCCATGTGAGAAGAGTGAGGTGGGTTGAAGATCCACGTGCAGTCTTGCTCACTCAAGTATCTTTGTACTGTAAGGACGTCCAAGTTAGAAGGAATTTGAAGTTCTCTTACTGCTCCTACAAAGTTTGAGCCCCTGTCAGAACGAATAAGTCTCACTGGACCCCTGATTGCTATGAAACGTCTCAGAGCATTAATAAAACTTGAAGTGTCCATTGACTCAATAACTTCAATGTGAACCGCTCTGATGGACATGCAAACGAATATAACTGCCCAGCGTTTACTGTTTGAGTGTCCCCTCTTTGTGTACCGGGTGGCGACAGACCAGGGACTGAAAACATCAAGGCCAACATTGGTAAAAGGTGGATCCATGCTAAGTCTGTCAGGTGGTAAATTGGCCATCTTTTGCGTCTGTAACCTTCCACGAAGTTTTCTGCAGATGACACACTTGAAGAGGATCTTACTCACACATCTCTTAGCTCCGACTACCCATAGTCCAGCAGCTCTTACAGCTCCTTCAGTAAACAGTCGACCCTGGTGTTTAGTTTGGTCATGGTAGTGCTGAATGAGTAAGTAGGCAATATGATGGTGACCGGGAATCACTAACGGTTGTTTCTCTGAGAGTTCTAACTCACTTTCTCTCAAACGGCCTCCTACTCTCAACATGGCATTTTCATCAAGAATTGGATCAAGTTTCTTTAAACTACTGTCTTTAGGAACAGGTTTCTGGTTGAAAATACAATTTCTTTAGCAAAGACCTCTCTTTGTACAACAGATATTAACCAATTTTTAGATTGTTCTAGGTCAGTCGCTGAGTAGCCGTTTTTGCAGTGGTGCCAACCTCTGCAATTGTCTGGAGTCAGTGGTTTTTGTTTATAGGACTGAGCTATGTGGTTCAGGCAAGTAATAGCTCTAACTAATGACCTCCAGGTGGAAAACCTATTGAAACGGTGAGTTTTAAACTGGTTAAGAGAAGTTGTTGTTACTGCAGTAGATACCTGAGGGCGAATTTCCTGATCCTTGTCTGCATCTATTAACTCGAATGTGGCAGGGTCTTTAATGTTACAGTCGGTACTGCGTAGAAAGGTGGGACCTGTGAACCACGAAGTACTCTCAAGGCGGCTGGCTGCTACAGATCTGGTCGCTAGGTCTGCAGGATTACGGTCTGTGGACATGAAATGCCATTGCTCTGGGAGGGTAGACCTCCTTATCCTCAATACTCTGTTATTGACATAGACGTAGAAACGTCTAATTTCATTATGGATGTAACCCAAAACTATTTTGCTGTCTGTATAAAACTCAGCTTTTTGAATTTCTACGTTTATCTCTGTTGCAATTAGTTCAGCTAGCTCTGTAGCCAAAACTGCAGCACAAAGCTCCAGCCTGGGTATGGTGTGCTCGGAAAGTGGTGCAAGTTTGGCTTTCCCCATTACAAACCCTATGTGGCATTGTCCTTTATTGTCTATGGTTTTCAGGTAAGCTCCAGCAGCAATTGCCTTAACGGAAGCATCCGAAAACACACAAAGTTTTTGCGTCTGATAGTCCTCAGATGACAGAGGGACATATGGGCGTGGGATGTTAAGGTTAGATAAAACTGTCAGTGAGTCCTTCCACTCTGTCCATAGGTTCTTCTTGTCAGTGGGGAGAGGGTGGTCCCAATCTAACGACTCACAGGTCAAGTCTCTCAGTAGTGCCTTACCCTGGATAGTGATAGGTGTTGCAAAACCTAAAGGATCATACAGGCTATTTATGGTAGACAGGACGCCTCTACGGGTAAACGGTTTTTCCTCTGTGTTTACTTGAAAGGTAAAGGTGTCAGATCTTAAGTCCCATAGCAAACCAAGACTGCGTTGCATGGGAAGTGAGTCTGTGCCTAGATCTAAGTCCTTTAACTCGTTAGAACGATCTTCGACAGGAAAGGCCTCCAAGACTTCTCTACTGTTGGAAGCAATCTTGTGAAGTTTTAAGTTGGAACAGGCAAGCATTGCCTGAGTCCTTTTGAGGAGACTGATAGCGGCTTCATTTGTAGGCAGTGATTTCAAGCAGTCGTCTACGTAGAAATCTCTGTCTACAAATTGTCTGACATCTGACCCATACTCTGCCTCGCCTACTCTAGCAGAGTGTCTGAGGCCATATATAGCAACAGCAGGGGAAGGACTGTTGCCAAATATGTGTACCCTCATACGGTATTCTGTGATGTCTCCAGAAGGGTTGTTGTCCTTGAACCAGAGAAATCTCAGAAAGTTACGGTGTTCTTCTTTAACAAGAAAGCAGTAGAACATTTGTTGTATGTCTGTATGTCTGCCATGAACGCAACTGAATCTTTGCGAAAGCGAAGAAGCACCCCTAACAGTCTGTTGTTAAGGTCAGGGCCCGAGAGAAGGACATCATTTAGAGAGACACCCGCATGCTTGGCGCTAGAATCGAACACCACTCTAATCTGCCCTGGCTTCTTAGGGTGGTAAACCCCGAATATGGGTAAGTACCAGCATTCTTCTGTGTCTTTGAGGTCTGGGGTTATCTCAGCATGACCGTTCTGGAATATTTTCTCCATGAAGGAAAAGAATTGTTCACTCATCTCTGGTTTCCTTTGGAGATTGTGTCTTAGGGACGAGAGGCGTTTATGTGCTAGTTCTCGGTTGTTGGGCAAACGTCGTCTTTGAGGTCTAAAGGGAAGAGGTGCAACCCAGCTATTAGTCACATCTTTCTCTATACTCTTTTCCATAAGTTCTAAGAAGAGTCTATCCTCTATGGACATTGCTACCTGGTCATCTTCCTTTGTCCTCTTAAACACTGTGCTTCCTAAGTCATTTTGGTCGTCGTCGTAGGTGTTGTTGTGTGGTAGCTCTTTTATGAGGATGTGATTCTGACAGGGTTGGAGAAGAGAAGGACGACCATTCTCGAAGGTACTAGTGAGCAGGTTATTAACAGATGCCGGTTTGTGAGCATCCCCTAGGCAAACATCACCTATAATGACCCACCCGAGGTCTAGTTTTTGGGCATATGGGGCGTTTTGGCAACCGTTTATCAGTTTTCTAACTTTATGGACTTGCAAGATATCTCTCCCAAGAAGTAAGATTATCTGAGCCTGATCGTCTAGTTCTGGTATGAGATGTGCTATGTGCTTTAAGTGAGTGTGGTGAGCTGCTGCGTCTGGTGTGGGAATCTCTGACCTGTTGTCTGGCATATGGTTGCACTCTATTACGGTCGGTAAGGGTAGGCATGTCTTACCATCCATAGATTCAATTTGTAGCCCGTCAGCTCTTCTCCCCGCCGTTTCCACTGTACCTGCACACGTTCTAAGGGAGTAAGGGCTGCTTGGGCTTTTAAGGTTTAGAATGTCAAAAAACACAGATCTCACTAGTGACCTATTACTCTGATCATCCAAAATGACGTAGAGCTTGACCGCTTTGTCTCTGCGTCCTTTTGGGTAAACTCTCACAGGACAGATTTTGGAGCAGGATCTGCCGCCTGTAGTTCCTTTGCAGACTTCAGTACACTGTGAAGTGATTGCCATGGCGTCTGTACTAGAGTCTTTGGCTTCCCTACCTTGCTCTGTGTCACCATGCACAGGTGGGAGGGTTCTTGGAGTAGGCCTTGGGTGTAGAGCTGTGTTGTGCTCTGTGTTGCCACACTCTGTTCACTTGACACTGACCTTGCAGTCCTTGGCGAAGTGCGTAGATGAAGAGCAGCACTTGAAACAAATGTTGTTCTCCTTGAGGAAAGCTTTGCGCTCCTGGATAGTCTTTGTCCTGAAGGCTCTGCATTTCTGTAGAGGATGTGGCATCTTATGTAGAGGGCAGAACTTTGTAGGGTCGCTGTCCCGATCCTCTAGTTGAGACTCTGTAAACCTTTGGGAAGAAATGTTAGTTTTGTGCACGGCTACTGGAGCTCTGGGTTGTTTGGGGCCAAAGGAAGTGGAATAAGACACTGGAAAAATGAAACTGGGATCATCTTTCATTCTTGCTTGTCTGTCTACAAAGTCTACAAACTCACTAAAGGGTGGAAAAGGTACATTGCGATCTCGTTTGTAGTTTCAGCCATGAGTGATCCATCTTTCGTGTAACTCATAAGGAAGTTTTTGTGCTAAGGAGTGAATCCCTCTGGCAGAGTCAAGATAAGAAAGGCCAGGTAAGTCTCCTTCTGCTTTAGCCACTCGTAACTCCATACACAGATCACTGAATTCTCTGAGCCTTTGATAACCTCTGTTGGGCATTTTTGGGAAGTCTTCTATCCTTTTAAACAGTGTATTCTCTATAGCTTCTGGTGAACCATAACACCTATCCAGTCTGTCCCATATGTTTGTAAGGCCTATCTCAGGGTGATTTATATTAACGTCTCTGATCCTTATGGCCTGTTCAGCAGACTCATTGCCGAGCCACTTTACCAGGAGGTCTATCTGTTCCCTGCAGGATAGATCTAGACCATGAATAGCACTCTGGAAAGAGGATCGCCACGCCCTGTAGTGTTGAGGGCGATCACTAAATTTGACAAGACCTTGGGTAACTAACTCACGTTTCGCAAGGAATTTTGCAAAGTCTATAGTAGCCTGATTGTGATTGGGGTAGGTTGCTGGTGTATTTTGGTGCAGTGTATAGGCATACCTGATAGAAGTCTCCTCTTTAGGTGTGTTGGGCTCACACCTGCTCAAGATTGGCATTTCATACGGACTCGTTGCATACACCTTTGGAGTGAAGACAGGTGTTTGGTAGTTGTATGAAGGCTGGGTACCTTGTGGAATAGAAGGTCTGGTTGGGACGGGAAAGTCTGGCACCCTGTCGGACCTTTCTTGCTTGTCGCACTGGGTTCCGAGGTCGTCTCGTCTTTGCTTTATCTGTTGTGACTCACCGACGTCCTGATTGGTTTCTTTTTGTGGGATGCTGCTTGGGTTATAGTGCTGGTGGACATATTCTGAGGTTCGTTGCGTTGCATCTTGACTGTCTTCCTCTAAACTCGGCATGCTTCTACATTCCTTTGACTCAATGTTGACAGCTGCTTCTAATGCTTCTGCTTCTGCAATGGCAACGGCAACGGCAACATCTCGGTCCACTGCCAGCCTCTCCATGTTAGCTTCTAAGATAGCTTGCTGTAATTTCAGGGATGTCTCCTGCTTTTTCATCTGTAGCTCTTGGTCTGCGAATGCGACCCTGGCTCTTGCTGCTTCCGCTTTCGAACGGGCTATGGCTGCTGCATTTGCGACAAATGACTTGGATGAGCTTGCTTGTGATCTTGTTTTGATTGAAGATGTCTCACTGTGAGGCATGGCTGCGGGGAAGAAACTGTCTTGCTGTATAGAGACCGCTCGTGTCGATGCTGCGCGCCTCTGTGTAGCTTGGCTGCTTCCTTCGCCTGCCGCAGGTATGTTTCCTTAAAGTCTCTGACTGTATGGATGCTGTGTAGCCCCGGGCTGTACAGACTTCACAGTCAGCTTATCTTCTTCTCAGAGGTCAGCTAGAAAATTTCACTGTTCTGTCCGAAGACATCGAGCTAAACCTTCTTGTCTCACAAACTTGGATACCATATTTATTTTGATCTCAGATTTATTAAGACAAGCCAGGTGAAACTGTAATACAGTAAAACAAACTTCATAAACATCACATTGCATGCATAACAGCATTTCCCTTACCCGATGATACAGTAAACTTACTTTTTTAGCTCTCTGGGGTAGATGGCGATGGATGAGAAACACATGCCTTGCTTCCAGTAATAACTTTCAGACACAAAATGGTGAATGCTTCACTTCCTGTCAAGATTCTACCCAGCATTCTCTGATTAATGACAACTTCCTTCCTATACATTCACTAATATATATGAAATGGTTTAACAGCCGTAATACCACAAAAAGACACTAGATGGTGCTACACTCCACTATAACTAATGTACCGTACATTACAACTTTACACAAATCTATCACGGATTCTTCTTATTAAAGCATAAACATTATGATAGACAGCACACACCCAGCAGCTGTATGTTTGTGTGTGTGGAGTCTTGCTGCAAAGGAAAGCTGCATGTATCCAGCTCTCCCAGTTACTCATTATGAGCCTTCAGTGTGATTTATTTGAATGTTTTCCATGAATTTAAAGTGCTTTATTTTATATTAAAAAAATTTGCGCCAGTCATCTCTTCTGTTAGGATGTTCTATGAAGAGAGGGGTATCAATTAATGCAAGAGGATGTTATATACATTATACAGAGAGGGGTATTAATGCAGGAGGATGTTCTATACATTATTCAAATGCTGAGCAGCACAGAGAGGAGCATTTTTCTTAGCCCTTTAAATCCAGTGACTGTGAGATCGGCTGCTTGTTACATTATCTCTCAGTACAATGTATCAGGCTCAGCTGTTACAGTAACTGACTGCTGCTCATCACAGCACTCAGAGTTTCAGTAAAACAAGGAAATAATATTGTTATAACCTCATATATACAAAAATATTATTTACTAGTTTTACTGAAACTCTGAGCGCTGATGAGCAGCAGTCAGTTACTGTAACAGCTTTGCCTGACACATTGTGCTGAGAGTGAGAGATACTGTAACAAGCAGTCGATCTCAGCCCACTGAGGAGCCACCACTACAATATTAATTGTATCTGCTGGTTTTTGGATGAAATTTGTTTTCATACTAAAGAACAGAAAACGAATTTCGTTAGCAACTAAATAAATTGCGTTTTAGGACTAATCCATTCATTCAAAGCAAAATTTTGTGCTGTGCACATGTCTACCAGGAAGGATACATTGTCAAGAGGCAAATGAGAAACAGAGACAAAAAAATGCAGATGAGCTGAAGGCCACTGTCAAAGAAACGTGGGCTTCCATAGCACCTCAGCAGTGCCACAGATCACCTCCATGCCACGCTGAATTGAGGCAGTAATTAAAGCAAAAGGAGCCCCTACCAAGTATTGACTAAATTTACAGTAAATGAACATACTTTCCAGAAGACCAACAATTAAAAAAAAATGTTTATTGGTCTTATGAAGTATTCTAATTTTTTGAGATAGTGAATTGGTGGGTTTTTGTTAAATGTGAGCCAAATCATCACAATTAAAAGAACCAAAGACTTCTGTGTGCATTGAAATCTGTGTGCATTGAATTTATTTAATACAAAAGTTTCACAATTTGAGTTGAATTAATGAAATAAATTAACTTTTCCACGATATTCTAATTTATTGAGATGCACCTGTATGTTCTGCCGCCAGGGGACCAGACTTCAGGGGGAACCAA
This sequence comes from Leptobrachium leishanense, assembly GCA_009667805.1. NCBI lineage: Eukaryota > Metazoa > Chordata > Amphibia > Anura > Megophryidae > Leptobrachium > Leptobrachium leishanense. The sequence continues at coordinate 102,646,677 of CM019070.1, read as the reverse complement.
GGATGGTTAGACCCGGGATTATACAGGGGAGTGAAGGCTCACTGGAAAAAATCCCCACTCCCCACTCACTGCACTAGTAGTAGCAGATTTACAAAACTATTCAAATATAAAGAGACTAGGTGGAAAGCCTGCCCAGAGGGCAGTCTATTGTTAAGCGAAGCAGCTCACATGGGTAGATTTGCTCCAGCTCACATGGGTATAATTGCCCCAGCTCACATGGGTATAATTGCCCCAGCTCACATGGGTATATTTGCCCCAGCTCACATGGGTATAATCGCCCCCAGATCACATGGGTATATTTGCCCCCACTCACTTGGGTATATTTGCTCCTGCTCACATGGGTATAATTGCCCCAGCTCACATGGGTATAATTGTCCCAGCTCACATGGGTATATTTGCCCCCAGCTCACATGGGTATAATTACCCCAGCTCACATGGGTATATTTGCCCCAGCTCACATGTGTATAATCGCCCCAGATCACATGGGTATATATTCACCCAGCTCATATGGGTATATTTGCCCCCGCTCACATGGGTATATTTGCCCCCCAGCTCACATGGGTATATTTGCCCCCACTCACATGGGTATATTTGCCCCCGCTCACATGGGTATATTTGCCCCCCAGCTCGTATGGGTATATTTGCCCCAGCTCACATGGGTATAATTGCCCCAGCTCACATGGGTTAAATTGCCCCCAGCTCACAGGGGTAAAATTGCCCCAAGCTCACATGGGTATTATGGCCCCCGCTCACATGGGAATATTTGCCCCCAGCTCACATGGGAATTTTTGCCCCCAGCTCCCGTGGGTATAGTTGCCCCCATCTGGTATAGCTGCCCCCAGCTCCCGTGGGAATAAGTGCTCCCAGCTCACGTGGTTTAAAGTGCCCCCAACTAAGATGCTGGATGCGCGCGCAGCCTCTACCTGTCGGCCACGCGCGCATCCAGGAGAACAGGAAGCGTGCGCAGCCGCTGGATAGAGGCTGCGCGCGCATCCTGTAGAGCCGGATGTGCTCAGAGCAGACGGCGATAGGCAGTGGCGTAGCGTGGGTGGTCAGTGCCTGGGGCCAGCCAAGAATTGTGCGCCCCCCAACCTGTGGACACGTTATCGATATTGCCCCAGCCAGCTCACACATGGATACTGCCCCAGCTCACACATGGATATTGCCCCAGCTCACACATGGATATGCCCCAGCTCACACATGGATATGCCCCAGCTCACAAATGGATATACTGCCCCAGCTCATGGATATACTGCCCCAGCTCATGGATATACTGCCCCAGCTCGTGGATATTGCCCCAGCTCGTGGATATACTGCCCTAGCTCATGGATATACTGCCCCAGCTCGTGGATATACTGCCCCAGCTCATGGATATACTGCCCCAGCTCATGGATATACTGCCCCAGCTCATGGATATTGCCCTAGCTCGTGGATATACTGTCCCAGCTCGTGGATATACTGCCCCAGCTCGTGGATATACTGCCCCAGCTCGTGGATATACTGCCCCAGCTCGTGGATATACTGTCCCTGCTCATAGATATTGCCCCAGCTCGTGGATATTGCCCCAGCTCGTGGATATTGCCCCAGCTCATGGATATTGCCCCCCAGCTCATGGAGATACTGCCCCAGCTCGTGGATATACTGCCCCCCAAGCTCTCATGGATATGCCCCAGCTCAGTCCCCAGACCAGACATGGGGCGGCTGTTCGAATGCTCTATCGGCATTCGGACAGCCGCCCCTGGAGCTCCGTCTCCGGCATACTTACCTGCTTGAGCGGCGAAGGGAAAGTTTCCCCGCTTCCGCTCGTTGAAGGACCCAAGTCGCGGTCACGTGGGACTCCCACGTGACTGCGGCTTGGGTCCTTCAAAGAGCGGAAGCGAGAAAACTTTCCCTTCGCCGCTCAGGGGTTGGATGCGCGCGTGCGGCACCCGGGTAGAGGCTGAGAGCGCATCCAGCTCTACAGGAAGCGCACGCAGCCTCTATCCGGCTGCTGCGTGCGCATCTTGTAACCGCCGCAGCAAGCGCACAGCCGGCTCGTGCCGCGGCGGTTGCATGCGCGCGCAGCCAACCGCCATTGGTTGCGCGCGCATGCGCAGTACAGGCTTGGCGACGGACACGCCAAGCCTTACTGCATTATAGTATAGATATAGTATAGATACGAACATTATTGAGACTGTAATGGGTTTTTCTAACAAACAGACATAGTTACAGAATGGCCAAAAGCAATGGATGTGCACCAATTTTTTTTTGGGTTCGGGACGGGTAGTTTGGAATTTGAAAATTTTTGTTTCGGATTGTTTTGGCCGATTTCCGTTTCAGTTAGTTACATTTTGGCTCGTTTTTTGTATCGAATTTTTTTTCGTGGTATCGGCCATTTTCGGGTTTTTGCATCGACTTTTTTGTGAGATCGGACATTTTCGTGTATTCATTTTGACTTAAACTAATGGTATTTCGGATGATCTGATATTTCTGTCGATACGGTAATTCTGACGATTCTATCGTTTTTTATTAAATAAAGATCCTTTTTTTCTTATGAATATGCATTGCACAACTTTATTTAATCATATTAAAATGGTATGAAAGAACAAAAATTAACAAAACGATTTAAAAAACGTAAAAACGCAAAGCGCTTCCTCAGTAGCATAAGATAAAAGATATACAATGCATATAATGACAAAACATATATATAGGCAACCTTTAATTGATTTGAATCCTTCATATCGCCCCTTACTTCCGGTTTCAGTCCATTTAGCTCCACTTCCGGATTTTATCATTCCGGCTGCATTCAAAAATCCGGAAGTAGAGCTGAGATGTAACTACAGCCGTTTGCAAATCCGGAAATGGAGCTGAGTTAGCACAGTGTATTGAAGTGTGTGCAAACCGGAAGTGGAGCTAAGCTGGGGCTGCAGCCGGAATGATAAAATCCGGAAGTGGAGCTAAATGGACTGAAACCGGAAGTAAGGGGCGATATGAAGGATTCAAATCAATTAAAGGTTGCCTATATATATGTTTTGTCATTATATGCATTGTATATCTTTTATCTTATGCTACTGAGGAAGCGCTTTGCGCGAAACGCGTCTAGCCACTCTATTTTTTCCATGCTGGAAAAATAAATATCTTTTAAAACTTTCCACGGTTTGTGTGAAGTTTCATACTTTAATTTGATTATTCCTAAAAGACCAAAGGAACCAGGAATCTATGGGCAGTCAGGTCAGCCTTTGAATAACCTGAGAAGCGATCATATGAGGGCTTGCAGCTCTCGTAAAGCGTGAGTGTATATCCACCTGTCCAAATATTTTTTAATATTTGTTACCGATATCATACTATGTATTGTATTTTCTCCTTTTGAGGTACACTCAAGACAATTCCTCTGCGCTTACCTGTGGTGTTGAAACCTGTGAATATGGAGATATGATGAATTACTGTTATATTATATAACATCCACCTATTACTCTGAAAAGGTATACAAATGTCACCTGTCAAAAAGGTTTCTTCTTTTTTTTTGTATATGTACTGAACTTAATGTTCTAAGAGGAGCGCTGTTCTTTTTTATCCCTTTTTTTCTGATGTTATATATATATATCGTTCTTTCCGGCAGACTCGACAGATTCATAATATATCATTATTATATTGTGACTGTGTCAGAGGTGTGATTGTGGAAGGCAGGTATTTGGGATTTAGGATTCTGCATAGCCTGTACCCACTACATGGGTGAACTACACTTCCCAGCAGGCAACTCTGCAGGTGTGGGATTACTCAAGCCACACCTAAGATTAATTGAGGAAAAAAATGCTGTTTAAAAGTTCAGAGCAGGAACCTTGGTTTTCCTTTCCTGATGGTGAACAAGAGAGGACATAGCTTTCAAGGTGTATATATATATATATATATATATATATACACACATACATACATATATATATACATACATACATACATACGTTTCCATGTGCTGAGAGTTTTGTTTTACTGGTAAATGGAGTTAGCCATCCAGTGTTAGTCAGGGATTGACTGTTTAGTTATTGCTCCGAGAGCGAGGATTTGTTTTACTGTTTAACTTTATTTTGAATTGCATGTGAGACACATTTACCTGAACAAATAAAGTTGTCTTAAAAGTATTTCCAGTGTCTGTCAAACTTGCCCTAGAAGACTATGCAGACTGATCCCTAATTTGTGACGGTCAATCACATATGGTGTGAGGTTGCGGGCAGTCTTGCACTACAGAGTCTGAGGGTTGAAGACAATGGAGGACGTGTTAAAGGCTTTGCTGCAGTCCACTGTAGCGCAACAGCAGAACACTGTTGTGCAACAGGAGACCAACCGAATGCTGGCGGCGCAAATAACTGAGCAACAGAACATTATACAGATACTCCAAAAGGAGGTGCAAGTTCTAACGGAGCGCAGCCAAATCCAACAACGGGCTCCACTACAAAGTTCCCATGAAAATAGCGGGATCAGAGCAAGTAATTTTCTCCAGAAAATGGCAGAATCTGATGATGTAGAAGCATACCTCTTGACATTTGAGAGGACTGCTGAAAGAGAACACTGGCCACCTGGACAATGGGCTTGTCTATTGGCACCATTCTTGAGTGGGGAGCCCCAGAAAGCATATTTTGATCTGGAGCCAAGCCAAGCTATTGACATATTTATTTTTCTGTTAATCTGTATATTTGGTTTTGTGTTAATATCTTGCATTTTACTATTTTGTATTTCTGTAACCATTCAATGTTCTTGAACCCAGGACATACTTGAAAACGAGAGAAATCTCAATGTATCCTTCCTGGTAAAATCCTTTATAAATAAATCCTATACTATAATAGAGTAAGGCTTGGCGTGTCCGTCGCCAAGCCTTCTCTGCGCATGCGCGCGCAACCAGCGGCGTTTGGCTGCGCGCGCATGCAACCGCCGCGGCACGAGCCGGCTGTGCGCTCGCCGCGGCGGTTACGAGATGCACACGCAGCAGCCGGGTAGAGGCTGCGTGCGCTTCCTCTACCCGGGTGCCGCGCGCATCCAACCCCTGAGCGGCGAAGGGAAAGTTTCCTCGCTTCCACTCTTTGAATGACCCAAGCCGCGGTCACGTGGGAGTCCCATGTGACCGCGGCTTGGGTCCTTCAACGAGCTGAAGCGAGGAAACTTTCCCTGCGCCGCTCAGGCAGGTAAGTATGCGGGGACGGAGCTCCAGGGGCGGCTGTCCGAATGCCGATAGAGCATTCGAACAGCCGCCCAATGTCTGGTCTGGGGTCTGAGCTTGGGGGCAAATATCCATGAGAGCTTGGGGGCAAATATCCATGAGAGCGTGGGGGCAAATATCCATGAGAGCATGGGGGCAAATATCCATGAGAGCGTGGGGGCAAATATCCATGAGAGCGTGGGGGCAAATATCCATGAGAGCGTGGGGGCAAATATCCATGAGAGCGTGGGGGCAAATATCCATGAGAGTGTGGGGGCAAATATCCATGAGAGCGTGGGGGCAATATCCACGAGCTGGGGCAATATCCACAAGCTAGGGCAGTATTAACAATAGACTGCCCTCTGGCAGGCTTTCCAACTAGTCTATACTATAGACTGCGCATGTGCGGCACGCCCACAGGGTGCTGTGGTGGTTGGATGCGCCCAAAGCGTGTTACGGAGGTTGGATGCGCGCGCAGCCGGGTGCGCGCGTGCCACCTGCCGCAGGACCACAAAGTGTGTTGCGGAGGTTGGATGTGCACCCGGCTGAGTGCGCACGCAGCCAACCGCCGCAACACGCCCACAGGGTGCTGGTGAGGTTGGATGCGCGCGCACCCGGGTGAACGCGTGCCACCCGCCGCAGCACCAACAAAGCGTGTTGCGGAGGTTGGATGTGCGCCCAGGCGAGTGCGCACGCAGCCACCCGCCGAAGCACGCCCACCGCGTGCTTGGGTCGTTGGATGCGTGCGGAATAGAGGGTGCGCACGCAGCCAACCGCCGCATCCTGAAAGAACTTGAGGCGCGCAAAAACGCCTCAGAGAGCACAAGAGCACCGAGCAGAGCACAAGAGCACCGAGCAGAGCACAAGAGCAGCGAGCAGAGCACAAGAGCACAGAGCAGAGCACAATAAACGGCGTAGCGCACAAGAGCACCGAGCAGAGCACAGAGCAGAGCACAAGAGCAGAGCACAAGAGCACTGAGCAGAGCACAAGAGCAGAGAGCAGAGCACAATAAAAGGCACAGAGCAGCGCACAAGAGCACAGAGCAGAGCACGAGAGCACAGAGCAGAGTACAATAAACGGCACAGAGCAGAGCACAAGAGCACCGAGCAGAGCTCGAGAGCACAGAGCAGAGCACAATAAACGGCACCGAGCAGAGCACAGAGCAGAGCACAAGAGCAGAGCACAGAGCAAAGCACAGAGCAGAACACAAGAGCACCGAGCAGAGCACAAGAGCACAGAGCAGAGCACAATAAATGGCACAGAGCAGAGCACAAGAGCACCGAGCAGAGCACGAGAGCACAGAGCAGAGCACAATAAACGGCACAGAGCAGAGCACAAGAGCACCGAGCAGAGCTCGAGAGCACAGAGCAGAGCACAATAAATGGCACCGAGCAGAGCACGAGAGGACAGAGCAGAGCACAATAAACGACACAGAGCAGAGCACAAGAGCACCGAGCAGAGCACGAGAGCACAGAGCAGAGCACAATAAATGGCGCACTGAGCCCCCAGTCCAATTTACACCACCATACAGAGAAAAGGAAAAACAAAAAACCGCACAGAGCACACCTCACAAATGGCCCCTACATCTTGGCCATAATTGCACACTGTAACAGATCAGGTACCCTGCAGGGGTAGCTCCGTCTGCGGCGCCGAGTCTTGCTGGAGAGCTTAGCCGGGTAGCGAGCTAGCAAGGTGGGAGAGAGATTGGCAGCGGTCCCTGGATGGTCTGGAAGCGAAGGATTCAGTGATTATGCCCTCCCAAATACTCGTCGAGACGCAGTATAGGTTGTAGATCAATCAGAGTGTATTTAGAATGGGAACAGACAGTGCTTATATACAAAATACAGCCATGCACATTCAGACTTCCCGCCCACCCCAACAGTTCTGATTGGTTGGTTCCAAGACCATTGCAGGCTTCTTTCAGGTCCTCTCAGTCTTCACTTGGGTCCACTGGTTGTATGCAGATGAAGTCTTGATCCCACAGTGACCACATACAGTGTGTGGAGAAGCAGGTACGACGGACACAGCAATGTGGGTTTTCTAAGCGTTTTTTATTTGCAGCAGCAAAGGGGTTTTCCACAAACAGAGAAAATAAACAACAAAAAAAAGGAAATCCTACTCCCTATTGGGAGACTAACTAACAACAGACGAACCTGTCTACTCCTGGGCCCACTAAACGGGTTCCCCCAGTAAAACAAAACACACTTTTCAATATATCAGATTCCTTACTTTTTCCACCACAGTCTCCAACTCCTTCCTCCTTCTGTCTCCAAACCCCTCAATGAACTGGAAGGAACTGAGACTTCTTATAGGGAAGGGTGGGGCAGCTGTGGTGAATGAGCAATCACTCAGTTAACCCTGAACTGGGAAGGTGGCTACTTCCAGCCTTCTACTCAGGTACCGGCCCTCACATAGCCTGCCCCGAGTGAACCCGTCACACATCCCCCTCCCCAGCGCAACACCAGGGTGAGAAGCGACCATAGCGGAGAGCCCATGGGCCCGAGACAGCGCATCGGCGTTGCCGTGAAGAAGGCCCGCCCTGTGCTGCACCACAAACTTGAAGGGCTGCAAGGAGAGGAACCACCGAAGGATCCGGGAATTGCGGTCCCGGTTACTGTGCATCCACCTCAGAGGGGCGTGGTCGGTGACCAGGGTAAACTGCCTGCCCAGTAAATAGTACCGTAGCATCTCTGTGGCCCATTTAATCGCTAGACACTCCTTCTCGATCACGGCATAGCGTTGTTCCCGGGGCAGCAGTTTCCTGCTCAGGTAAAATACCGGATGCTCCTCACCATCCACATACTGCGAGAGCACAGCCCCCAAACCAACCTCTGAGGCATCCGTCTGCAGGAAGAACTCAGTCCCGAAGTCCGGTGCCACGAGGATGGGCCGGTCACATAACGCAGAGCGCAGATCGCCAAAGGCCTCCTCAGCCTTACCGTCCCATCTCACCATATCGGGGCCTTTGCCTTTAATAAGGTCGGTTAGCGGCGCCGCCCTAGTCGCAAAATGGGGTATGAATCGGCGGTAGTAGCCGACAATCCCTAGGAAGGCCCTCACCTGTTTTTTTCTAAGAGGTTGAGGCCAATTCCGTATTGCCTCCACCTTATGGACTTGGGGTTTCACCGATCCCCTCCCAACCACATAGCCCAAGTACTTAGCCTCCGCCAGCCCAATAAAACATTTGGGGGGTTGGCTGTTAGACCGGACCTTCTGAACGTGTCGAGCACAGCCTCAACCTTCGGCAGATGGGACTCCCAATCCGTGCTATGGATGACGACGTCATCCAGGTATGCCGCAGCGTACTGGACGTGAGGCCTGAGCAGCTTGTCCATGAGCCGCTGGAAGGTGGCTGGGGCTCCATGAAGGCCAAAGGGCATAATTTTGTAATGAAATAACCCGTCTGGGGTGGCAAAGGCGGTTTTCTCCCTGGCCCTTCCGGTTAGGGGTATCTGCCAATACCCTTTCGTCAGATCAAGAGTCGAGAGGTATCTGGCCTTTGCCAATCTCTCCACCAGCTCATCCACACGGGGCATGGGATAGGCATCGAACTTGCTGATTTCATTCAACTTCCTGAAGTCGTTACAAAATCTAGTAGAGCCGTCTGGCTTTGGCACCAAAACGATGGGGCTGGACCAATTACTGTGGGATGGCTCAATGACCCCAAGCTCTAGCATTTTCTTGACTTCTAGTCTGACTGCCTCTCTTTTGGCTTCCGGTATCCGGTAGGGTTTCAGTCTGATCGCTACACCGGGTTCGGTCACAATGTCGTGGAACACGTCATGTGTTCTACCCGGTACCGGTGAGAACACATCCCTATTCCTCTCGACCATTCGGTTGACTTCCTCTACCTGGCAAGGAGTCAGCTCAGGGGAAATAGCCACCCCCGGCTCTGGGGCCTGAGGACCGGACTGGGCATGGCCGGTCTGGGACACGCAGGCCTCTCTGTCTTGCCATGGCTTCAGGAGATTAACATGGTAGATCTGCTCCTTCTTCCGGCGGTCAGGCTGCCTAATCCTGTAGTTAACAGGGCCTGTCTGTTCCAGGACCTCATATGGTCCTTGCCAGTGAGCCAGAAGTTTGCTTTCTGCAGTTGGGACCAGTATCATCACCCTGTCCCCTTGCGAGAACTGTCTTGCGGTGGCCTTCTGGTTATAGATATGGGATTGGGTCTCCTGTGCCCTTTCCATATGCTGGCGTACCAGGGGGATAACCCGAGCCATCCGCTCGCGTATGCCTACAACATATTGTATGGGTTGGTTCCGGTCACTCCCTGCTCCTCCCAGGTTTCCCTGAGTATATCCAGCAGACCACGTGGGTGCCTGCCATATAGGAGTTCGAACGGAGAGAAGCGGGTCGAGCTCTGGGGAATCTCACGTATAGCAAACAACAAGTACGGCAATAACATGTCCCAGTCCTTTCCTTCCCTGTTAACAACCTTCCTCAGCATCCCCTTTAGGGTGCGGTTGAACCGCTCGACAAGCCCATCCGTCTGCGGGTGATACACGGAGGTCTTTAGCGCCTGTATCTTTAACAAGTGACACAGCTCTTTCATCAGACGGGAAACAAAAGGAGTACCCTGATCGGTCAGGATCTCTTTCGGGATGCCCACTCGTGCGAATACCTGAACCAACTCTCGGGCAATGTTCCTTGCATTTGCTTTGCGCAAGGGAACGGCTTCAGGATACCGAGGCATAATCCAGGATCACCAATATGTACTGGTGTCCACGTGCGGATTTTTCTAACGGACCACAATGTCCATTGCGATCCTTTCAAAGGGGACATCAATGACCGGGAGGGGTATGAGAGGGGCTCTCAAGTGTGGCTTAGGAGATGCCAACTGACATTCGGGGCATGAGGCACAGTACCGTTTCACCGCCTCATAAACCCCCGGCCAGAAGAACCTGCGCAGGACCCGCTCCTGGGTCTTCTCAACCCCTAAGTGCCCTCCTAGCACATGGGAATGAGCGAAGTCGAGTACCTTTCTGGTCTGAGAGGACGGAACCACCAACTGTTCAATTTCCTGACCTCCCTCCATGATGACCCGGTACAACAGATCACTCTTCAAAATAAAGTACGGATAACTCTTTATTGCCCCTTCCACCGGCACCCCGTTCACCTCAATCACCCTGCTTCTCGCAGTCTGTAACAAAGGATCACTAGCTTGGTCGTTCCCAAAAACAGTGTTCCCGGAAACCCCTCCCCCTGAGTCATGCCCATCAGAGGTAGGGCCCCCAGAGTTAGGAGCCTCATTCACCTCCTCACTCGTATGTGTTACAGGGACCCCCAATTCTGTCTCTGTCACCTGGGTGGCCACCCCCTTTTGAGATCTTTTGGCCGGTGTGTTCACCAGAGCCTCAGCCCGAGCTCTGGTAAAGCCGTGTTTGGCTTCTCGCCTCTCTCTGCGTGTTTTCCGGGGTTTAGGAGGTTTCTGACAAAAAGACGTATCGTGGAATGGGAACACCTCGGTGATGTCGTTAGTACCCTCATCAAGGTCAGCAGTGGCCGTACCAACAGATAACCCCTGCAATATGGTCTGAAAGTCCGGGAAATCCCTCCCTAAGACAAGGCAATAGGGTAAGTTGGGTACCACCACAGCTGGGACAGACCGTACCCTTGCCCCCACAGAGACAGCGACTAACGCCGTGGGATAACGAACGGTACTACCATGTACGCACAACACTCCCACAGTCTTATCTTTCTGTAAATTGGCCCGGCCCACCAGTTTGCCTGACACCAATGTTATGGCACTACCGGAGTCCGCAAGTGCCACTGCCTGTAGTCCGTTCAGCAGGACGGGCACTCGAAAAGTCTGAGTCTCTTCCACCAGGCCAGTCATACATATCAGTCCGCAGAAATTCCGGGGGTCCTCACCCAGCCCACACTGCATGGGCTCAGACGTGTTAGGGCACCTGGCTCGAATATGTCCCAGTTCGCCACACTCAAAGCACTGTATCGAGTTCCTTTGGGGCTCATTCCCTCTTCGAAAAGTGTTGCTGTGGTCTGAGTAACGCACTGGTCCCCCAGGTGCTGGCAGGATTGCCGACCCGTTCGACCTAGTTGTGGAGCCGAAGACTTTTTGAGGCTGCTCCTTTCTATGGGTGGGGATGCTCCCCACAACGACCTTTGGCGACCTCCTGGGCGAGTCCTCGAAGTCTTTTGCAGCCAGGTAGCGCTCTACTTGGGCCACCATGTCATCATAGGTACCCGGGTTCCCTTGTCCCACCCATTCACGGAGGCTGCGTGGGAGTCCGCGTAGGAACTTATCCAACACCAGGGTTTCCACTATCTGCGTGGGGCTTTGGTGCTCAGGCTGGAGCCACTTCCGAGCCAAATGCATTAGGTCGAACATCTGCGTCCGGGGTGGTGTCTTCTCCTCATACGTCCAGTTAGAGAAGCGTCGCGCTCTCACAGCTTTTGTCACTCCGAACCGGGCCAGGATTTCGGCCTTTAAGAGATTATAGTCCGTAGCCTGGACTTCCTCCAGGTCATAGTAGGCCTTTTGGGCCTCTCCAATCAGGAAGGGTGCGATAATCCCCGCCCACTTGTCTGCAGGCCAGGCCTCCCGAGTAGCAGTGCGCTCAAAGGCACGGAGGTACGCTTCCACGTCATCCTCAGGCAACATCTTCTGAAGGTAGCAACTAGCTCGAATCCTGGTCTCCTGGCTAGGGGGTGCTTGCGTCGCCAAACTTTGTACAGTTGCTTTAAGCAGCTCGTGGTCAGCTTTCTGGGCCTCCATCACGGCCCCAATCTGCGCCTGTATTAGGCGGTTGCTCTCCTGCTGCGTTGCCGTGGCACTTACCAGTGCTTTTAACAAGTCCTCCATTGTAACTGTGGGTTCTGTACCCTTGTTGCTACTGCCAGCGCACAGCAGGTACAAAATCCCACGCTGCCACCACTTGTGGAGAAGCAGGTACGGCGGACACAGCAATGTGGGTTTTCTAAGCGTTTTTTATTTGCAGCAGCAAAGGGGTTTTCCACAAACAGAGAAAATAAACAACAAAAAAAAGAAATCCTACTCCCTATTGGGAGACTAACTAACAACAGACGAACCTGTCTACTCCTGGGCCCACTAAACGGGTTCCCCCAGTAAAACAAAACACACTTTTCAATATATCAGATTCCTTACTTTTCCACCACAGTCTCCAACTCCTTCCTCCTTCTGTCTCCAAACCCCTCAATGAACTGGAAGGAACTGAGACTTCTTATAGGGAAGGGTGGGGCAGCTGTGGTGAATGAGCAATCACTCAGTTAACCCTGAACTGGGAAGGTGGCTACTTCCAGCCTTCTACTCAGGTACCGGCCCTCACATAGCCTGCCCCGAGTGAACCCGTCACAAGTGATTTACATAACCCATTGTAAAGGGAATCAGATAATGGGTGGCTGAGACAATGTGACTCCCAGCCTTTCAGAACAGGTAAACAGATAACAGATATCCAAAGAGAAAGCACTTTTGCATAATCCACAAATTACTCAAACCTATCGTACATTCTATACAAAGGAAAGCATTTGACACTAGTGGCAGGTAGTGTCTTTAAAAAAAACACATTTAACTAAAGAAATATAAGTCTATTTAAAACTAAAAATGAGCAATTGACAATACATTTAAAACCACACAATATAACTGAGCATAAACTAGCAGGATGGTGCAGGGCAAAAACATGATTAATTAGAAGTCTAGCAACAGTTTTACACTAAATCTAACAAAGGAAATTAGTTCCTATGAATAAAGGGTAAACGAAATATAACAAAATAAGAATGAAATTAAACTAAATAAATCCTGTGGCGGCCGTTCCGTCACATAGCTCCCCCAGTCCCATGATGGCAGACCCGGTGAGACCCTCTACGGGTCCGCCTGGGGATGTCCAGGTGCAAGTGTCTTTAAAAAGTCTCAAGTTTGGGTTGCTGGGGCAATGCTTTGTCAACCCCCGATAGTCTTTCGGCCCATAGTCCGTAGGGAGGAGGCTGGCCCCCGGGCTTCTCCAACTGCCCCCTTGGTCTGGACTGGTGTCCGACGGACCATACAGACACCCGGGGCTGGTACCCTGCCACGGGGAAACAACCAGCCCTGGTGGGACGTTGAGGGCTGTTTCTCCTCCTGGTCTCCTAGCCCCTCGCTGGTGGGCAGCCTTGCTGGCACCATTTCCTGGGGCAATGACCAGCTGGGGAGGGGTACCGCCTGTACCTTCTCCCGGTGCCACAGTCAGCCGCGGGAAAAATGGGCCGATAGCACCCTTTCCTGGTGCCTCGGTCAGAAGCTGGGTGGGAGATGGGATGACCGGTGTCTCCAGAAAGAGTGGTTGTGGATCTGGGCCATCTGCCCAGCGTCTCGGGGTCACCCACTTGCAAATCCCAGCACCATCAACAATTCCACAATGGGAGTCTCCCACATCCTGGGGAAAGGGAGCAGCAGCACGCCGTTGCTTGGCACAGGGGACACCTCCACCCTCACACTGGGGCTCAAAACGTTGGGGAGCGAGACCTGCCATCTCCCCTTCCGGGATTATTACCTGTCGCTTGGGAGAGGTACCGCCAGTGCTCTCTACCTGGGGTAGCCGCTGCTGTTGTGGAAGGAGACCGAATGACTCCCCACCCTGGAACTTGCAATACGGCGCACCATCACCGGTACTGTGTTCTGCTGATAGCTCCTGACAAACTGTACTTGCCCAGTCTGATGCTTTCTCCGGCCCAGATGGCATGCTGTGCTGAAGTTGTAGGCTCTCTGCCTCCTGCGTAGCAGTGGAGGCCAGTAGCTTGGTCTGTAGTTCTGGAGAGGAGTGGATTGTCAGTCCCTGGGGCTCCTCGGTGAGAAGGTAGTTCTCCTCAAGTTCTGCTGTGGCAGGGCAGGGGTAGAGGTTAGCAGTCCTCTACCGCGGTGACAGTTTTTCTGCTGAAGTGGGGGGCCGCTCCCCCATGTATGAATGGCTATCCTTGATCACTGACGCCACCAGCCAGGGCCCTGGGCTAGCTGACCTGCACTTCTCGGGCACCGTGGAATGGACCATAGCCTCTTTCACAGCAGGCCGTAGCATGTCCGCTGTCCCCCGCTCCTCTATCCATACTTGGGTAGGAGCGCTTGGTTGGGGTTCGGGATTCCCTGCCGGGTATGCCAGCAATTTGCATGGGGGGGCCTTAGTCTCCCCCTCCCTTGTCTGGCACCCGATATTCTCCCCGGTTTCTGGAGCCTCCAGCTGGGGGCAGAGGGTAGCCGACCTCTGTCCCGATGCCAGCTCTGCTGCTGGGTTGGAGAACCGCTCCCCCATACATAAATTATCCTCTTCACGCACTGAAGAGCCAGCTGATGCAAGTGGTGAATCCGGGCAAACTGCCCCACATCTCCTGGGCTCTGTGGAAAGGACCGCAGCCTCTTCCTTGGCGGGCCATGACATTGTCGCTAGCTCCTCCACCCATCCCTGAGCAGGAGCACTCCATTGGGACTCTGGGTCTCCTGGTGAGCCCTCGGGCGATCTGCCTGGGTGGGCCTCAATCTCACCCATTGTCTTCCAGTTCTCCTGTTTCCACAGTGGACCACTGTCCTGACTGCTCTCGTTGGTGGAGACCGCAGTCCCATCCACCGGTGCACTTCTACTGACCTTGGTAGGTGTCCGAAGTACTTGGTCACTCTGCTCCGCTGCAGGTTCTGCAGGAACGGTACTTGCTGAGTCCTCTGTCTTTTCCCCGGACGGCAAGCTGCGCTGCGGCTGCAGGATAGTCACCTCCTCTGTAGCAGTTGAGGCCTGGGATGCGTTCTGCAGCTGGGGAGAGGGGCCGACTGCCTCCTCACCCTGGTGCTCCGAACCAGCAGAAGATCCTGAAAGTAGGTTGGCACCACCGGGTTCTGTTGGCAGCTCTTCTGCCATGTCCATCGGGGTGAGAGCGAGCAGGGGAGCATCCTCAAACAATCTCCTGTATCCCTGCTCCAGCTCCCACTCTTGGGTGGCTAGCCAGTCCAGATCACTTCTCAGCCTGAGGTCGTCAAGGTGCTCACATTCCCGAAAGTTCCGTATCTCTTCCCATCTCAGTTTAGCTGTACTGCCAAAGGAGGGGTCGTCCTGGAGAGCGTCAAATATTAATCCTGGGCCGCCGTAGTCATAGCCCTCCGTAGGATCTTTCCTCTCCAACTTTGGACACAGGTTGGCAGCATACCATTCCAGTGCCCGGTACCCGTCCTCCAGCCATAGCCCCGTTTGGATCAGGTTCTCCAGTTGGGACAGTCTTTCTACCTGGGGTTGCACTCCTAGGAATGGCACCCGCAGGTCCCACAGTCTCCAGTATTTCTCACCCAAGGTAGGAAGAATCTTTCCAAGGTAGTCCTGTTCAAGCTGTAGGACGTCCCTCCAGAGCTGCTGCCGTGCCGAGTCATTATGCCACAACACCTCCTGGCTGAAACCTGGATCACTGTGCTGGTCAGGGGCTTCCATTCCTTGGTCCCAGAACTCCTCTTCCACAAGTGCAGGGAGTATCTCCTGGGGCGCTTTAGATTCCCCGAGCTGGTACCGCAACTTAGCCACTCTTAGATGACTGACCCCTGCCAAAACGATAGCGATCACATCCGCTGGGGGGTTGACTCCAAACAGGGCCAGCTTCCATTGTACCTTCCGGCGCCATTCTGTGGATTCTGAGTCCTCGTGGAGGGCCAGACTTGCCTGTTTCGTCCTCCATCAGGTCCTTGGTGAGGGGCCTTTGGCTTACCGCTGACCGCTTTATCCTGGCTTTGAGAAGTTCCTTGAGGACCGTGCGCTTCCAGCCGTCGTAGCGCTGAGCAATACGGGGTGAACGGCTGTAGGACGTGTTAGCAATCTCTCGAATCCCCGGGTGTCTGAGACCGGGGTCAAGCCAGCGGCTGTGTTTCCCCCTGCTGGGCTGGTCTCAGAATCTCCCCGGGTGATGTGCTGCTCCAGGCACTCGGCGGTTGTGGTGCCCGAGACCGGGGTCAAGCCAGCGGCTATATTTCCCCCTGCTTGTCTGGTCTCGGAGATCCCAGCGCTGCCAGCCAATGTAACAGATCAGCTACCCTGCAGGGGTAGCTCCGTCTGCGGCGCCGAATCTTGCTGGAGAGCTTAGCCAGGTAGCGAGCTAGCAAGGTGGGAGAGAGATTGGCAGCGGTCCCTGGATGGTCTGGAAGCGAAGGATTCAGTGATTATGCCCTCCCAAATACTCGTCGAGACGCAGTATAGGTTGTAGATCAATCAGAGTGTATTTAGAATGGGAACAGACAGTGCTTATATACAAAATACAGCCATGCACATTCAGACTTCCCACCCACCCCAACAGTTCTGATTGGTTGGTTGGTTCCAAGACCATTGCAGGCTTCTTTCAGGTCCTCTCAGTCTTCACTTGGGTCCACTGGTTGTATGCAGATGAAGTCTTGACCCCACAGTGACCACATACAGTGATTTACATAACCCATTGTAAAGGGAATCAGATAATGGGTGGCTGAGACAATGTGACTCCCAGCCTTTCAGAACAGGTAAACAGATAACAGATATCCAAAGAGAAAGCACTTTTGCATAATCCACAAATTACTCAAACCTATTGTACATTCTATACAAAGGAAAGCATTTGACACTAGTGGCAGGTAGTGTCTTTAAAAAAACACATTTAACTAAAGAAATATAAGTCTATTTAAAACTAAAAATGAGCAATTGACAATACATTTAAAACCACACAATATAACTGAGCATAAAATAGCAGGATGGTGCAGGGCAAAAACATGATTAATTAGAAGTCTAGCAACAGTTTTACACTAAATCTAACAAAGGAAATTAGTTCCTATAAATAAAGGGTAAACGAAATATAACAAAATAAGAATGAAATTAAACTAAATAAATCCTGTGGCGGCCGTTCCGTCACACACACATTTAACCGAACTGCACCAGGCCAGAAAAAAAAAATTGTGCATCCATCCCCCCCCAAAAGATCTGGCCAACTCCAAAAAAAAGCACTCAGGGGGCATACAAAACACCTAAACCAGTGCCCGCCCCAACAACCCCCCACACCACTGAGCAACCACCAAGAAAAAAAAAACCTCAGCCACACTAACCCAACAAAAAACAGAGGTGAATACCGCAGCTCGAATAATTGAACTGGTTTGTAAGGAGCTTATCTTCACCCCTTCGTAAGTGAGTCATACAAGGAAACCCCCGGACGGCAGATGAGTTGACCACCCTTGATGAGAGATATCTGGTGGCTGTTGTTCTATCAGAAATGACTACTGCTGAGCGGATACAGAATGGAAAAACTAAAGAGGGCAACCAAACCGGTAAGACTGTTCCTGGTTTAAAGGTTGTTGGGAAGTCCTCTACTATTGGAAAAAACTTTGGCCCTAATGACTATCCAAATAAAGGGAAATGGTTCCAGAGAGAACAGCAGCCTGGCACATGGCCTCAAAGACCATTAGAGTCACAGGGTAAATGTTATAGGTGCCAGGAATATGGTCATTTCATGAAGGACTGCCCCCTGTCTACTGAACCTAAGCAATGTAATATAGGAGAGATGTGTATATCGTGTATTCTGATGCAAGGATGGCTCCCAGGTCAATGGGTCCTTCAATAGTCCCACATTTGTGTTGGGTATCAGTAGAGGGTAGGCTTTGCTTGACTCTGGGAGCATGGTTACTCTGGTTTCTAGATCTCTGATAAACTCTGATAAGATAAAGAAGTCTACAGAAATTGAAATAGTATGTTGTCACGGGATGGCCCAGCACCCTCAGCCAGGGGCGGTGCACAGTGACAGTGGTGGCTATGGACACTTGGGTGTGGTGGCACGCACCTAGTTTTACCAGTACTTTTATTTAGATGTGATTATTGTGTGGTGTAATAAGGTGTTCCCCGTTGGTTTATTGCGTAATGTATTTTCCCTTTGTCTGCCACGCCCGCCGCCATTTTCTGATCACCTCGTGGTCCAGAACAGAATACTCGGATCGTAAAATGGCCGAATCGGCAACTCCCCGATTCGTAACGGCCAATACGAATCGGGGCCAGGGTGCCTCCTGCCAGCGAGGGCCAATGGGACTTGTGTGGGCGGGCAGGGATCCCCATTGTATTCATAAGTGTGTAAAGTGATAAATGCGTGTGTTGTGGAAAATAAAGGCAGATTTTGCAGTGCATCCAGCTTTGACTGATGTGTCTTTGTCTCCGCCGTACTTTCGCATCTGAGCGTCCCCCGCGATCTCAGGGTACGGTGACTACCACGATACGATCCGAATCGAGCGCTCTGCCCCTGCATCGTGTATCAGGGCAGAGGCACTGCGTATGAAGATTCGGTTCCAGATTGCTTGCAGAGATCCGAACCGAAGGGCGCGGCCGCGTGTACCGCGCTCCGGTATTGCGAGGGATTGCAGTAAGATCCGAATCCCTCGCCCATCCCGGCAGATCCGAAGATTCCTTCATTCCCAATCCGATCCGAAAAGTCTTCCGCTTGAGATCCGACTATTTACCCGCACCGAGATCGGAAACGTTTCCCGCAAGATCCGAAACGTTTCCCACAACCGATACGAAGATTCCTCTGCGGTGGACCCGATCTCCACGGACGTCCCACACCCGCAAGGTCAGTGAACCAGTTGCTCGGGACGCTGAGTGCTGTATGGCTCAGTGGTCGGACTGGTTCTAGGCAGGGGTCCCCTCCACCGCCCGCTAACCCTTCCTCAGGGTCACGCCAGGCCGCACGAGACGCCGAGTGCGCGCCACTCGGTAGTCGGGCCAGCGGTAAGCGAAGGGGTCACGCAGATAGAGCACACCCGCAGGCGGAACAACATCTCCATTCCGTCATACTGGTGGCAGCGGTGGGATCGCTCTCTGCAGGCCCCTAGGAGACCTACGCCATGGTGGTGTACACCTACTATGACCGGGACACCCTGCGTGGGATGTTGGAGAACCGGGGAGGAACGCCGGGTAACAAGAAAAGAAAGACCCTGATCAAGGAGCTGACTAGGATGGATCAGGACGAGGCGATGACGCCCGTCCCCAGCCCTGTCCACGCGGAGGTGGAGGAAGATGCTGGCCTCCAAGAGGTGCGGCGTCGGATTTGCCCTGCTCGGGGATGCCCCAGCGACGGCGGACAGATGCCGGGTGATCCGGGAGTTCTACCGTGAGGTTGAACAGGGAAAGGACCGCCAGCACGAGCTGCGGTTGGCAGAGCTCCGCGGAGCAGAGCCAGAAGATTGGAACCCCAAACCCTATCCTGTGGAACCCTGGGTCGAGGCTCACAGCTCGACTGGAGCTTCACCTGGGGAATCTGCAACCCCCAGTGACTACGCTTGCGGGACTCTCAGCTCGCCTGGAGCCTGTACTGAGGACGTCACTCATCCCAGCGACCCTCGGATGGAGACTCACAGCCGCCTGGAGCTGCATCTGAGGACGCCACATTCCCCAGGAGGAGCGGTGCTCCTGCGCTGGCACCTTCGCCGACATAAAGGTCGTGTTGGCAAGAGAGCTGCAGGAGGGCCTGGAGCAGGACCAGAGGTCCACAGAGGAACTGTGGTACGAGGCCCTGGACCATGAGCGGGACTGCCATGGTGCGTACATTCCTTCCGACGCTGTCGTCCATCGGGTGCAGTACGATGTGCGAGCAGCGTTCCTGCAAGGTCGGGCCCCAGAGGAGTGGGAAGCCGAGCTCCGGAGTCTGGTGCAGGAGGAGATCGCACTGGACGCCGCGTACCGCGCGCTCCGGTGGCTAACCGCCTCTCCGACAGCGCGCCCGATGGGGGGCAGTTCCATTGCAGGGCTCGCTACGGAGGCACGGGGCTGCTCTATGCGAGCATGGCCGCCGACCCCGAGTTTGGAGAGGAGACGGAGGAACGGATGGAAGACATCCTGGAGCGACGGGAACTGGAGATCCCGTCAGACAGCAGGGACTCGGTGTTTGAGGAGCTGGAGTCCCTAGCCGAGCGAGAGTGGGAGCTCGAGGTGGCTTATCGTAGACTGTTGGACGGCGTTCCGCAGTCGAGCCTGAGCTCCCCGTGGTGGGACAGGTCGGCGGAGGAAGTCGACAGTCCCCAGGTTTGGGACCTATGGGAGGCCGAGGCGGACCCATGGGTGCCCGTGGGGGTTTCGACTGAGGAAGTTACCCCCTTCACCCCGCAAGAGGACAGGGTGGCCGAGGCCACGGGTCCAGCGGGGGAGGAGACGGATGGTCTCCCCGGATGGGTTGTGCGCAACCATTGTTTGCCCCGGGGGTGAAGTGACCATCCTTCCCCAAGGAGATCTCCAACCAGCGGAAGAGCTGGCTACGGGGCAGAGTGCCGCTGGCCTCTGCCCACTGCCTACAGTCCACCAGGAGGAGCCGACGGTTGGTTCCCCCGGGATGGGTTGTGTGCAACCATTGTTTGCCCCGGGGGTGAAGACCCTTCCTCCCCAAGGAGATCTCCAACCAGCGGAAGAGCTGGCTACGGGGCAGAGTGTCGCTGGCCTCTGCCCACCACCCACAGTCTGCCGGGTGGAGCAGACGGATGGTTCCCCCGGGATGGGTTGTGCGCAACCATTGTTTGCCCCGGGGGTGAAGTAAACATCCTCCGCAAGGAGATCCTCCTCACCCAGCTGAAGAGCTGGCCACGGGGCAGAGCGCCGCTGGCCTCTGCCCACTACCCACAGTCTGCCAGGTGGGGCAGACCGATGGTTCCCCGGGCTGGGTTGTGCGCAGTCAGTGACGGGTCCGGGGGGAAAGAACCATCCTCCCGCAAGGGATTTCCACCCAGCGGAAGAGCTGACGCCAGGCAGAGCGCCGCTGGCCTCTGCCCGTCTTCCCCAACTCGCCCCGAGGGGCAGAGTGAGGTTGACCCCGTGCCACTGCTGTGGCATCCATTTGTTCCCTTCGTCGGCTGCAGGGAAGAGCAGCCAGTTTGGCCCTACTTGCTCCTTTGGTTGCCGTGGCCGTACCTGGCCATCCAGCGGAAGAGCTGGCAACGGGGCAGAGCCGTGGGCCTCTGCCCATTTTGGCAACCTGGGCTCGGGGGCCTCACGCAGCCACGGTGCTTCCACCGTTGACCTGGGCACCCGGGGCGTGTGTGCCTTAGCACCCGGGTTCCCCGGGTGAGCAGTAACCCTGGAGGGGACACAGGAGGCACGCCGGCCCAGATGTATTCTCTCGCCCAGCCGGGGAAACTCTAGGACATGGGTCCCGACCAAGCTTGCACGGCCGCAAGCCAAATGGAGAGGCCGGTGACTCGGCCTCCCCAGACTGACTATGGGCCTGGGAGCACCGACTTCCCCGGTATGACCCGGTGGGGTCAGACCAGGTGCGTCGAACTGGGGGAGGGGGAGGAGTGTCACGGGATGGCCCAGCACCCTCATCCCAGGGGCGGTGCACAGTGACAAGGGTGGCTATGGACACTTCGGATGTGGTGCACGCACCTAGTTTTTACCAGTACTTTTATTAGATGTGATTTTGTGTTGGTGTAATAAGGTGTTCCCCGTTGGTTATCGTTAATGTATTTTCCCTTGTCTGCCACGCCCGCCGCCATTTTTCTGATCACCTCGCTGGTCCAAACAGAATACTCGGGATCGTAAAATTGGCCGAATCGGCAACTCCCCGATTTCGTAACGGCCAATACGAATCGGGGCCAGGGTGCACTACCTGCCAGCAGGGCCGAAATGGGACTTGTGTGGCGGCAGGGATCCCCATTGTATTCAAAGTTTGTGTAAATGATATGCGTGTGTTGGGAATGTGACGGAACGGGGAGTCACCGTCCGCCTGCGGGTGTGCTCCAATCTGCGTAACCCCCTTTTTATGCTGACGGCCCGACTACCGAGTTGCGACACTCGGCGTCTCGAGCGGCCGTATGGGACCTTGTGATGGTGTGAAGGGAACCCCCGTGTGAGCCCAGCCCGACCACCGAGTGACGGCACTCAGCGTCCCGAGCAGCTGGTCACTGACCTGGTTTGGAGGGTTTATTCCGTTTATAGATCGGTTCGGATCTTCCGGCGGTAGACGGGTGAATATTCGACCAGCCAGGAATATTCGGATCGTCCGGCGGCTGGTGCGGGCACACACTTCGCGGCACGGATTATTCGGATCTTCCGGCAATAGTACAGGGACGGGCATTCAACTGATCCGGATCGCGAAGCGGTCGATGCGCTCACTTACTGAACCGACTCCTCAGCAGCTGGATGAGGGGTTGTGTAGCCGATCAGAATTCAACCGCGCGGCGGTCGATGCGCCCGCGCCGAGCAGAGTCCTCGAACCTCACCGCGGCTCAGTAGTAAGAACTGTACAGGCGGCCAAGAATATTCATTCGCGCGGCGGGCGTTGCACTCACTCTGCACCCCGACTTGAACCAGCTCTGCGCCCCGAATATCGCGCGGGATCTCGGATGCGTGAGAAATGAGTAGGAAATCAGAGACATGAGGCGCTGCTGCATGAACTCAGGAACAACAACTCTTTATTAACACAGACACATGCCTTTGTAACCTCTACCATGAGCTCCACATCTGGGAACCACCCCTGCCCGCCCCCACAGGCCTCATTGGCCACAACACTTGGGGGAGTTGCCGATGTGGGACAGGAAGAACTGAATCGGCCATTTTACCTTCCTGATTCACCCGATCAGCCACGAGGCGATGGGAAATGGCGGCAACACAACAGACAGATACGTTTCACACATGAACACTGTGTTTATAAAAACTGCTGGTATTTTGACTGTTCTTAAGGTGATAATCGTCTGTGCAAACAGTCTCTGGCTGAGGGTGATAAGCCATTCCCTCACATTCCTCCCCCTCCCCAAAGTCCGACGCACCCGGTGGGACTCGCACGGGTCGTACCGGGGTAGTCGGTGTTACACTCTCCACCGGATCCAGAGCTGATTGTCGTGACAGTCCGTCGGCATTACCGTTTTGTGCTCCTGGACGGTACTGAATCGTGAAGTTGAAAGGCTGGAGGGCTAGGCTCCACCGCAACAGCCGGCCATTCTCCCCCGCCACCCTGTTGAGCCACACCAGAGGATTGTGATCAGTCAATACAGTAAACGACCGCCCATAAACGTAGGGCTGAAACTTTCTGAGGGCCCAGACCAGAGCCAGACACTCCTTCTCCACCGCAGCATATCCCACTTCCCGGGGTAGCAGTTTCCTGCTAATGAAGGCCACTGGATGATCTCCCCCGTCGTCCCCCACTTGGCTCAGGACAGCTCCCAGTCCAAACATGGAGGCGTCTGTATGAATGATAAAACGACGGTTATAATCGGGAGCTGCCAGTAAGGGTGCTTGAGTCAGGGCGGCCTTTAATTGCTGAAAGGCCTGCTCGCACTCCGGGGACCACAGGATCTGTCGGGGTAGGGACTTTTTCGTCAGGTCTGTCAGAGGTTTGGCTAGATCACTATATCGGGGTACGAATTTTCTGTAGTAACCTGCTGTACCTAGAAAGGCGAGGACTTGAGTTTTTGTCACGGGGGTGGGCCAGTTTAAGATGGCTTCTATTTTAGCGGGCTCCGGTCGCTGCATCCCGCACCCTACCCGGTGGCCCAGATACTGAACCTCCGCCATCCCCACCTTACATTTTTCGGGCTTAAGTGTTAAATTGGCGTCCCTAATACGCCCCAGGACCGCCCCCACGTGAACCAAGTGCTCCTCCCAGGTCTGACTGTAAATGGCGATGTCGTCCAGGTACGCACACGCGAATCCCTGGAGGCCATCGAGGAGGCGGTCGATCAACCGCTGGAATGTAGCGGGGGCGTTCTTCATCCCGAACGGCATGACTCTAAACTGGTACAGGCCGAACGGGGTGATGAAGGCCGACTTCGGAATCGCCTCCTCAACAAGGGGAATCTGCCAGTATCCCCTGCACAGATCCACCGTGGTCAAAAAATGACCCCTGGCGATCTGATCCAGCAACTCGTCTACCCGGGGCATGGGGTAGGCGTCCGACGTGGTGCAATCGTTCACCCGACGGTAGTCCACACAAAACCGTGTGGTCCCATCCTTTTTAGGTACTAGGACCACGGGTGATGCCCATGGGCTGGCAGACGGCTCAATGACCCCCAGCTCTAACATTTCCCGGATCTCGGCCTGCATGGTCTCACGGACCGCCTCCGGAAGACGGTACGCCGGCTGCCGAAGGGGTCGCTGACCGGGAGTATCCACAGAATGCGCGGCCTGATCGGTGTAACCCGGGAGGGCCGAAAAGACTTCGGAGTAATCCTGAAGCAGCTGCCGTACCTGTGTCTGCTTCTCAGTCCCTAACTCCTCCCCCAATTCTACCTGATCTACACCGGAGGGTTGTTTGGCCACCCCGGTAACTCTACCAGGGGGAAGGGCTCCGTGTCTTCGACAGCCGGCGCGCATATGGCATCGACTGTCTCGGGGCGCTCGTGGAAGGCTTTCAACATATTGACGTGGAACGTCCGTTGGATTCTGGTGTCCGCGCAACTCGCAACCACATAGGTGGTATCCCCCAGTCGGGTTACCACCTTGTAGGGACCTTGCCAGGCCGCCTGCAGCTTGTTCTGCCGCTGTGGTTTCAACACCAGCACCTTCTGTCCCACCAGAAACGAGCGGCTGCAAGCAGCCCGGTCGTACCACGCCTTCTGTTGAGCCTGAGCTGTTTCCACGTTACCCCGGACCAACCCTGTGAGTTCTGCCAAGCGCTCCCGGAGCTTCAAGACATAATCCAAGACGGGAACCCCATCTTCTTCCTTCTCCCCCTCCCACTGAGCCCTAACCAGATCCAGAGGCCCCCTCACCTGACGCCCATATAACAGTTCAAACGGGGAGTAGCCAGTAGATTCTTGCGGGACCTCCCGGTAGGCGAACAGCAGGTGGGGTAAATATTGCTCCCAATCTTTTCGCTCGTGAGCAAAGGCCCGAATGAGCTGCTTCAAGGTCCCATTGAACCTCTCACACAGCCCATTTGTCTGAGGGTGATACGGGGCGCTGTGTAGCGCCCGAACCCCACACAGACGCCAGAGCTGCTGGGTGAGCTCAGCGGTAAATTGAGTACCTTGATCCGATAGGATTTCCCGGGGAAACCCCACCCTGGTAAACACCCGCAGCAGCGCATCTGCTACGGTGTCCGCTCTAATGTTGGCTAAGGCCACAGCCTCAGGGTACCGGGTGGCATAATCCACGATGGTGAGTATATACCTCTTCCCGGTAGCACTGGGCCGAGGCAACGGCCCAATAAGGTCGACCGCCACCCGGCTAAACGGCTCTTGGATAATGGGCATGGGGTGTAGAGGGGCTCTCGGGTGGTCCCCGGCCTTCCCAGCCTTCTGACAGACGGGGCAGGTGCGACAAAACTCGCGGGTGTCCTCACTAAGGCGTGGCCAAAAGAATGCGCGCGCTAGGCGGTGGCGGGTTTTCTTCTGCCCTAAATGACCGGCCAACGGAATGTCGTGAGCTAAGCGCAAGAGTTCTTGTCTAGGGCCCTGGGGTACCACCATCTGCTTCTGCGGGACCTGTTTCTTCTTGGATCCCTCCCTCTCGGTGTATCGGTATAGCAGCCCATCCTCCCACTCTATCCGGTCAGTCCGGTTCTCATCTAGTCCCTGGCCAGCCCGGTCACGATAACCCTGCAACGTGGGGTCTGTCTGTGTCTGATGGCGAAGCGTCTCCGGGGAGCTCCAGGGACAGGGGTTGTCAGGAAGCGGGGGAAACGTCGGAAACTGTCGGGGCGTAGGGATCGGGCGGGGTGTCGGGGAAGGTCTCACCTGGGTCCCTCTCGGAGTGCTCATGCTGTGTTGTTGGCTCTGCAGTCTAGTGGTGACCGGCGTGGCTGCATCGGAGGAATAGGCAGAGACCAGACGTCCCAGATCATTACCGAGGAGAACCTCGGCCGGCAACTGGTTCAGCAACCCCACTCTCACCATTTTCTCTCCGGATCCCCAGTCCAGATGAACCCGGGCCGTCTCCAGCCGGAGGACCTTACCGCCAGCCACTCGTACTGCAACGGTATTGCGCAAACGGTCATTCTGCTGGACTAAGTATGGCCGAACTAAGGTAATCGTAGCCCCAGAGTCTCGAAGTCCCTCCGCAGCTCTCCCGTTTACCCACACCGCCTGACGGTGGTGATGTCGATTATCGGCAGCGGCAGCTTGTACTGGGTCCGCCTCATGGAGTCGCTCCCATTCCTCCGGAGCTTCAGGCCACGGAAGATCGACGTCATAACAATGTGTAGACTGTGATGGTCGCGTCGAGGGTCGTGCCATATCCGGTCGGTTGGGGCAGTTCTGCCTATAATGCCCCTCCTTGTTGCAACCATAGCACCGTATGTTGGCCAGGTTGTTAGGTCGGCTGGGGGGTCGGGTAACCGGTGGGCGGGTTGCCGGTCCTGGGGTTGGCAAGGCAGGTAACACCGGACGAAGGGGTAACGGTCGCTCCCCTTCCGTGACTTTCCGCGTATCCGTATATTCGTCAGCCCACCTGGCTGCTTGTTGAACGGTCTGGGGCTTCTTGTCCCGTACCCACTCCCGGATGGCGGCGGGAGTGTGCTCGAAAAACTGTTCCAGTAGTAACAGTTGGGTAATCTCAGGTACTGTCTCCGCCTTGCTCCCCATGAACCACGTGCGTAAGTCCCGCTGTAACCGGTGAGCCCACTCCACATGAGTAGCGCCGACGGGCCGGCGAGAATTCCGAAACTTAGCCCGGCTGGCTTCCGGGGTTACGGCAAACCGACTCAGCAGCGCCTGCTTCACCTGCCCGTAGTTGGTGGCTTCCTCGTCAGGTACTGTACGATAAGCCTCTGCGGCCCGCCCGGTCAGCTTACATGCCAGGATTCTTACCCAATCGGTGGGGTGTACCTCATGTACCTGACACAGTCTCTCAAAATCCTGCAAATAACTTTCGATTTCCTCGTCCGCTTCGCGAAAGTCCTTGAACGCCTGGAATGGCACCTTTCCCCCCGGGGATTGCTCCACCCGAGGGTTGCGGTCTCGCTGGCTCCGCACCTCCGCCAACCGGAGCTCGTGCTCGCGTTCTTTCCTCCGCTCTTCTTCCTGACAGATCTCTCGAACCAGGTGCCGCATCTCTGCCTCCGTCGGGGCTGCTCCGTACATGGCAGCCCGTTCTCGTACCTTTCGCTGCAAGTCACTCTCATCAGCTTCCGCGGAAATGGTCACAGTTGGGGTGTCGGCGGGTAGCGCGGTAACCGCTGCATTTTGATCCAATTTCTTCAGCTCCTCTATCATCGTGTCCCGACTCTTCGAACCCGGGGTACCTCCCCGGTTCTCTAGCATACTCCGCAAAGTGTCCCTTTTATAGTCCGCATATACGGTCATGATGACTGCTTCGGGGTGATGGTATGAGTTGCAGAGAGCAATCCCACCGCTGCCACCAGTGTGACGGAACGGGGAGTCACCGTCCGCCTGCGGGTGTGCTCCAATCTGCGTAACCCCCTTTTTATGCTGACGGCCCGACTACCGAGTTGCGACACTCGGCGTCTCGAGCGGCCGTATGGGACCTTGTGATGGTGTGAAGGGAACCCCCGTGTGAGCCCAGCCCGACCACCGAGTGACGGCACTCAGCGTCCCGAGCAGCTGGTCACTGACCTGGTTTGGAGGGTTTATTCCGTTTATAGATCGGTTCGGATCTTCCGGCGGTAGACGGGTGAATATTCGACCAGCCAGGAATATTCGGATCGTCCGGCGGCTGGTGCGGGCACACACTTCGCGGCACGGATTATTCGGATCTTCCGGCAATAGTACAGGGACGGGCATTCAACTGATCCGGATCGCGAAGCGGTCGATGCGCTCACTTACTGAACCGACTCCTCAGCAGCTGGATGAGGGGTTGTGTAGCCGATCAGAATTCAACCGCGCGGCGGTCGATGCGCCCGCGCCGAGCAGAGTCCTCGAACCTCACCGCGGCTCAGTAGTAAGAACTGTACAGGCGGCCAAGAATATTCATTCGCGCGGCGGGCGTTGCACTCACTCTGCACCCCGACTTGAACCAGCTCTGCGCCCCGAATATCGCGCGGGATCTCGGATGCGTGAGAAATGAGTAGGAAATCAGAGACATGAGGCGCTGCTGCATGAACTCAGGAACAACAACTCTTTATTAACACAGACACATGCCTTTGTAACCTCTACCATGAGCTCCACATCTGGGAACCACCCCTGCCCGCCCCCACAGGCCTCATTGGCCACAACACTTGGGGGAGTTGCCGATGTGGGACAGGAAGAACTGAATCGGCCATTTTACCTTCCTGATTCACCCGATCAGCCACGAGGCGATGGGAAATGGCGGCAACACAACAGACAGATACGTTTCACACATGAACACTGTGTTTATAAAAACTGCTGGTATTTTGACTGTTCTTAAGGTGATAATCGTCTGTGCAAACAGTCTCTGGCTGAGGGTGATAAGCCATTCCCTCACATGGGAAAATAAAGGCAGATTTGCCAGTGGATCGCACTTGAGCTGATGTGTCTTTGGGTCTCCGCCGTACTTCGCATCTGAGTGTCCCCCGCGATCTCAGGGTTACGTGATACCACGATACGATCCGATCGAGCGCTCTGCCCCTGCATCGTGTATCAGGGCAGAGCGCTGCGTATGAAGATTCGGTTCCAGAGATTGCTTGCAGAGATCCGACCGAAGGGCGCGGCCGTGTACCGCGCTCCGGTATTGCGAGGGATTGCGGTAAGATCCGAATCCCTCGCCCATCCCGGCAGATCCGAAGATTCCCATTTCCCAATCCGATCCGAAAAGTCTCCGCTTGAGATCCAACTATTACCCGCACCGAGATCGGAAACGTTTCCCGCAAGATCCGAAACGTTTCCCACAACCGATACGAAGATTCCTTGCGGTGGACCCGATCTCCACGGACGTCCCACACCCGCAAGGTCAGTGAACCAGTTGCTCGGGACGCTGAGTGCTGTATGGCTCAGTGGTCGGACTGGTTCTAGGCAGGGGTCCCCTCCACCGCCCGCTAAACCCTTCCTCAGGGTCACGCCAGCCGCACGAGACGCCGAGTGCGGCCACTCGGTAGTCGGGCCAGCGGTAAGCGAAGGGGTCACGCAGATAGAGCACACCCGCAGGCGGAACAACATCTCCATTCCGTCATATATGTATTCATGGGGATAAACATCAGTATCCCACTACTGAAATGAGGTTTGAAATGGAAACTGGGACTGTTTTGCATAAAGTGGGTGTAGTACCTCATATCAAACATAATACTGTCCTAGGTAGGGATTTCCCCCATTTCTTGGATCTGTGGAATGCCACCTATACTGGCACAAAAGCTACGTGTAAAGAATTGCATGAAATATTTCCATTTTCTGACTCTGTTTTTGAAGCGAAACCGTCATTTAAGAAAGTAAAGTTAAATGAAAATGCTACCTTTTCAAGGATAATGGTGGGAGACGAACCGGAGCCCGAGATGTTTCATGGTCTTGATTTGAGCAGTGGGAAGTTTGGGGTTGCACAGTGGGAGGACCCTACGCTGGCAGAAGTGAGGGGAAACATTGCAGCTTAAATGGGTCAGAGAAACCCTTAATATCACAACCTGCTCCAAATAAAGTGGGGGTTAATATAGCTGAAACTCTCTCTGCACCACAGAGGCGTGAAGTTGTTTCATTTGTAGCTAAGAACTCTGATGTATTTACTACAGTGCCAGACAGAACAAATATAGTGAAACATGACATCTATACTGACCCAGGGAAGTGTGTTCGCCTGAAACCCTACCGAATTCCGGAGGCTAGAAGGGAAGCTGTTGATGTTGCAATTGGGAGTAATTTAAGAGTCACACAGTAACTGGAATAGCCCAATTGTGTTAGTTCCAAAACTAGACGGTTCCATACGGTTTTGTAATGACTATCGGAAACTAAATAGCATATCAAAATTTGACACGTAGCCCATGCCAAGGGTTGATGAACTAGTGGAAAGATTTGGTACGGCTCGGTACCTAATGTAACCAATGAAAATAAGTGTGTGTCTCTTTAACCACTTCGTTGCTGAGGACGCGCTCAGCGCGTCCTCAGCAGTCCCGCTGGTGTGCTGAGGACGTGCTGAGCGCGTCCTCCCATTGGGGTCAGCGTTCGGCCAGGTTCCGGCCGATCGCTGGCCCCTCCGGTGCGGGCTGACATCCTGGATGTCAGCCCGGCATCCGGACCAGCAGCCGCCAGAATTAGGTGTCATCGCGGGGGCGCGATGACACCTAATTCAGGCGCCCCCCCGCATGTGCGGAGGAGGCGCCTGAAAGGGAGGGGGGGAGGTCCTTCAGACCTCTCTCCCTCCCGATCGGCGGCTCTGCAGGGGTTAACCCAGGCATCATTTGGAAGGGCACAGCCTGCCCTTCCAAATGATGCCTGGCATTAACCCCTGGGGAGCTGGATCGCGAATCGGCGCTGAAAAGCGCCGGTTCGCGATCCTTTCCCGGAGCTGGCCGACATCTTGGATGTCGGCCAAGCCTCCGGGAACTCCCCCAGAGGACTGGCGTCATCGTGCGTAGCTCTAGTCCTAGAGTTAACCCCTAACTGCCACCAACTGTGGAGATAGGGAGTTCCAATGAACTCCCTATCTCCCGATCCGTGGCAGCTAGGGGTTAAATTTTGGTATGGTTGGATCGGCCAGAGCATGGCCGTTCC
The DNA here is from genome assembly GCA_009667805.1 of Leptobrachium leishanense. Lineage (NCBI taxonomy): Eukaryota > Metazoa > Chordata > Amphibia > Anura > Megophryidae > Leptobrachium > Leptobrachium leishanense. The sequence continues at coordinate 102,615,999 of CM019070.1, read as the reverse complement.
AACGATACCAAACATGAAAGTGAAAAATTTTGTAAAAAAAAAAAAAGAAAAATAAAAATAAAAAAAAATTTAAAAAAAATTTAAAAAAAAATAGACACTTTTTTTTATTTTTTTTTGTTTTGTTAATGCAGCAATATTGTTCCCATTTCAATTATAATGTGAACAATGATGCTGCACTAACAATTTTTGTATGCGGTGCGTTTGTTAAAAATAGTGTCATTTTCCCCAAAAAAAAATGTAACGAGACCCCATCTCTAATTTTTTTAACAAGCGCACCCCATACAAAATATAACCGCAATTGCTCGCATGTTAAAATGTGGAAAAAAACACTTTACACATTGTAAATTATTGAAAATACATATTTTATTGCATTTTTTGTTATAATATACAGACATGACATAACGTATACATATAATAATGACATATTATGAATCTACCGAGTCTGACGGAAAGAACGATATATAATATGTCTGGGTAATATACTAAAATAAGCCTTCAAAACACGTTTAAACATGATGCGCAAAACAGGTAAAAATGACCTCAGCATAGGGGCGGGAAAAGCCTCAGCAGCGAAAGGGCTAAGAGCACAGTATATGTTAATTCTCCTAATATCCCCCATTTTAGAGAAACTCCTGTATTATTGTGAATGTCTCACCCAAAGAAAGCTTTTGGTTTGTTTTTGTTTTAATTTTGTGCAGCCATTTAGGAGTTAATGCTATTATGCTAATGAGGCATGACCTCATCTCCTGTGAGCCAGGCTTTTCCTTCAGCTCTTCAGATCACGAGGCAGCTGCGTGAGGTGGAGGTCACAGAGGATATTCTCATTGCCGTGTTTTATATATGTTTTATTCAGATTAAAATCGCATATTCCCAGCGATCCAGTTGCCGGTCTCATCTTTGATGCTCAACAACACCACAAAACACAACGCAGAGTCCATACGAAAAGGCAGTGAGGGTGTAGGCCGGATACAGTGGTGCCGTGACTCGGATGAAGATCAGATCAGTCTGCCGTGTGGATCTTCATCTAAGGATCAATGTCGTTTGATCGCCGATGGGAGCTGCACTTCAATACAGGTTCCAAAGAACTGTTAAACAAAGTGGTGGCACATTGTTATGCGCAGGACATTTTGCCAAATATTTAATGCCACAAGTTTTTTTTTTCACTCTCGTGAGATTCCAACAGATAACTCCTTGGAGTTGGTTGCAGCGGTGCCTCGTGAAAGTTTTTTTGTGTTATTTAATAATAAAATCTGGTTTTGTAACGTGTTATAGGGAATCATGGCACATGGTTTCAGTGGGGATAATTTTAATGCAGATAGGAACATGTCAGACCCAGGTTTGGGCAGGGTAAGACTGTTTAGTGATCAGCCATTTACACCTGTTGCAGGGGGGGGGGCTATAAGAACATCACCCCAGTTTTGTTCCACGAGGGTAGCTGAGCAAACACGCAATAAGCCAGGGGTTAACTCATTACCGAACAGCCCAGATGTAAATGATACAGCATGGCACAACCTCATTACATATATTGCTCAGGAAGTAGGGCAAAGTATAATTTCTGCTCAAGATGGTAAAGCAAGTAGAGGGAGAGAAACCGGCATTGCACGAGCTTCAAGTTCAGGTGTAGAGCAGTCATTCTCAGAAATCCCATCGCTTAATTTGACAGGAGTTAAACTTGTTATGCAGTCTGAAGCAAAAGAGCCACCTGTTTTCCGAGGAGATGGTGCAGATAAATTCAGTGTGCACGAGTGGGAAGATTTAATGGACACTTAACTACGAAAAAGGGGTATACCAGTGAAAGAGCATTATAACTATATTTTTACTAGATTAATGGGCAAGGCCAAGGACATTGTAAAAATCACGCTGCGCAGTAACACGTCTCTAAGACCTTCTGAGAATCCCAAAGTAATATTCCACATCCTCAAACAACATTTTAGTGAAACCAGTTTTTCCTACATGCCTCTAGCAGATTTTTATGGCACAGAACCTGTTACAGGAGAAGGTCCAGTTGAATATTGGGTCCGTTTAAATAAAGCTGTGGATGTGGCAGAGGAAGCTTTAATCAGATTAGGGCGTCAAATGAACAATGCATGTCAGGAAGCAGCAATGATGTTTGTTAACCACTGCCCAGATCCAACTTTGTCAGCCATAATTCGTTTCAAGACTCCTGATAAATGGACAGCAAGTGAGGTACAAGAACATGTCGATAGGTACCAAATTGAACAAAAAGAACAGTTAACAGTTAAATCTAAGCGCAGTGCTGTGGTGAGAAAAGCCGCAGTTTATTCACAGTCACTTAACCCCTTCACTGCTGAGCCATTTCACGTCTTAAAAAAAACACTTTTTTATTTTTTATTATTATTTTTATTTATTTTTTTCTTTACTTTAACCCCTTAACGCCGCAGGGCGTTCCATGCCGTCCTGCATTTGGCGGGCTTTAACGCCGCAGGACGGCATGGAACGTCCTCGGCGTTAGGAGCCCAGCCGGCGGTAATACTTACCTCCCCGGCGGCTCCCACACAGATCTGGCTTCGGTGAAGCCTGATCTGCGTCTTTTCTAGCCTCCCGGTGCACTGACGTCATCGCGCTGGCGCGACAACGTCAAGTTTCAGGTGCCCCCCCCCGCCAGAGCATGGGGAAGCGCCTGGAGGGGAGGAGAGGGATCCTTCGGATATCTCTATCTCCCCATTGCCGGGGGCTACAAGGCTGTGGCCAGCATCGCTGGAACGGTCACAGCCTGACCTTTCCAGCGATGTATGGGGGTTAACCCATGAGTTGCCAGGTCGCGACCAGGCCCTAATTTGTGCCCGATCGCGGCCTATTTCCGGTGGGGACCGCCATCTTGGATGGCAGCCCCCACCTCTGGGTCCCCCCCCCCGCGTCAACTGACTCATCGCGCCATGCGCGATGATGTCAGTTAACTGGGGAAGCCCCTAGCTGCAAAGGGATTTCCTATGGAAATCCCATGCAGGAGATAGGGGGGTTCTTTGAACCCCTTTATCTCCTGATCGGTGGCAGCTAGGGGGTCATGCCTGATATCGATGGAAAGGTCTGAGCATGGCCTTTCCAACGATATCAAACATGACAATGAAAAAAGTAAAATAAAAGTGTAAAAAATAAAAATAAAAAAACAATTAATTAATTAATTTAAAAAAAAAAACGTGCTTTTTTATTTTTTTTGATGCAGCATTATTGTTCACATTTCAATTATAATGTGAACAATGATGCTTCACCAATGATTTACCCCATAGAATATAACCGCAGAGGATCGGATAATAAAATGTGAAAAAAAAAACACTTTACACACTGTGGATGATTGAAATTTTATTGAAAATTCAATTTTTTTTACATTTTTTTTACATTTTTTGTTATAGCATTCTGGCAGGACATGACTTTTGTATATAATTATGATATATTATTAATCTGCCGAGTCTACCGGAATGAACGATATATAATTTGTCTGGGTGGTATAATAATACGTGACTTAAAACCGCGTTTAAACATGATGAGCAAAAACTTCAGCAAACTTCACTTCCGAAAGAGCGCCGAAGTTGTAAAATTACTCCCGTCCTTAAGGGGTTAAACATGGTCATGTTTGGTATCATTAGAAAGGCCATGCTCTAATGATACCAAACATGACCCTTCTAGCTGCCAGCAGTCAGGAGATATCGGGGTTCAAATGAACACCCTATCTTTCCTTTGGAATCAATGAGGACATTCCCCACATGTCCTCAGCAGTGAAAGGGTTAATGAGAGCGAAATTGTGAACAGCGATTTTCCGGTTATATCACCAGACAGAGCTAATGCTAGTGCCCATTCTTTTCCACAGAATGATGAAAACTGCATGAAGACACTGATAAGTTTGCTTGACCGCGCATTGTCTCAGAACAACCAAGCGGAATCAAAACATCTTCGACCGAGCCAACCATCTATGAGAGCGTGTAAGGTCTGTCAGTCACATGAACATTCGACCCTAGCACACTGTCGACGACATCGATTATGCTTCGGCTGTTACAATTCTGATCACACACGTAGGGATTGTTCAGTTCAGCAATAACAACCGGTTTGCTCAGTCGTCTCCGAATGCACCGGCTTTAAACTAGGCAACTCACACCTGGAGAGGGGACGTGTGGGTAGGGCAGAACAAACCCTCAGAACCACAGATATCAAACAAGTATATGAGAGCGCATGTGCACAAGCACCGGCTGAAGTCAAAGTTTTTGCACAGAATATGCAGACTCTTGAAGCGTTTAACAAATTATTTTATGCACCTGTTTGTGTCAATAACAAATTTCAGATGATGGGAATGTTAGACTCAGGATCTATGGCGTGTACCTTCAGTGAGGAAGCAGAAAAGAAGATGCTGAGTGAGAAGGTGCTGCTGGAGGCTACAGCAATGTCACAAGAGATTATGCTAATAGGATGTGGAGGTAAAGCAACCAAGCCCAAATGTATATATGAAGTTGAACTGAAAGTGTACGGTGAGAGATGTATGGTTCCTGTTTTAGTCGTGCCCGGACAAAGGGACGACTTGATCATCGGTACCAACATGATCAAGTTCCTGATGCGCAGGATGAAGATCAGTGATGACTACTGGAGGATCCTGTCTAACAATGCCACAGAATCATCTCCTTTTTGCGAACAATTTTTGGACGTTATGGCGAATACATGTCGTTGGAGGGGTGAGAAGCCGTCAGATAAAGTAGGAACTTCAACAGTCCGTCACTTTAGCAGCCATACAAGAACACCTTGTCTGGGGACGGTTGCCGAGTAATTCTGTTATGTCACCAGGAAGCACAGTAATTGTGGAAGCTACTTCTTCCAGGACTATGCCACGAAATATAATGATTGGTCGTGTCGTCACACCGCTGTGGGGAGACTATTGGGTCCCTCTCAAAGTTACCAACCTATCAGACAAGCCAGTCACTCTCAGGAGGAACTGCAAACTTGCAGATGTATCCCCATGTTTGGCTGTGGAAGATTTTGAACTGCTACAGGGTTACTGTCATACTCAAGTGCTCACACCTGAGAGTAATCATCAACCCAGTTCTATCAATGATCTCAAGAAGAGACTAAATGCTGTAGGCCTTAGTGACCTCGACATTGATTCTTGCTGTTGGAAATGCAACCAAAGCCAAGCTTGTTCAGTTGCTTTCAAACTACCATGTTTTCTTCTCAAAACATGCCTTGGATTGTGAAGAAGTTCGAGGCTTCGTGCACCGTATCCGTTTAACAGATGATCGTCCGTTCCGTTTGCCATACCGTCGAGTACCACTTGCTCACTACCAAAAGCTACGCCAGGTTCTTTCCGAAATGGAGGAGCAAGGAATAATTCGAAAATCAGTGAGTGAATATGCTGCTCCTTAGGTACTCGTTTGGAAGAAGGATGGTGGGCTGAGAATTTGCGCAGATTTCAGATGGTTGAACGCTAGAACTATCAAGGATGCACACCCACATCAGTCAGACTGCCTGGTCGCATTGGGCGGAAATACACTCTTCAGCACTATGGATCTAACATCAGGCTTTTATAACATCCCCATGGCTGAAGAGGACAAGAAATACACAGCGTTCACGACTCCAGTAGGACTCCATGAGTACAACAGAATACCTCAGGGACTGTGTAATAGTCCAGCGTCCTTCATGTGGATGATGAGTATTTTTGGAGATTTGAATTTCAGCAGCCTGCTGTGTTACTTGGATGACTTGTTAGTATTTGTACTCAACGAAGAAGCAGCTTTGGAGCGGCTGGAGATGGTGTTTCAGCGATTGAGGGACTACAATCTCAAGTTAAGTCCAAAAAAGTGTCATCTGATGCAGGCATCTGTCAAGTTCCTAGGACACATCATCGATGAAGATGGAGTTTCTGTTGATCCTTCGAAGGTAGAAGTCATTGCCAAACTGTCAAAATCTAATCTTATAGAAGAAGATGGATGCACGCTGTCTGTACGAAGAATCAAGTCCGTTTTGGGAATGATCCTCTATTACCAACATTTTATCCCAAACTGTTCGTCCATAGCTAAGCCACTCTTTTCCCTTACAAAAGGACAGGAGAGAAGAACAAAGGGCAAAGCAGAAGTTAAAGCAGGCACTTACAGAAAGCTGAAGTCAACTGACTGGACTCCAGAGTGTGATGAAGCCCTTTCTAAGTTGAAGGAGTGCCTATTACATAGCGTAGTCTTGACACATCCTGACTTTTCGCTGCCATTAATTTTGTCAAATCGATGCCTCCTTGGATGGACTTGGCGCTGTCTTGTCCCAGATACCAGCAGGCGAGGAGAAGGCACGTCTGTGACGGAACCGTTCTCTTCCGCCTGTCCTGACTCTCCAGACACCCCTTCGTTGCGGTCAGCCCGGCTACTGGGAGCGCTGTCCTCAGCGCCTCGAGCAGCTTGACCCACCTGCTTCTGTTCCTCTGCCATGGAGCCGTTAGGAATTTCCAGAAGGCCGCTCGGTGCCTTCTGAGGTTGAGTGTATAGTGTAGCGTCCCTGAATTAAAACACCAGACGCGGCTGTATGCTTTAAAACAGGATTCTCTCTCTGTCTCAGTCTGAGAGTTCTGACCTTTAATGAACAAAAACACCACCATTTATGCTGAAATCCAACAGCCATAATTTGCATAAATGACGCACATCGTCCTACTAAAATGCTAATTACATTATGTCAGATAGGTATTTACAATAAACATTCTTTACATTCTTTAGCCTTTAGCTCACACAACATTTGCATAATCTATTGTTCTAACACATCAGATTAAAGACCAACACTATCACAGACTTCTTGAATCAAATATGCAGCCAGATAAGGGGAAAAGCCCTGTTGCATAAATTACACAGCAGTAAAGCTTGTTTACTGGCTATACAAAAACACATTTACCTACAGGAATATAAGTATATTTAAAACTAAAGCTACGCCATTCTACATTAACTAATTTAAACTAAAACCAAACGATGTAAAATATATTTAAAATCACACGATATAATTGAACATAAAGTCTCTTGGGGTTTGAAGCATGGAGCGTTACATCAGCTCCATGACAACATCCCATTGCGTTTGCAAGTAAGGCTCTAAGTAACTCTCAGAAGAGGTATCCAGCACACAAGCTGGAATTTTTAGCTTTGAAGTGGAGTGTGTGCGAGAAGCTCAGTTATTGGTTGAAAGGTCACACGTTCACTGTATGGACGGATAACAATCCGCTCACTTATATACTGACCAAGGCCAAACTCGATGCCTGTGAGCAGCGTTGGGGGTCTAAGCTTTCTGGATACACCTTTGACCTGAAGCACATCGCTGGAAGGAATAATATTGTAGCCGACGCTCTGAGTCGTGATCCTCTTGTGAAAACTGTCAGCCAGAGGCTGATATCGGAGCGATATCACCGGTTACTTGCTGAGGCTGAAGACGTCGATCAAGATGGAGTTCAAGATACCTTCCGCTTACAGGAGAACAGTCAGTAAGTGTCACTTCAGTTTTACCCATCATCCTGTGATCAAGCAACGGTTAGATCTCAGTTGAACCTTCACGATCAGTGGGAGATGGTAACTGAACGGAGAGCCATGCAAGCAATCCAGTCCATCCAGAGCACCGCAACGTCTGCGTGTGATAGCAATTCGGCAATCCCTCTTGAGGAGATTCGACAATGTCAAGAGTCAGACCCAGTAATTTCGAAGATTATGCCTTATTTGAATCATAAGAAATGACCATCAAGAAGAGAGAGAGCTAGAATGAATTTCAGAGTTTTAGTCCTTCTCAAGCAATGGGATCGGTTGAAGATTCAAGATGGAGTAGTCTACCGCGTCTCTAAAGTAAACATACGAGATTACAACTTGTCGTTCCTTCGAGTCTCAAGTCTAAAGATTTGACCGGTGTACATGATTTGGCTGGACATCAGGGACAGTCAAGAACTCTCCAGCTTGCCCGACAAAGATTTTTCTGGTCAAAGCTGGAACACGACATAAGGGAGTACGTTAAATGCTGTCAGAGGTGTATTTTAGCCAAAACACCAGAACCATCTGCTCGAGCACCCCTTCAGAGCATCAAGACGTCAACCCCAATGGAATTGGTGTGTTTAGATTTTTGGAGTGCTGAAGATAGCAAGCAGCGGTCTGTAGATGTGTTAGTAGTGACAGATCACTTTACCAAGTTGGCTCATGCCTTTCCGTGTGTCAATCAAAAAGCAAAACAAGTTGCAAAGAAGTTATGGGACAATGTCTTTTGCGTCTATGGCTTTCCTCAAAGCATTCATACAGATCAAGGCACGAACTTTGAAAGTACTCTCATAGCAGAACTGTTGACGTTGGCAGGTGTTGCAAAGTCGCACACTACAGCATACCACCCAATGGGAAATGGAGAAACTGAACGTTTTAACAGAACTTTAGGCAGTATGCTTCGATCTTTACCGCTCAAAGAGAAACATAATTGGCCTGCGCAGATACAGACTCTGACATTCGCTTATAATGCAACAGTGCACGAGACCACAGGTTATGCTCCATTTCAGCTTATGTTTGGCCGTATACCAAAGTTACCTATTGATGTCATGTTCGGACAAATGTTACATGATCCAGTAATTTTAGATTATAGCCGCTATGTAAATTCACTCATGTCATACCTTCATGAAGCAGCACATATAGCTCGGAAACATACTGAAAAACAACAGAAGAAGCAAGCCAAGTGCTACAACCGTAAAATCATGGGTACACATCTCAACATTGGAGATCGAGTGCATCTAGCAAGTGAAAGAGGAAAGTGGAAACTTGCAGATAAGTGGGATCCAACTGTTTACACTGTGAAGGATCGAAATCTACAAACCAATGTATACAAACTGATCGATGAAGAAGGCAAGTCAAAAGTAGTTCATCAAAATCTTATGCTAGATATAAGTTTCTTACCAGTTGAACCACATCAAAGTGTTGAGAACATACAGTCCAACATTGAAGATGCAGAGAATGAGCCTTTTTCATTTGAGTTGTCTCACCAATTGGAAGAGGAAAGTTCTGATAGCTCGGAAGAAACTGAAAACCAAGATTTTGCAGATGACAATGTTTCAGAATCTGATCACTCAGAGTATAGTGAAAGAACTGATTATGAACAGAGTGCAGAAGAGCATGAAACTGAGAACATTGAAGCTCGTTCTGATCAAATACCTAGTACAGAGGCTGAACCTCCTGTCAATGACTCTAGTGCACAACCAGAAATCGTGAATGACTCTCACGTTACCAGTAATCCTGACACACAAGTACCAACTCCTACTGACACACAGAGTGTTAAAACCCATACAGGGAGGGTAGTAAAGAAGGTCAGTCGTTTAATTGAATCTTTGACTCAGAAGTCCATAGAGTGGGCCCATCCCTAATAAAAAGGTCAGGATCAATTCGTTCATTATTTTAAATGTTGTATGTGTAAAGAAAATGTAGAAGAAATTTGTGAATTTCATACAAAGTATTCTGTAACAGACCATTGTATGTTGTACAAGGCAACATGTTGTTCTAAGGATATCTAGTACTTGATCAACCTTAGGTGTTCCTTAACCTATAAAGTAGGTAGCTTTATGTTGAACGGCGTATATGATTCGTTTAAGTCTGGTTCAGTAGGACCATTGTGTGTTAAATGGTCAGGATATTAGCGAAATTCAAGAGGGGTGAATGTAACCAATGTAAATATGTGTGTGTCTCTTTAAGAGCACAGTATGTGTTAATTCCCCTAATATCCCCCATTTTAGAGAAACTCCTGTATTATTGTGAATGTCTCACCCAAAGAAAGCTTTTGGTTTGTTTTTGTTTTAATTTTGTGCAGCCGTTTAGGAGTTAATGCTATTATGCTAATGAGGCATGACCTCATCTCCTGTGAGCCAGGCTTTTCCTTCAGCTCTTCAGATCACGAGGCAGCTGCGTGAGGTGGATGTCAGAGGATATTCTCATTGCCGTGTTTTATATATGTTTTATTCAGATTAAAATCACATGTTCCCAGCGTTCCAGTTGCCGGTCTCATCTTTGATGCTTAACAACACCACAAAACACAACGCAGAGTCCATACGAACGGGCAGTGAGGGTGTAGGCCGGTTACACTTACGACATTAGACCTTACTAAAGTTTATTGGCAGGTGCCCCTTTCAGAAAATGCTAAGGAAAAGACTGCCTTTTCCACACCTGAGGGACTCTTCCAATACAAAGTTCTACTCTTTGGATCACATGGAGCCCCAGCCACATTCCAAAGAATGTTGGACCAGATCTTGCGAACACAAACAATATGCCACAGCATATCTTGAGGACATTGTGATCCATAGCACAAATTGGGCAACCCACCTTCCTAAGGTTCAGGCGGTGCTCAATTCTCTCCGTGCAGCAGGTCTTACTGCAAACCCTGCCAAATGTTCCATAGGCTTAGAGGAAGCAAAATACTTGGGGTTCACTATTGGGAGAAGCGTGGTTAAACCACAAACATCTAAAGTGGAGGCGATACTGAACTGGCCACGCCCTGTTTCCAAGAAACAAGTTAGAGCATTTTTGGGGTAAATTGGGTATTACCGCAGGTTCGCCCCTAACTTAGCAACAATTGCAGGTCCTTTGAAGGATCTGACTAAAGCTAGAGGCCCTGTCATGGTAAAATGGAAACCTGAGGCAGAACAAGCCTTCGTAGCATTACAAGCCGCCCTTTGTGCTGCCCCGGTACTGGCTACACCAGATTTCTCTAAACAGTTTGTTGTGCAAACCGATGCGTCGGGCTGGTGTAGGGGCTGTTTTATCTCAGAAAGTTCAGGGTGAAGAACATCCTGTTATGTATTTGAGCAGGAAACTCAATTCTCAGGAGAAAAACTACTCAATAGTAGAGAAAGAATGTCTGGCCATCAAATGGGCACTGGAGCCCCTGAAGAATTATTTGTTAGGATGACCCTTTAAGCTGCTCACTGATCATGCTCCTCTTACGTGGATGAGCCAAAATAGGGAAACTAACGCTAACGCAACCCTTCAATTTCTCAGTTGAACCCAAGGCAGGTTCTGCGCTGGGAGATGCAGATGGTCTTTCAAGGGCTCATTGTCTGTTGTCTGCGGTCGCTCACCTCGGTTGGTCTGAGTTGGGGGGGAGGGAGGATGTGTGACTGTGTCAGAGGTGTGGTTGTGGAAGGCAGGTATTTGGTAACTAGGATTCTGCATAGCCTGTACCCACTACATGGGTGAACTACATTTCCCAGCAGGCAGCTCTGCAGTTGTGGGATTACTCAAGCCACACCTAAGGTTAATTGAGGATAAAAATGCTGTTTAAAAGTTCAGCGCAGGAACTGCTCATGGCCTTGGTCTTCCTTTCCTGATGGTGAGCAAGTGAGGACATAGCTTTCAAGGTGAAAAGACTGAAAGGTATATATAATGTATATATAATGTTTCCATGTGCTGAGTTTTGTTTTACTGGTAAATGGAGTTAGCCATCCAGTGTTAGTCAGGAATTGACTGTGTTTAGTTATTGCTCTGAGAGCGAGGATTTGTTTTCTGTTTAACTATATTTTGAATTGCATGTGTAGTTCGTACTCTGGTGATACTATACCAAAGGAAATAATATAAAAATGTAGTGTTGAGTGTAACTTGAATTAATACTTAACAGCGCTAACACAATGGCTGTCCCCTATTTCTTCTTGTTCTTGGAGTATAGCCTCAAGAAAAACAGAGAGAAAAAAAACACAATCGTGCGATATGTCTTGTAAACATTCATAAATAGAAATTAACTCTATCCACTCACAATAGTCAGAGCTTTTAAAGCTTTATTGGATTTTGCCTCTGGGTTATCAGGCCTCCCCAAACACCTTTCTTTCAGGGACCCTCAAAAAGATGAAGAACAAATAACCATAATATGGTGTAGTATTTTTGTAAATTTTCCGTGGGAAAAAAAGGGGTTTTAGGTGAATTGGTTGGTTGGTTCAGGGGTTAACTCCAGAACTGACATCATCACACTATGCACTATGACGCCAGTCAACAGGGGGAGATCCCGGACGCTTGGCCAACATCCAAGATGTCGGCCAGCTCCGGGAGAGGATCGTGACCTGGTGCCTTTCGGCGCCGAATCACGATCCAACCCCCAAGGGGTTAAAGCCAGCCACTGTTTGGAAGGGCAGGCTGTGTCCTTCCAAACGGTGCCTGCCTTTCACTGCTGCCCCCAGCCAATCAGGAGGGAGAGAGGTCCAAAGGACCCCCCTCTCTTTCAGGCACCTCCTCCGCACTCGCGGGGGGGGGGCGCCTGAAATAGATGTCATCGTGCTAGCGTGATGACATCTATTGTCCCCGCCTGGGTCCCGGAGTGCCCGCACTGGGGGGCGCAGCAATCGGCCAGAATCCCGGCAGATTGCTGCCTCCTGTGCTAGGACGCGCTCAGCGCGTCCATAGCACAGGAGGAGCACTTGGCAGGACGCGCTGAGCCATGAATCCGCACACTATAGGGAAGCGCGTCTCTGCGGTATAATTAATGCAGCATAAGAATCCACACACTGCGGGGAAGCACCTCTCTGCGGTATAATTAATGCAGCATATGAATCCCCACACTGCGGGGAAGCACCTCTGCGGTATGATTTATGCAGCATATGAATTGGCACACTGCAGGGAAGTGCCTCTCTGCGGTATAATTAATGCAGCATAAGAATCCACACATGGCTTGGATTACAGCCCGGCACTCCGGGACACAGGCGGGGACAATAGAGGTCATCATGCTAGCACGATGACATCTATTTCCTTTGGACCTCTCTCCCCCCGATCGGCTGGGGGCAGCGGTGAAAGGCAGGCACCGTTTGGAAGGGCACAGCCTGCAGAAAGCACAAACGAGCAGTGAAAGGTTCCCGAAATGCCCCGTCATTCAGTGGTTTCAGCAGGCAGATTTATTCAGGCGAATCCCATAGGCTTCAATGTTAAAAATATTCCTGTTTTAATCCAATATCTGATAAACCGTTCATTATAAAATTCTGTAGTAAAGAGTCTGGTTATTTATAGATTTTTTAGGAGATTTTAAGCATTTTTCTGGAATTAAATTTTTTTTAAAAGTCCGATATTTTTTTTTTTTATTTATTATTTTTTTTATTAAGTTTACTTCTTTTTTCTGTAACAGCCCTTTTTATTATCATTCCTTGGACCGCATATGTAAATTTCAGACATTTTCGCTCAGTAGTTTCTTTGCAAACAGCGTTTCACTTTTCAACCATTCAAGCAAACGGTTTTTCTAATTCATTCACTGCCTTCGTCTGTGGTGTCGGCTTTTTCCGGCAGCTTCGCTGCGTGTAATCGGCTCCTGCTCGTTTTTTCCCGGTGGGTTAATCCAGATGTTTTTGCGGGTTTTCGGCATGCATTCGCCGGGTTTTGCGGTTAGTTTTCGTTGGGTTTGCAGCGGCCTTTCCCTGCAATTCGGGGACCCTGTGGTGCTTGCTGAATGCACCGCATGGTCGCCGAAATGGGATCGGCATAACAAACCGAATTGAAGAGAACGAAAAGTCACAGAACGTGCAGTGACTTTTTGATTCTCTTTGAATTACCCTGTATATTTTACAAATTTTTTTTGGTGGCCCCTGGGAGTCCCATCATGTCATACTCTTAAATTTTTTTTGGTGGTCCTTGTGAGACACACTATATCTGTTTAAAATACAAGGGGTGAGGTGGAGAAAAAGAAAGAAGAAATACAAATATTTTTTATTTTTTTGTCCCTCTTTGAACATTACATTTTTATTGGTGGTCCCTGGGAGACACACTACACCGGACAATTAAATTTTTTCTTGGTGGACCCAATGCGGCCCACTGCATCTGCACTTTAATTTTTTCAACTTGGTAGCTTAGCTGCAGATGGCCATGGTCGCTTAGTGAAAAAGCACTGGCGCAGAGAGGGACAAAATAGAGAGATCCTGAAAACAAATAGGTAATATGAGCCACAGAAAGAGGTCACAACCCGCCTACCGTTCAAACACGCGAAAAGCACGACTATAGCCTGTATTTTTGAAGATCCAGTCCTACTTTGGCTTACTACATATTCCCCCTTCATGGTCTTGTCAGATTATTATGTTATTGGTCGATTGATCCTAAACCCTGCGGGCTGTTATTGATGCGTGATGTTTCTTTTTTTGTGGCATGTACTATTGTAGCGCTCACTCCCGGAGGAGCCGCTGAAAATGAACCACGGGTCAGTCTCCCCGCACTAGGGAATAAATATACTCCAACACCGCTGTGAGTTTTTATCATTTAAATAGTTTACTAAAATAGTAAGCAGACGTTGAGACACGGTATTCACAGATATTATTACAGTACTTTCGTATCGCGGTAAAAGCGCGTAGCGGGAAAGAAACGAAAAACGAGGCTTCGTATTTCGGAAAAAATATATTCACAACCGAACAGAAAAGAAATGCAATTGCACGAAATTCGAAAAAGGGACACGTAGCGAAACCCAAAAATACAATCTCTTCGTATTACGGTAAATGCGCAGCGGAAAAGAGAAAAATATTATTCGGAACGTATCTTTAACCCCTGTTCCGAATCGTAACAGAATGAGTCCTGCACAGGTTAAGTCCCGGAATGTAAAAGGTGTGTATGTGTGTGTGGTACCCGGGTACTGTTCAACTGGCCAGTGAATTTACTTAAGGAATGTCTTCGACTAGTCAAGTTGGGGCCCTGTGGACTTTAAAGAGAAAACAGCAGCGTGTTCTTTATTTACAAACGGCCTTGGAGGCCTCTCACCCATCCACCGGTTGCTTTAGGCTCCGCTGACCCAGGACGTCTCTCCGCTCGATATTGACTGGGGATACTTGCGGCCAGATCCGTTGTCTGACTTTCCGTAGCTTGTCCACGACTTGTCCAGCTCACCGCCTGCTTTCCGTATCCGATCAACTCGCGGTAACTCCTCACTCGAGGTCTTCGGATTGTTCGATCTGCAGCAATCTCTGGAACTTGGAGGTCTCCTTCACTTGTGCTGAATGACCCGATAAAGAAACTGGCAGGTCTCACTCGCGCTCTGGCCTAGGCCCTCTCGCGATGTCTGGCACTGCGTCTGCTCTCTCTCGTTCCCTGGCGCGTTCTCCACGAGGTTCGGGATGTAAGTGTGCTGGGTCCCACCCACTTCCTGTCTCTTTGCAAAGCACGCCGGGAAATGTAGTCCCAATGTCCAGTGTCTCTAATCGCGATTGTCTCCATCTTGTGGCCAAAAATAGGTACTGCCAGCAGCAAGATTTTAACACAGCGCTACACTATCATCACATCATGCATTACGCACCACTCTGAATCCCTGATTACCAACATTTGGTGTATTTGACGGGTTTGGTTCGAAATACCTACAGCCAGGTTCCCGAATGCCAAAATTCCGACGGCCAACTTCCCTACACAGAGAACTCCCTGACGGCCACCTTTCAGACATCCAAAATCCCAGTGGCTAACCCGAACCCTACTCCCCATCTCCCCTAAACCTAGCCCTAACCCTAACACCCTCTAAATCTATACCTAGCCCCCCTAAATCTAGCCCTAACCCTAACCCCCTAAATCTATCCCTAAATCCAACCCCCCTAAATCTATCCATAACCCCCAAACCTAACCCCCTAAATCTAGCCCTAACCCCCAAACCTAACCCCCTAAATCTAGCCCTAACCCCCTAAATCTAACCCTAACCTCCTAACCCTAACTCCCTAAACCTAGCCCTAACCATAACCCCCTATATCTAACCCTAACCCCTATATCTAACCCTAACCCCCTAAACCTGGCCTAACCCTAACCCCTAAACCTGGCCCTAACCTAACCCCCTAAACCTGGCCTAACCCTAACCCCCTAAACCTGGCCTAACCCCCTAAATCTAGCACTAACCCTAACACCCTAACCCCCATAACCTATCCCTAACCCCCTAAACCTAGCCATAACCCCCCTAAACCTGGCCCTAACCTTAACCCCCTAAACCTAGCCCTAACCTTAACCCCCTAAACCTGGCCCTAACCCCCTAAACCTGGCCCTAACCCCAACCCCCTAAATCTAGCCCTAACCCCCAAACCTAACCCCTAAATCTAGCCCTAACCACCTAAATCTAACCCTAACCTCCTAACCCCCTAAACCTAGCCCTAACCATAACCCCCAAAATCTAACCCTAACCCCTATATCTAACCCTAACCCCCTAAACCTGGCCCTAACCTTAACCCCCTAAACCTGGCCCTAACCCTAACCCCCTAAACCTGGCCCTAACCCTAACCCCCTAAACCTGGCCCTAACCCCCTAAATCTAGCACTAACCCTAACCCCTAACCCCCATAACCTATCCCTAACCCCCTAAACCTAGCCATAACCCCCTAAACCTGGCCCTAACCTTAACCCCCTAACCTAGCCCTAACCTTAACCCCCTAAACCTGGCCCTAACCCCCTAAACCTGGCCCTAACCCCAACCCCCTAAATCTAGCCCTAACCCCCAAACCTAACCCCCTAAATCTAGCCCTAACCACCTAAATCTAACCCTAACCTCCTAACCCCCTAAACCTAGCCCTAACCATAACCCCCAAAATCTAACCCTAACCCCCTATATCTAACCCTAACCCCCTAAACCTGGCTCTAACCCTAACCCCCCTAAACCTGGCCCTAACCCTAACCTCCCTAAACCTGGCCCTAACCCTAACCTCCCTAAACCTGGCCCTAACCCTAACCCCCTAAATCTAGCACTAACCCTAACCCCCTAAACCTAGCCCTAACCCACCTAAACCTGGCCCTAACCCTAACCCACCTAAACCTGGCCCTAACCCTAACCCCCTAAACCTGACCCTAACCCCAACCCCCTAAACCTGACCCTAACCCCCCTAAATCTAGCACTAACCCTAACCCCCTAACCTAACCCCCCCCATAACCTATCCCTAACCCCCCTAAACCTAACCCTAACCCCCCTAAACCTAGCCCTAACCCCCCTAAACCTAGGGTTAGGGTGTTAGTATTAGAGTTAGCCGCTGAGATTTTGAATGTCTGGAAGTTGGCCTCGTAGGGAAGTTGGGATGTCCGGCAGTTGTCCTTTCTGGAAGTTGGCTGTCGGGATGTTGGCATTAGGGAAGCTGGCTGTAGGGATTTTGTCCGGCACCCGTTTTTGACGTACGTTTGTTAGGCACCTAGGTAATAATGTTATGTTTGTCCCCTTGCATGCCTGCTATTTACTTCCTTGTATCATTGGATTACCTCTCAATATCACATCAGCTACACCATTATTTTATCTGCCTTACAGTGAGTAACATCGCTGCTCCGCTGTACTGTTTGACATGTACAGGATTTCTTGTATTACATTACAGATAAATGTCCAGCGGTGGTCTGGCATATTAGTATTTATCTGGTTCTATGACAGATTTATTTATTTATTATTATTAATTTCTCAATCTCGCCTCACCAGAGTTGGGTCTTATGACTATTTTTCTTCCGTACTACGCTGTTTACTGCAGTTGCTAGGCATTTTGAATCCTGTTAGTTTATTGGTCTCCCTCAACATGTGACCTATTATGTACCCGGAAGGATTTCCCCTGGCATCTTACATTATGGACCTGCACGGACGCGGCTTACTGCCGGTTGCACGCAATTAATTCATTATCATTCTGATACATATTGGGGTGAGTTAGACGGGCACTTCAGCTCTAGACTAAGCCCGGTATGGGCGAAACACGTTGAATGATGCCTCTTCATTGTTTTTAACAGTTACCTGGTCTTTTCTTTTTGAGTGGTCTCTCTTATGGCTTTGTATGTTGGGTTCCCCTTCAGCTTCCTTTTAGTATTGGTTATGTAGGTGGCTTGAATCACCGAGGTATAGGTAGCGACTACTCCCTACCTGTGTATGTCCTTTGGGCAACGGATATCTGATGTGGTACCCTTGCCTCTTCTTACTGCCTTTGACCATTTTCAATCAGAATTGCTTCTCCTTTTGTGTTGCTGGTTTGTGACAATTTTTTCATTAATAAAGTTAACCCCTTTCTGGCCACTTTTGTTGCACTTTGTGCAAACTTGTTTTTTCATGTTTTTTTGAAGATCCGCCTGCTGAAGGTGCGGTGCCACGTGGAGACAAGATGGCATTGATTCCCCAACGCTCAAGAGAATCATTGGCTCCTGGCAGCCCAACTCCTTCTGAAGACTCAGCAGTTACGGTACGGGACATTCGCAGATCATTGCCCACCAAAGACGACATGGAATCACTCCTAGCAAAATTAGAAGCATCATTTACATCCAGCATGGAATCCGTGGCGGCGGATGTCTGCCACATTGGAGAGTACAAGACCTGGAAGGTGAGAAAGATGTTGTGGAAGATCATTTGCATCAACTGGAAACGGGTCTGTATGCCCAAAGTTTACACTTACAGCATATACACCAAGCACTTGACCAGGACAACGGGGGGCGCCGCAATAATTTGCGTTTGAGAGGCCTACCGGAAGCCCAAGATGGCAAGGAAGCACTACCAGACTTACTAAGGTCTATATTCAATGCCCTATTGTGAAAACCACTAGATACCCCGATCCACTTTGACAGAGCACACCGTTCCTTGAAACCGAAAAGGTACCTCAAACGCGGCCCCTAGGGAGGTAATTTGCAGATTGCATTATTACCGCCGGAAAGAGGATATATTACAAGCTACCCGCCGTCAGGAAATTAAAGATCCGTATGGGAATGTATTACATTTATACCCAGATTTATCTTGGCATACACTTCAAGCACGCAGAATGTTAAAACCAATTACAGAACAGCTGCAGGAATGACAAGTAAAGTATCGCTGGGGATACCCGTTCTCACTACAAGTGACGTTGGATGGAGTTTTTTATGGGATAACATGTGCGGTGGATTTACCTCCACTTTTAGCGGCATTGGCCCTGAAGCCGTATATAGTGTGCTGCGGGACTCAGCTCTATGAGCCCATGATTGGGCAAAAATTACCCAATCAGGACTCTGAGCCCTGATTGGCATAGTCTTGCACCTGACTTCTGGTCAGGTGCAAGGCTGTAGCCAATTACAAGCTTCAGGCCAGTGGAAAAGTGCATTGTAGTCCATTGTGGGCGAACACGCGGAAATGTTAGATGTTCGCCAAACGGGCAATGTTCGAATCGAACTCATGTTCGGATCGAACCGCCAGCCCATCCCTACTAATAAACCATTGCTTATAATATTCTGCAGTAAAGTCTCTTTATTTTTAGATTTTTTAAGCATTTTTTTTAAAAAAATCAATTTTTTTTCAAACTTTTTGCGAACGGCCTGAAAAGTTCGAAGTTCGTGAACTTTCGAACGGCCGATGTTCAATGCGAACATCGAACCGATTCGAACCGGCAGCCCATCCCCAATATTTGCCCCAGCTCACATGGGTATATTTGCCCCAGCTCTCACCTCCTCTGCTGCCACTGCCAGGTCCCGCAGCCGCTCCTTCCCGCCGGTGTTCTTCTCCACGAGGCGAGCGGCCGCTGACATGCAGGGAACGCCGGGAACCACCTGACCAGCGCAGCCGTGTTCTCGCGAGATCACACGCTGGGGAAGGTGGTTCCCATACTAGGCGAGCAGCCAAGCTGCATTCCAGTGGCCGCTCGCCTCATAAGGAGAAAAGCGCAGCCGGCAGCGGCAATTTTCTCAGGGGGGTTGCCCCCCCGGATCCGCCCCTGGACCCATGTACCCTATACAGTAAAAAACAAATAGTATAGTGTGGAAAACCCTAAGCTAGAAACCATAGCTCACAGCACTCTCCACATGTGCTGAACAATAACACAGAAAAAAATAATAAGAGCATGCAGTATAACTACAACCTTGCAATGGTCAATATTTTTGGATGGAGATAAGGTGAACAAGGTGACAAAATCCTTGAAGTACAATGACTAGAAGAGCAGAACATACAGAAGCATCATAGCATATAACTGTATAAAAATGTAATACAGGGATAATAAAACAAAGGAACCACTCTGTCAGGTTGCCCCTCAGGTGATGGTGAACAACTCAAGGGATGTCGTTATGGAGCAAGAAAGGATTAGGCAGGATTCGGTGGTCGTGGTCACAAACTGGGTCAAACACAAGTCAATCTACAGGAGAATTCAGAGCTAGGAGAAAGGAGTACGGTCTCAATACTGGAGCGAGGATGAAATGGCATTCTGACCTTTTAAACCCTGTACCTCCCTCTGGACCAATTGGAGGCCCATGATGTCATCAGTGCGCGCCACCTTGTTGGAGCCCAACCACGCGCATGTGCACCCGATCAGAGGCCTAGGCAAGGCCCGGAGCCTAGCACTGCAGCGGAGGCCACTGCCTGGCGGCGGTGTGCCGCCCACGAGGGAGCCGGCAACCGAACCTCCCGAGACCCCGGAAAGCTAAGGGGAGGTAAGGCCCTCTCCCTGGTCCGCATGGCACCGCCGGTTGCCCGCGCAGGCCGTCTCGCCCAGACCCGAGCGAAAACGTCGGGAACTTGGGGAGGCAGCCGTGCCAGGCCAGCGGCCATGACAGAACCCCCCCGGAAAGCGGTACCTCTATACGGCTTCAGTCTAGGCATTGTATGTTCTGGGAGTGGTGCAAGTTTCACTTTGCCCATGAAAAATCCTATGTGATGTTGTCCTTTCGGGTCTATGGTCTTTAAATAAGCTACTGCAGCAATTGCCTTGACGGATGCGTCAGAGAAAACAGAGATTTTGTGTTTGGACTTCTGAAGATGGCACTGGGGCATATGGACGTGCAATGTGGTCTCTAGTTAATGCTGTAAGAGAGTCTTTCCACTCCATCCACAAATCTCTTTTCTCAGTAGGGAGGGGGTTATCCCAGTCTTTTGTCTCCCAGGTAAGATGTAAGATCTCTGAGTATTGCTTTACCTTGAATAGTGACGGGAGCTGCAAATCCTAAGGGATCATAAAGGCTATTTATGACGGACAGGGTACCCCTGCGGGTGTAAGGTTTTTCTTCTAGGCTGACTTGAAAAGGTAAAGGTGTCACTATTTAAGTCCCAAAGTAGACCAAGGCTCCGTTGAGTTGGGAGAACGTCAGTACCTACAGTGGGGCAAAAAAGTATTTAGTCAGCCACCAATTGTGCAGGTTCTCACACTTAAAAAGATGAGAGAGGCCTGTAATTGTCATCATGGGTACACTTCAACTACAGTTGTGTTCAAAATTATTCAAGCCCCACTGAAATTGAGTGTTTTGGCCAGTTTGACATTGATTTTGATCATTCAGTCATCTTGCTTACAATTAAATCAAAGAGGCACGTGTAGGTCAGACAAATATAACATAACATTTATAATGAAACTAGGTGGCAAGCCTGCCCAGAGGGCAGTCTATTGTTAAGTGAGGTGTGCATGAATGTTCGCTGAAATGAAAGCACAGCAATGTCAAGGAAAGACAATTTTTTTGGTCATATGGGTATATATTGCCCTCAGCTCATATGGGTATATATTGCCCCTAGCTCACATGGGTATATATTGCCACCAGCTCACATGGGTATATTTGCGCCCAGCTCACATGGGTATATTTGCGCCCAGCTCACATGGGTATATTTGCCCCTAGCTCACATGGGTATATTTGCCCCGGCTCACATGGGTATATATATTGCCCCCAGCTCTCATGGGTATATTTGCCCCAACTCACATGTATTTATTTGCCCCCAGCTCACATGGATTTATTTGCCCCCAGCTCACATGGGTATAATTGCCCCTGCTCACATGGGTATAATTGCCCCCTGCATATAATTGCCCCCTGCTCACATGGATTTATTTGCCCCCAGCTCACATGGGTATAATTGCCCCCTACTCACATGGGTTTAATTGCCCCCAGCTCACATGGGTATATTTACCCCCAGCTCACATGGGTATAATTGCCCCAAGCTCACATGGGTATATTTTCCCCCAGCTCACATGGATATATTTGCCCCAGCACACATGGGTATAATTGCTCCCTGCTCACATGGGTATATTTTCCCCCAGCTCACATGGATGAGCCCACCGGCAACAGGGACTTCAAGATGGCCGCCGGCGAGCTTCCTCTGACATCATCAGAAGGGGCCTGCCAGCAGCCATCTTGATGTCCCTGCTCGCCGGAGGCTGAGCCCACCGGCGAGCAGGGACTTAAAGATGGCCGCCAACGGACTTCCCCTGACATCAGAGGGGCCGCCGGCGGCCATCTTGAAGTCCCTGCTCACCGGAGGCTGAGCCCACCGGCGAGCAGGGACTTAAAGATGGCCGCCGTCGGGCTTCCTCTGACATCATCAAAGGGGGCCGTCGGCGGCTAACTTCAAGTCCCTGCTCGCCGGTGAGCATACATGGGCCCAGCCTCGGGCGAGCAGGGATCCGCCAAAAAAAAGAAAGCGGAGCCGTTGGAGAGGCGCGCGCAAAGCGCCTCTCTCACCTCCTCAGTGACTGAGCTGTGAGGAGGTGAGACACGGAGAGGCGAGCGCCTCTCCAACGGCTCCGCTTTCTTTCTTTTCTAACCGTTTTTAAATGTCCGTCGCGCATGCGCAGTCAGCGCTTGACGGCGACGGACTTTAAAACGGTTTTATTATATAGATAACCACAAATGTCTTTTGTGCTCACATCATTATCAGTTTTATTCAACCCCCAAGTGACATTCAATCTTAGTACTTAGTACAACATCCTTTTACAGTTATAACAGCTTTTAAACGTGAAGCATAGCTTGACACAAGTGTCTTGCAGCGATCTACGGGTATCTTCGCCCATTCGTCATGGGCAAAAGCCTCCAGTTCAGTCACATTCTTAGGCTTGCGCACTGCAACTGCTTTCTTTAAGTCCCAGCAGAGGTTCTCAATCGGATTTAAGTCAGGTGACTGCGATGGCCACTCCAAAATGTTCCAGCCTTTAATCTGCAACCATGCTCTAGTGGTAGTCTACTGAAGAGAATTCATGGTACCTTGCACACGATGAAGCTTCCCTGTACCTGCAGAAGCAAAACAGCCCCAAAGCATGATTGACCCCCCCGCCATGCTTCACAGTAGGCAAGGTGTTCTTTTCTTCATAGGCCTTGTTCTTCCTCCTCCAAACATAGCGTTGATCCATGGGCCCAAACAGTTCTAATTTTGTTTCATCACTCCACAGAACACTATCCCAAAACTTCTGTGGTTTGTCCACATGACTTTTGGCATACTGCAGTCGACTCTTATTCTTTGGAGACAGCAAGGGGGTGCGCCTAGGAGTTCTGGCATGGAGGCCTTCATTACGCAGTGTGCGCCGTATTGTCTGAGCTGAAACTTCAGTACCCACATCTGACAAAACTTTTCTCAGTTCCTCAGCAGTCACACGGGGACTTTTCTCCACTCTACGCTCCAGGTAGCGCACAGCAGTCGAAGTCAGCATCTTCTTTCTGCCACGACCATGTAGCGTTTCAACAGTGCCCTTTGCCTTGAATTTGCGAATGATGCTTCCTATGGTCTCTCTTGATATGTTTAACATCTTTGCAATCTTCTTATAGCCATTGCCCTTCCTGTGAAGAGTAATCACCTCTTCTCTTGTCTTCCTGGACCATTCTCTTGACTTCACCATGTTTGTAACCACACCAGTAAATGTCTAGAAGGAGCTGAGTATCACAGTCATTTTAAAGCTGCCTAATTGGTGCTTATTATGCTTTATTGCTGCTCCGTGACATCCACAGGTGTTTTCAATACCTGATTGAAAACACTTGAATGAACCTCTGTTCTTCAGAGTGGTAGTCTTTAAGGGGTTGAATAATTGTGTCAATGAAGAATTCACAAAAGAAACATTTACTACTGTATTACAAAACCAATTGATGTCATTTTAGTTGCATATGGTTCTTTAAAAAGTCCTTGTAGGATTTCATT
The DNA here is from genome assembly GCA_009667805.1 of Leptobrachium leishanense. Classification (NCBI taxonomy): domain Eukaryota; kingdom Metazoa; phylum Chordata; class Amphibia; order Anura; family Megophryidae; genus Leptobrachium; species Leptobrachium leishanense. The sequence continues at coordinate 102,592,264 of CM019070.1, read as the reverse complement.
CTGAATACAATTACAAATGTACACTAAATTCCCTAAAACCCTTTACAGCATTGGGGGTTGAATAATTTTGAACACAACTGTAAGTGGGAAAAAAAATCCAGAAAATCACATTGTCTGATTTTTAAAGAATTTATTTGCAAATTATGGTGGGAAATAAGTATTTGAACACCTACAGTACAGTACAGTACAAACAAGAAAGATTTCTGGCTCTCACACACCTGTAACGTCTTCTTTAAGAGGCTCCTCTCCTCCACTCGTTACCTGTATGAATGGCACCTGTTTGAACTTGTTATCAGTATAAAAGACACCTGTCCACAACCTCAAACAGACACACTCCAAACTCCACTATGGTCAAGACCAAAGAGATGTCGAAGGACACCAGAAACAAAATTGTAGACCTGCACCAGGCTGGGAAGACTGCATCTGCAATAGGCAAGCAGCTTGGTGTGAAGAAATCAACTGTGGGAGTAATCATTAGAAAATGGAAGACATACAAGACCACTGATAATCTCCATCGATCTGGGGCTCCATGCAAGATCTCACCCCGTGGGGTCAAAATGATCACAGGAATGGTGAGCAAAAATCTCAGAACCACACGGGGGGACCTAGTGAATGACCTGCAGAGAGCTGGGACCAAAGTAACAAAGGCCATCAGTAACACACTACGTCGCCAGGGACTGAAATCCTGCAGTGCCAGACGTGTCCCCCTGCTTAAGCCAGTACATGTACGGGCCTGTCTGAAGTTTGCTAGAGAGCATTTGGATGATCCAGAAGAGGATTGGGAGAATGTCATATGGCCAGATGAAATCAAAGTAGAACTTTTTGGTAAAAACTCAACTCGTTGTGTTTGGAGGAGAGAATGCTGAGTTGCATCCAAAGAACACCATACCTACTGTGAAGCATGGTGGCGGAAACATCATGCTTTGGGGCTGTTTTTCTGCAAAGGGACCAGGACGACTGATCCGTGTAAAGGGAAGAATGAATGGGGCCATGTATCGTGAGATTTTGAGTGAAAATCTCCTTCCATCAGCAAGGGCATTGAAGATGAAACGTGGCTGGGTCTTTCAGCAGAACAATGATCCCAAACAAACCGCCCGGGCAACGAAGGAGTGGATTCGTAAGAAGCATATCAAGGTCCCGGAGTGGCCTAGCCAGTCTCCAGATCTCAACCCCATAGAAAACCTTTGAAGGGAGTTGAACGTCCGTGTTGCCCAGCGACAGCCCCAAAACATCACTGCTCTAGAGGGGATCTGCATGGAGGAATGGGTAAAAATACCAGCAACAGTGTGTGAAAACCTTGTGAAGACTTACAGAAAACGTTTGACCTCTGTCATTGCCAACAAAGTATTGAGATGGACTTTTGATATTGACCAAATACTTATTTTCCACCATAATTTGCAAATAAATTCTTTAAAGATCAGACAATGTGATTTTCTGGATTTTTTTCACATTTTGTCTCTTATAGTTGAAGTGTACCCATGATGACAATTACAGGTCTCTCATCTTTTTAAGTGGGAAAACCTGCACAATTGGTGGCTGACTAAATACTTTTTTGCCCCACTGTAGGTTTACGTCTTTTAAATTGTCAGAATGGTCTTGGGGAGGGAAGGCTTTAATTACCTCTTTGCTGTTGGAAGTAATTTTATGGAGTCTCAATTTGAGTGGGCCAGCATATTTTGAGTTCTTTTAGGAGACTAATAGCGGCCTCGTCTGTGGGCAGTGATTTTAAACGGTCTACGTAGAAGTCCTTTTCTACAAAGTGTCTGCTCCGTATTTTGCTTCTCTCTCCTTAGCGGACTGTCTGAGTCCATAGATAGCAACTGCAGGAGAGGGACTGTTACCAAAAATGTGTACTCCATGCGGTACTCTAAGATATCTTCGGAGGTCTCGTTATCTTTGAACCAAAAGAAACTCAAGTATTCCTGTGCTCTTCTTTAACGAAGAAGCAATGGAACATCTGCTGGATGTCGGCCATGAAGACAACGGAATCTTTACAGAAATGGAGGACTACTCCTAAGAGTCTGTTATTCAGGTCGGGACCTGACAGTAAGACATTGTTTAAGGCTAAGGTCAAACGAAAGCATTTTTACACGCGAACGTAAAAAAGTGCGTCCGAACGAATTGACGTATTTTTTCACGGAGTGCGCGAAAACGGTCATACGATGCGCATTTTTCGTGCGTGATTTTTTTCGGATCGTCAATAAAACTCTTTTTGCGTCTGGACGTTATGTAGGCTGGACATTAGCAGTGTCTGACATCTCCTAATCACGCAAACACGCCGCTATGCCGCAGCTGCGCACTCTGTACGTCCGTACTAGCGGTTCGGCGTTCTCGAATAAATGCGTTCGTTTTCCACTTGCGTTGCACGGCCGGACTTTCGTGCGACCGTACTTCGTATATTGGCCGTCATTGCCCGTCATTTGCTGCTAGTGCGGCCGTAATTATGTGCGCCAGAACGCACGTTAAAAGTGCGCTGGTCTGACCCCAGCCTAAGGAAACACCCTCGTGTTGTCCACTAGAGTCCAACACTACTCTAATCTGACCTGGTTTCTTTGGATGGTATACTCCAAATATGGGTAGGTACCAGCATTCTTCACCATCTGTTAAGGTAGGTGCTACTTCTGCGTGACCATTTTTAAATATTTTCTCCATAAAGGTGAAAAAGTGGTTTCTCATTTCTGGCTGTCTTTGGAAACTGTGCCTAAGAGACACAAAACGGTTATAGACTTGTTCTGTTAGGTAAACGTTGTGTTTGGGTATTAAAGGGCAGAGGTGCGACCCAACTGTTAGAAATCATGGATCAGGGAATAGCTAAGGATGACTCCAAGCACAACCTATCTTCAAAGGACATAGCTAACTGGTAATCTGTTTTAGTGTTGTGAAATAGAGGACCCTAGGTGGTCTTTGTCACTGTCACAGTCTAGGGTCTAGTCGGTTCCGGCAGGTAAGTGCTATGTGGTAGCTCTTTTACGAGGAATCGGTTTTGGCAAGGTTGGAAAAATGAGGGGAGTCCGTTTTCTAGAGTCTTAGTGAGCATGTTGCTGACTGAGGTAGGTTTATGCACTCCTCCCAAACAAGCGTCTCCTATAAAAACCCATCCTGAGTCGAGTCTTTGGGCGTAGGGAGCGTTGTGAGGGCCATTTATTTGATCTCTAACTTTGTGAACTCGTAAGATATCCCTCCGGAGGAGCAGGACTATCTGAGCTTCAGGGTCTAGTACTGGAATGAGGTGAGCTATGCGTTTCAGGTGGGAGTGATGTGCTACAGCATGAGGGGTGGGAATTTCAGCTCTATTATCTGGAATCTGATTACATTCTATTATGGTTGGTAGCGGTAAGCGTGTCTGGCCATCGATAGACTCAACTTGGAAGCCCGTAGCTCTCCTCCCCGCCGTCTCAACTGTACCTGCACAAGTCTTTAAGGAGTACGAAGAGCTGGGGCTTTTAACCCCTTAGTGACCGGGCGGTTTTACACAAATCCGTCCTTTAGTGACCGCTGCTGTTTTTACGTTTCTGTGCTGTTAGTGTTTACGTCAAATTTTCCTCTTACTCGTTTATGTAACCCACACATATTTTACACTGTTTTTCTCGTCATTAAATGGACTTTATAAAGATACCATTCTTTTCATCATTTCATATAATTTTCTATAAAAAAGTGAAATATTACAAAAAAATTGAAAAAACACCACTTTTTCGAACTTTGACCCACAAAATTTCTTATGTATCAACAACCGTCAAAATTTTTTAATTCCTTAGTAGTGTCTAAATTTAGTTCTGAGTTTAGCAATACCCAATGTTTACATATTCCTCGCTTTTTTTCCTTATTTTATGCAACAATAAGTGCAAGTAGCACTCCAAAGAGTTTATTTTCAAAACTAGTGCTAGTGACATTGTAACACTATCTGTCACTAATTCCTGAATAACCCTCCACATATACATATTTTTTTAAAGTACACAAATCAAGGTATTAAACTTGGGGTATTTTGACTCTTTCCATGCAAACCATTTTACCACAAATCTATGCCAAAGTTTGAGAAAGAAAAATGTTTTGGTGATTATTTTTTTTTGAACGCAATTTAAGAATACATGTACTGTGAACTTTAAGGTTTACTGCCGAAAAACACCCCAAAATATGTTCAGCAACATCTTCTGAGTAAATTGATACCACCCATGTATAGGTATGTCTGGTCATTTGGGGGCTAATAGGCCTTATTTGGGGGGTGCGCATTTCAGTTTTCCAACTTGGAATTTTCACATTTCGTCATCATGCACCCATGTCCTATTTGGGACATTTTTGAAGCCGGCCAAAGTAATTTACCCCCATCAAACCATATATTTTTAGAAAGGGCACACCCTGGGGTGCTTCAAAGAGTTGTATTTTAACACTTTCCATGCACTAGCTCTATGTCAAACTTTCAGGTAGTCACTTTTTGTGTTATTTTTTCACACACATTGTACTTTAGGCATGAATTGTCAAATCCAGTTATGGGTTACTGCCAAAAAACACCCCAAAATATGTTCAGCAACCTCTTCTGAGTAAAGTGATACCACCCATATATAGATTTGTTCTGTTGTTTTTGGGGTGCTACACCAATCTTTTGACATGTGCTTGTCAATTTTCTAATTTGACATACAGTATCTTCTTTGCTTATCTTCTTTATAGGGGCCTTTTTGCATACCCCAATTTTATGAACGTGCATATATTTGGTAAGCTAACACCCCAAAGTATTGTAAATGGAGTGTTTTTATGCCATGGATGCAACCGTTTGCTCCAAACAAATTGGATACGGTTTGGTGGTCATTTTTCATTTTCACACCCACATCAGTTTTGGACTGTGATTTAGGAGACACTGTTGTTTGTTACTGCATGAAAACTCTCCAGGTTGTTTTCTGCAAGGTCTCCTGAGTACACCCATGCATAGGTTTGCCAGGATTTTGGGAAGGTTCAAATACAATTTTTATGACTTTGTCATTGGAGTTGAAATTGAGATTATTTCTTCAGCTAGGCCTATCTTTGATTTTGGGTCTACCGCATACCCCAGTTTGAATTATTGCCAGAAAATTGTTTATTTGTTATGTTGACACCCCAAGGTATTGCATATGGAGTGCTTTGATGCCATGGATGCAACGGTTTTAGCCCAAAACATTTGAGAAGGTGTGTGGCGGTAATTTTTCAATTTTCAGATTTTTACGCCCACATTAGATTTGGACTGTGATTTAGGAGACACTGTTGTTTGTTACTGCATGAAAACTCTCCAGGTTGTTTTCTGCAAGGTCTCCTGAGTACACCCATGCCCCCCATGCATAGGTGTGCAAAGATTTTGGCAAAATACAGCACCAATTGTAGAACATAAAAATGTAGGAATAAAATGTAAAAGTCTGGTGCAGTAAAAACTAAACTGAACTAACTAACTAGAGTGTAAGAAAAAATAGAAAGGAAAAAAAAATCACAGATCACGCACAGTGTGATATATCTTGAAACAGTCCCCAAGACACAGACTGGGTTGTCCAGGGCATTCTGGGCAGTAAAAGATTGCGTCTCTCCTCTGCCCCCTCTTGAAACACACCCTGCATCTTTTTTGGGGTTTCTGTTTGCCCTCAGTAGGGGGGATTTTATAAATAAAATGTGTAGCCCCAACTCTGTCCCCCATCACCGCCCGGGAAGCAGGTGCATCCTGGTACAAAAACCTCGAAATGACCTGGAGCTGAAACTGTAAAAAGGACAGCGTCACTCCAGGGTTTGCCTTTTTGCAGAGCAAAAAGGCATTGTGGGTTGCAATTTGCATCAGGTAAATTGCAACCTTTTTGTACCAGGCCCTTGACTTCTGCATAATCTGGTAGGGCTGGAGCAGCTGATCTGCCAGATCAACCCCACCCGTATGCCGGTTATAGGCTTTGATGCACACTGGCTTCCTGATGCGCTCAGCTCTGCCACGTACAGAGACCTCCACAGACCTCTCAGTGTGGATGGTGGATAGAAGGTATACATCCTTCTTGTCTCTGTACTTGACTGCCAACAGCTCCTCTTGGCGCAGAGCTGAGGTCTCCCCCCCTTTTTAACCGGGTGCGGACAAGCTGTGCTGGGAAACCTACGCGGTTCTTGCGAACAGTACCGCATGCTGCTGTATCAAAACAATACAGCAGCTTGAACAAAGGGACACTCGTATAAAAATTATCAACATACAAGTGGTACCCTTTGTTCATCAGGGGAAAAAGTAGGTCCCACACAATCTTGCCACTGGTTCCATGTGTTCTGGGCAACCTGGAGGGTCAAGGCTACTATCCTTTCCCTCGTACACCCGGAAGGCCTGAGTATACCCACTCTCGCTGTCACAGAGCTTATACACCTTCACTCCATACCTGGAGCGTTTGGAAGGAATATACTGCTTGAATCCCAGCCTTCCCTTGTATTTCATTAGGGATTCATCCACGCAGATATTCCTTCCAGGTGTATAAGCCTCTGCAAACCTGGCGGCGAAGTGGGTAATCAGGGGGCGGATTTTATACAGCCTGTCAAACTGGGGATGCTCTCTAGGAGGGCACAGGCTGTTGTCACTGAAGTGCATGAAACGCAAAATGTTTTCATACCTTCTACGTGACATTGGGGGTAAATGGGGGTAGAGCAGATGGGGCTACTGCTCCAGGAGCGAATTGAGGGCTTCTTTATGATGCCCATCAGCATAGTAAGTGTCCAGAATTTCAGAAATTCTGGCACATCTAGCGGGGTCCATTGCTGCCTTGCCAAGTAAGAGTCTGGCTTCGCAGCACAATGCTGATGGGCATACAGATTTGATTGGGCCACGATGTGGCCCAACAAATCATCCCCCATAAACACCTGCAAAAACTGTGTGGCGGTAAATCCTGCAACATCAATATTGATGCCAGGATTTGCTGTGAAAGGCCTCTGGCGATGAGGCACTACCCACTCCTCAGCTGGAGTTGTGCGTCTCCTGCTGGCAGGTGGTGGCCCAGGATCTGCATCAGAAACATCACTAGATACATCAGTCAGCGTAGATAATGTATCTAGCGACGTCTCTGAGCAGTTAGCGGGGTCAAAATCAGGGTCTGAGTCCGACGCAGATGCCTCAGATTCTGATGCCAGGATGGCATATGCCTCCTCGGCGCTGTACACCCTCTCAGACATTATATATAATAGATTATAAAATGTTATAATTATTATATATATAAACGGATTATTGGTTCTTAGAAGAACCGTTGGGTTTCACAAGAAAATACAAATAAACACCTAAAGCTCTCTAAATCCCTCTAAACCTGCCTCAATTGTTCTAAATCTCCCTAAAATCTCTCTAAATCTGCCTCAATTTTTCTAATCTCACTAAATCTACCTAAAATCTCTAACCTGTCAAATCTGATCTCTCTCTCTCGCTCACCAAAACACAAGTGAGGAGAGGGAGGGAGAATCACAAAATATTGACCTGACCTGACAAATTAGAAATTTTATTTTGATTTTTTCTTACTTCTGAATGGATGTTGCTAGCCTGCCTCTCTGATGAGGCAGGCTAGGAACATCCCACACAGCCCCAAGATGACCCTGCCCTTAGAAGGGCAGCGCCATCTTGGCTGTCACATTTATTTTATTCATTTTTATTCATTTATTATTTTTTTTACACTTTTTTACACTTTATTTTAGTCTGCTGGGTGCCTTGATCCCTCGAGGCACCCAGCAGAGCACCTGATCACTCATGTGATCTTTTTTGTACTGAGTGCCACGATACCTCGTGGCACTCAGTACTTCCTGCCGCTACACCTCGTGGCACTCAGTACTTCCTGCCGCTACCGGAAGTGATCGCTCAGGGGGAGCGATCACTGAGCGGACCGGCGGCAGGTAAACATATTGCAAGGATGCCTCGATGTCGAGGCATCCCTGCAATATACTCAGAGCAGCTGGAAGCGATACCGATCGCTTCCAGTGCTCTGTAGAAGTGCGGGGCACCTTTCCGGTGAAACCGGATGTTGATCGCTCCCGGGGAGCGATCACAAGGGGCCCCGGCACTTCTGTCCGCCATTGCACCGATGCCTGGACTCCCAGGCAGCGTGCAATGGCCTGGAGCTGCTGGAAGCGATCCGATCGCTTCCAGCGCTCAAAAGACCGCAGGACGTACCATGTACGTCAGCGGGTCTAAAAGAGACCTGCGGCCATGACATACATGGTACGTCCGCGGTCTCTAAGGGGTTAATGTTGAAGTTGTCAAAGAAAGTGGATCTCACCAGGGATTTGTTACTTTGATCATCTAGGATAGCGTAGGCTCGTACAGATTTATCTTTGCAGCCTGATGGGTACACTTTGACTAGACAGATTTTGGAACAGGGTCTACCGCCTATGACTCCTTTGCAGACTTTGGTACATTGTGCGGTAACTGCTGGTGTACATATTTCAGTGTTCGTTCCTTCTTCACTATGTTCTTGGATATTATCAGCGTGAGTTAAAGTCCGTGGAGGTGGCCCATGGTGTAGGGCTGTGTTATGACTTGTGCTGTCACATTCTGTGCATTTTACACTGACCTTACAGTCTCTGGCAAAATGAGACGTTGAAGAGCAGCACTTGTAGCAGATATTGTTCTCCCTGAGGAAAGCTTTGTGGTCTTCTATGGGTTTCTCTCTGAAGCCTCTGCATTTCAGGATAGGATGTGACTTCCTGTGTTGGGTACAATGTTGGCTAGGATCTTTGACTTTGTCCTTCAGGTGGGGAGAGGTCGCTGGCCTGTAGAAATAATCTGTAGAGGAAACCGTTTTATGGACTGTCACTGGTGTTTTCTTGTACCTGAGACTGGAGGGAGCAGCATGAGACAGTATAAAATCAAAGCTAGGATCATTCCTAATTCTTGCTTGTTGATTTACAAAGTCCACAAACACACCAAAGGGGGGAAATGGTACCTTGTGAATTTGTTTGTACCTGGAGCCCTGTGTGACCCACTGCTCCTGGAGGTTGTAGGGAAGTTTTTGGACTATAGGGTTAACACCTCTAGCTGTGTCAAGGAATGTAAGTCCAGGTAAATCTTCTGCTTTTGCTACCTGCAGTTACATTAGCAGGTCATTTAGTTCTCTAAGCTTCTGGTAGCTTTTACCAGGTATTCTGGGGAAGTCATCAATTCTTTTAAACAGGGTGTTTTCTATTGCCTCTATTGAGCCATAGCACTCTTAAAGTCTTTCCCAGATCATTCTAAGGCCTATCTCTGGGTAGTTTATATTAATTGTTCTTATACGTTTGGTGTGGTCTGCAGACTCCTTTCCGAGCCAGTTAACTAGGAGATGTAACTCTTCGCTGAATGACAAGTCTAACAGGGTTATTCAGAGAGCGTGAAAAGCAGGAGAATGACTGGAGAATGAAAAATTCTAGGTCAAAATAGCCAATTTGGAAAGTGAGACGAAAGGGAGAAGGTTTCTGGTTTGGCTATTCTGACCTAGAATTTTTCATTCTCCAGAACTTCAAACACCAACGTCGGAAATAATAACAGGATTCCACTCCTCATTCGCTTGTATTTAAGTTTTAATTTCAGTAAATTGGGTAGTAAATATAGTAGCTGTAGACAGTGGTGTATTTAGGTTTTGTGCTGCCCTAGGCCTGACTAAACTCGTGCACCCTCTAATTTAAATTTGAGGCACCCCTTCCTGTCAAGTGCACACCTCTTCCTGGTTAATCACACCCTTCCTCTTTAAGCTCCACCTTTTCCTCTTAGAGCTCCGCCTTTCCCTCTCTTTATATTAAAAATGGATACCAAGTGCCTACTTGTATATTTTGTATACCATTTCAAATGTATCTATGGAGATAAATAAAATTAGAAAATGTTTAAATTCAAGCATTTTTACAAAGAACAGCCACGCATGTCAAGTATACTGGATAACAGCTGCTCTAATTGGTTGAACAATAAAATCCACAGAAACGTGCACTGCATATGAGTGTATCAGAGCTGCACAGCAATAAAACCCACAGAAATGGGCACTGTGTATGAGCATATCAGAACTGCACAGCAATAAAACTCACAGTAATGTGCAGTGTGTATGAGCGTATCCCAGAGCTCCAGGGCAATAAAACTCACAGTAATATGCAGTGTATATCACAGAATCCACAGCAATAAAACTCCCAGCAATGCAATGTGCGGTGTGTGTGTGTCAGCGTATCAGAATCCACAGCAATAAAACTCCCAGCAATGCAATGTGCGGTGTGCATGAGTGCATCAGAATCCACTGCAATTAGACTCCCAGCAAACCGAGTGAATAGGAGCACACAGCAATTATTTATTCTATATTTACCGGCCTCCGTCCACAGTAGGGCTGTGTGCAGAGTCAGCAGGGACTGTGTATGGACTCAGCAGGAGGTCCCTCCAGGCCACGTTAGGATCGCGGCTGTGCCTGTGCATGGAGCCATCTTGTCAGCAGTGGGGTGCCACTGCCAGAGGGTGCACCGTGGCTTTGATTCCCTTCCCAGTGGGTGTTCAGTCCAGAATAGAGTGAGAGTCCGTGTTAACGAAAAGGCGGGCAGCTGGGTGCATGTCACGTGGTTCAGCCAGTCAGGTGGTACTGAGACTCAGTACCACCTGACTGGCCGGACCGCGTGACCTGCACGCACGCAGCCTCAACCAGGAGCCAGGCAGCTCAATGACAATTTCTATCACTGCAGTGCTGGTTAAGGAAAGGTCAACTTTAAACAGCAGTAAGCAGACAGGGCTTCATATTCTGCTGATACCCCCCCCCTTACCTGCCATTTACTGTCATCTTCTCTCTCTGCACAAAAATCACATCCCCCTCCCCTCTCTAGAGCTGGCGGGGCAGGGGAGGAGCTATGGAGGGAGGAGACGGGGATTTTAATTCTATTCGATTTTATTCCATATGCAAACGCCCTGCTCCGCTGCTCGTTGTTTGAGAACACAGCTCAAAGCTGACACAGTGACAGTGGCACCCTCCTCGTACCCCCTAATGACACCCAAATAATCACTAGTACCTGGGGCGGCCCACCCTCCGCCACTCCCCTAAGTACACCACTGCTCTGTGATATGCCCACACACAAGTTTGGCGAACTGCCAAGTACGGTGCTGTTTGAAGGCAGTGCAAATCCCCATAGAGAAGTAATGGTTAATCTATTCAGAGAACACCAAACAGCAGAGAAATGTCAGTGAAATGCCCTGATGTTTGGTGGTTTCAATCAGCAGGTTTATTCAGGCGAACCCCATAGGTTTCAATGTTAAAAATATTCCCGTTTTTATGCAATATCTAATAAACCATTTATTATTTTAATCGGCAGCAAAAAGTCTTTGATTTTTTTTTTTTAGTACCTTTTAGTAATTTTTCACCAAAATTTCCACCCTTTTTTTTAATAGCGTTTTTTCTTTTTTTCCGTAACAGAACTTTTTATTATCAATCATAGGATCTTATATGTAAATTCCAGACATTTTCGTTCAGTAGTTCTTTTGAAAACAGCAGGCCACGGGTTTGCGGTGGCAGCATTCAGCGGCCGACTCCATGCACTTTGGGGACCCGGCGGTGAATGGTGAATTCACTGCAGGGTGGGGAAATTTTTTATTCCCCGAAGTGCAGGGAACTACAGAACACCAAAATGTTGGCGTCATTTCGGTGCTCTGTGAGTAACCCATTTAGTGGTGAGGTTTTTTGCTGCCCCCTGGAAAGTGAAAGCCTAGGCCTTGCCTACCCAGGACATACTTGAAAATTAGTGAAATCTCAATGTATCCTTCCTGGCAAAATACTTTGCAAAAGTAAAAAAAAAAATATATATTTTTTTTGGGGTGGGGCCACCAGTGCGGGCTGCCGCCCCCTGGAAAGTGCCGCCCTAGGCCTAGGCCTTGTTGGCCTAGGCCAAAATACACCACTTGCTGTAGATTAATTAGGTGAATAGGTGAATAGTTGAGTAGATGAGTAGATGAATAGTTGAATAGTGATGAATAGATAGCTAAATTAAAGTGATGAGTAGATTAGCGATTAGAATTAGCGATGGGATTAGGTGAAAAACCTTTAACAGAAAGAGAAATTGTATAAATACATTGCACATAACACTTGTTAATCATTAACGTCTGTGTCAGTGTCATGGCCATCTGGGCGCTGTCACGGCCTGGACCCCCTGATCCTCTGACACCTCCTTTTTGTTGCCTTTTTTCAGTGTCCTGCATTCTGTATGCAGGTTCCAGGACTTTGTTTTGTTTTTGTGTTTTTTTCCCCATGCACGGTTCTGGACTTTGATTTATTTTGTATTCTGAACCTGATCCATCACCTGCACCTCATCCAGCCTGATCTGTCCTGCTCATAAGGAAGCTACGCCCCTGGTCCCACGCTTCCTGATTGAAGTCTCCAGTGAAGTCTCCAGCCTTGCCTTGAGCAGACCTGAATTCCTGATCTCCTGAGACCTTTTTGCCTGGATCCCCTCTGAACATTTGTCATTTCTGATCATTCCTCTGCTTTGCTCATCATTCATTCGGTATCCTCTTTGTCCCCCCTGTACCCCTCTGTTTTTCTGCTGGACTTACTCGTGTACCAGACCCTTGCTAGACTTTGACTATTCTATTCTGTATTCCTCTGTACTTTCGCTTGGAGATCGTGTGCCAGACCCTTGCTAGACTTAGACCATTCTATTTTCTGTATCCGTTTGTACCTTCGCTTTGATATTGTGTTATCAGTGTTACCCTCCTGTTATTTATTTGTTTATACCACCTTTTGGTACTGCCTATCTTGGTATTTATTTCTGTTCTTAATAAACCCCTTTTGCCCTGTAACCTGTCTGCTGCAATATTCACTGCACATTGGGCTCACACCCACACTCCTGCGCACCCATGCCAGACCTCACCCATGACAGAATCAGGAAGCCATCAACCAGTGAGCCCGCAGTGAGTAAAGCTGTTATGGTGTACGTGGAGGGGTTAATGGAAAATATCCTGCAGCAAATGGACACTATATTTTCTGACCTGCTTAAAGGCTTAAGGGGCGTCTCTACTAAAGTGCGCCTTCCTGTTACAGAAAAGGGGCCCAGAGAACCCCTAACCCCGGAGGAACGTGAGAGAAGAAGGTCCAACAATTTGTGCTTTTATTGTGGGAGTAACCAGCACACTATATCGGCCTGCCCTCTACGCCCACCCAAGCCACCTAGCACCCCACCTGAAGCAGTATCTGCCAAAAAAGCGGATATCTCCAAGACTAACCGCACTAAACCCCAAAACTCAGCATCTGTTAAAGTACTGCCCGTCAGGTCGAAAAATACCTTGCCTGTCAGAGACACACCATCCTTCAAGTCTAAAGAAGAGAATAAGCCTGCCAAGCCCTTGCCCGAGAGATCCGTCACCGAATCCAGACCCAAGAAAGAGGTGTCTATGGAAGTGAATCCTGAGATCGTGCAGCAAGAGCCCTACCAGGCTGAACTTATGGATTCCCAATCCACCCTACCCACAGAATCCGTACCGATGGAGGAAGAGCCCAGCGGACCTACAGAGCCTGACCTCGTTGTGCCCATGGAGATTGCGTCTGTCCTACCCTCCGGTATGACACCCACGACTTCGAGCCAACACCTCACGGCTAACTGTGTTACCGCTCCAGTGCCTTCCAGTCGGCGTATCTCATGTTACCCATCGGCTTCAGAGTACTACTCTTCAGATGAATGGGATTCTATGGATTCGGAAGAGGAATTCCCTACAGAGACTGCACGTCACCCTCGAGGGCAACCTGGCCGGTTCCAGCACCTCACAGCTAACTGTGCTTCCGCTTCAGTGCCTTCCAGTCAGCATATCTCATACCCTTCTGTTTACGAGTATTGTTCTTCAGATGATTGGGATTCTGTGGATACAGAGGAGGAATTCCTAAAGAGACTGCACGTCACCCTCGAGGGCAACCTGGCCGGTTCATTGGGTGCATGAGGACCACCTATATAGGAACCACGTTCATATCTCAGGCCTCTGTCTCTGAGCCTTCTCAGGCCTCCGTCTCTGAGCCTTCTCAGGCCTCCGTCTCTGAGCCTTCTCAGGCCTCCATCTCTAAGCCATCTCAGGCCCCCGTCTCTAAGCCAAGTCAGGCTTCTGTATGTAAGCCTTCTCAGGCCCCTGTCTGTAAGCCTTCTCAGGCCCCTGTCTGTAAGCCTTCTCAGGCCCCTGTCTGTAAGCCTTCTCAGGCCTCTGTACCCAAGCCTTCTCAGGCCTCTGACCCCAAACCTTCTCAGGTCTCTATACCCAAACCTTCTCAGGCCTCTGTCCCTAAGCCTTCTCAGGCCTCTGTCCCCAAACCTTCTCAGGCCTCTGACCCCAAACCTTCTCAGGCATCTGACCCCAAACCTTCTCAGGCCTCTGTCTCTAAGCCTTCTCAGGCCTCTGTCCCTAGGCCTTCTCAGGCCTCTGTCCCTAAGCCTTCTCAGGCCTCTGTCCCTAAGCCTTCTCAGGCCTCTGTCCCTAAGCCTTCTCAGGCCTCTGTCCCTAAGCCTTCTCAGGCCTCTGTCCCTAAGCCTTCTCAGGCCTCTGTCCCTAAGCCTTCTCAGGCCTCTGTCCCTAAGCCTTCTCAGGCCTCTGTCCCTAAGCCTTCTCAGGCCTCTGTCCCCGAGCCTTCCCAGGCCTCTGTTTCTGAGCCTTCCCAGGCCTCTGTTTCTGAGCCTTCTCAGGCCTATGTTTCTGAGCCTTCTCAGGCCTCTGTCAATAAGCCTTCTCAGGCTCCAGTAACCAAGTCTTCGCAGAGCCCAGCTGTCGCTTCCACAGAGTCGTCGCAGAGCCCAGCTGTCGCTTCCACAGAGTCTTCGCAGAGCCCAGCTGTCGCTTCCACAGTGTCCTCGCAGAGCCCAGCTGTCGCTTCCACAGTGTCCTCGCAGAGCCCAGCTGTCGCTTCCACAGTGTCCTCGCAGAGCCCAGCTGTCGCTTCCACAGTGTCCTCGCAGAGCCCAGCTGTCGCTTCCACAGTGTCCTCGCAGAGCCCAGCTGTCGCTTCCACAGTGTCCTCGCAGAGCCCAGCTGTCGCTTCCACAGTGTCCTCGCAGAGCCCAGCTGTCGCTTCCACAGTGTCCTCGCAGAGCCCAGCTGTCCTTCCACAGTGTCCTCGCAGAGCCCAGCTGTCGCTTCCACAGTGTCCTCGCAGAGCCCAGCTGTCGCTTCCACAGTGTCCTCGCAGAGCCCAGCTGTCGCTTCCACAGTGTCCTCGCAGAGCCCAGCTGTCGCTTCCACAGAGTCGCCGCAGAGCCCAGCAGTCGTCCCCAAGCTGTCTCCGCCGAAGGGCCGTAGCCGCCGCCGTCGAGCCAAGGCTCTCAGTACTCAGCAAGGCCATACTGAGGGCACTACTCCTCCGAGCACTGCTACTATAGACTCACTGCCGAGTTGTGTCCATGACTCTGTGCCCGATGCTGGCTCTGAAAGGGCTGTACTCGCGGCTCTCTACGAGGACTTCCAAGATCCAAATAGTAAAACTGGCACGAAATACCCTGCCTCAGGACCTGCACCTGCGGGCTACTCCAGGACGCCCTCTGGTGTATTGGTCCGAAAGGAGTTCTTGATGGTGGTCAGGCGCTACCCTGAACTATGGAGGAACCTTGATGTCTCGTCTGACTCCAATTGACTGATTAATGGAACTTTTTCCGGGTCTCTAACGGCAAGTTGGCCCGCTGTACCTACCTGGACCTGTTTTGAGAAGCCCCTACATGTTTCTATGGACGATCCGGGCTCTGTGTCCCCTGTCCCAGCTTCGGTGCCCGGAGTGCACCCTCAGGAGGGGGGTGATGTCATGGCCATCTGGGCGCTGTCACGGCCTGGACCCCCTGATCCTCTGACACCTCCTTTTTGTTGCCTTTTTTCAGTGTCCTGCATTCTGTATGCAGGTTCCAGGACTTTGTTTTGTTTTTGTGTTTTTTTCCTTTTTCCCCATGCACGGTTCTGGACTTTGATTTATTTTGTATTCTGAACCTGATCCATCACCTGCACCTCATCCAGCCTGATCTGTCCTGCTCATAAGGAAGCTACGCCCCTGGTCCCACGCTTCCTGATTGAAGTCTCCAGCCTTGCCTTGAGCAGACCTGAATTCCTGATCTCCTGAGACCTTTTTGCCTGGATCCCCTCTGAACATTTGTCATTTCTGATCATTCCTCTGCTTTGCTCATCATTCATTCGGTATCCTCTTTGTCCCCCCTATACCCCTCTGTTTTTCTGCTGGACTTACTCGTGTACCAGACCCTTGCTAGACTTTGACTGTTCTATTCTGTATTCCTCTGTACTTTCGCTTGGAGATCGTGTGCCAGACCCTTGCTAGACTTAGACCATTCTATTTTCTGTATCCGTTTGTACCTTCGCTTTGATATTGTGTTATCAGTGTTACCCTCCTGTTATTTATTTGTTTATACCACCTTTTGGTACTGCCTATCTTGGTATTTATTTCTGTTCTTAATAAACCCCTTTTGCCCTGTAACCTGTCTGCTGCAATATTCACTGCACATTGGGCTCACACCCACACTCCTGCGCACCCATGCCAGACCTCACCCATGACAGTCAGCTTCATATTCACTAGCAAGCACTTCTAGAATATCATTACTGCCAAAATATATTTTATCTTAAAGATAAACAGACATGAAATGAATGAATATAAAGAACTACATGTGAAATCTCCTCACACAGAGCATGAAATAGATCTAAAAGTTAACTGACTGCATTTATCACTAAACTAGCTCAATTCCTTTCCTGTATTTGAATAGCTCACCGGCTTCCACTCGAGGATCTGAAGATGTGTGTAAATCTGTGCACTTTCTTGTTCAATGTTCAGGTTGCCTCATGGCATGGAGCTCAAAGAGGGCCCCTCCCTTCCTCCACAGCTATGTCGGAGGCTGCTGGGAAGCCTGACCTCTGCTCTGATTAGCTGACCCTAAGTGGAGCTGAATTGGATGAAGGGATTAGTAGTTCTCACAGACTTTTGCAGATTTCAATTACCTAAACTGAATTAGTCTTTTTATTATTCCACTTGCTTGTACATTAGCTGACCATTCTGTCCCTCTCCAGTTTGACTTGACACCTCCCACTCAATTTTCTTGGATACAAAGGGAAATTTCAATGTTTAGAAGGCAAACTTTTCGATTTCTGGTTGTAGACCAACTAAGATTCTTCAGTGAAGTTCACTTGCTTGCTCTTCAATTGGAAGAAGGACCACCAAACGCCTGACATCTCTGAAGAACAGTACTAAGAATTTTCTCCTGGCGCTAGATGGTTTGACTTTTCACTTAATGGTCTTGTACTAGGAATTCAATAGCTTGGAGAAGTTTGAATGTTGACATCTCTCACAACACCCTTGCTGTCTGGGTTAACACCAATTACTCGCTGACATTTCTTTGCTTTAGTCTTTCTGCATTGAACACCGTTGTCAACGGCCTTTCGGACTATTCTTTTGCCCCTGATGACCCAAGCTTTCATCCGCATCCTAAGCAGAGTTTCGGCCAATCCTCCATGACTTTCTCTGTGACATTCTTGGGCTAGCAGAGTAGAAACCCAGGCATTGGACGGAAGAACTGGGGATACTAACCTGGTCTTCCTTGAAGGCTTGTGCTCTTCCACCGCAAAGTAATAACCCAGAGTCCGGATCTTTATAAATCACCAACCTGTTTCTGGTGGTGTTTGGAAAGGTGATGTCTTCTTGAGTAGCAAGAAAAATATCTTGCAGAGCATCTTCTCTTTAACTGATATGGTTCCTTTTGAAGATTCTGCCTCCCACTTTGGGTTGTTTAGGGTCCGGTTGCGGCTGAGTAACCTTTTTGCTGCTCTCCATACCCAGGCTATTGTTTTGATTAGTCTGATCACTGAATTGCTTCGAGTCACACAAGCTTCGAACAGCCCCTACTTGGGCTTGAAGGGGATTCTCAACTTCCTCCAATTCCTCAAATGGATTCTGCTGCCTCGCTTTGGATCTCGTGAGGATGCCTTCCTTTGAAGTTCATTGATACTTTCTCTGGTATTTGCTGCAACATCCTTAGCTGACTTGATTGGCCATTCATTCTCAGGCAGGATCAGGAACTTTGGTCCACTTTGACAATCTGAATGTTCATCAAGATCTTGAGGGCTAGCTCCCCTCTGCTTGACTGGAGTCACTAGGACTCCTGGATCGTACACTCCTGACACCTGGCTTAACAGCTCCCTTCTTGTCAGCGGATTTAGTGTTTGAGCTCTAACTTAATCTTGTGAGAGATTCTGACCAAGTATCATTTTCTTTTTTCTCTGAGAAATTAATTGAAGTCATCATATAAAGCATATCTTCTTCCACGATATAGCCCAGACCAAGTGCTTTGTTTTCATCTTCACACCTTTTGGTTTGGTAAAATAATTTTTTCTACTTTGGTTTCGGAAGGCTTTTCTTCTGACTCCCTCCTCCCACTTTGACCTGAGAAGACCCAAGGTTCTAAGAAGAAATCCTCCTGCTTTTAAGATTGCCTCTTCATTTGCCACAATAGATCTTAGCTGGTGAAAGTCGCTGTGAGATGTGAGAATGTTGTCAACATAGCTGTCTTGGTGTAGCACTCTTCTTTCTTCCTCAAGATGAGCAAAGATGGCAAGTTTTCCGTTTCGCGCATTGCCAACTGCGCAATGCAGCCTGCTGGCTTGTCTCCAATGTTTACTCTTGTGATTGGGTATTCGCTCAGTTCTTCATTTTTTTAGTGTCTCCAAAGGAATCTGTGCAGGTGCATTTCTTTGTCCTCTAGCCAGACCGAATTGTACATTTTCTTAATATCTCCTATTGCAGCATGCACCCCGCTTCTGAATCTTAGCAAGACAGCACGTATCTCATTTAGGAAGTCTGGGCCTTTAACTAGTAAGTCATACATGCTGACGCCTCTGAATCGTTGGCTCCTGTTCCAAACGAGTCTCACTGGGGTCGTGACCGAGTGTGGGTTTAGAGCAATAAGATGACTGACATACCACACAGCTTCACTCCATTCGGCTATCGTCGTCTCTGGTAGCTTAACTGCAGCTCCTCTGATATGCATATATACATAGTTACATAAGCTGAAAAAAGACATGCGTCCATCGGGTTCAGCCTCTCCCACATCACCTACTGCTGTTGATCCAAAAGAAGGCAAAAAACCCAGTCTGAAATGTTTGCCAATATGCAACATACTAGGAAAAAATTCCTTCTTGACCCCAGAATGGCAGTTAGATTTCTCCTTGGATCAAGGATCTTGAACTTGAGCTCTGTAGGCAGTTTTCCATTCGGGCTCTGTAGCTAGCTGCTTTTCCATCCTCAGGAACGTAGCTTCAACTGCACTCTTGTTGTTTTGTAAGGATGCTGGGTCTCCTAACCAGGGATATTTAGCGTGCCAATGCGGTTCTTTACTGTGGTTGTCTTCTTTGACATAAGTGAGGCCCTCTCTTACGAGTTCAAGTTCTCTCTCTTCACCCAGGGTCATTTCTTTTCCACCCAGTTGGCAATTCCCGCAGCGGCAACCACCACACTTGGGTTCATATGCAGCACCGATGGAATCCCACCTCCACCATTCCAGAAAGTCTTGGCTGCTAGTAGCAGCTAGTAGCACTCGTTTCGTGAAATTTGGCTAAAGGTTCTTCTATTGGAAGGTGCGCTTTCACTTCTTCATATTTTACAGCGGCCATTCTCATTGACCTTGCAAAGCGCGTTTTGGATTTGTGGATTGACCTATCTGCTTCTTCAAAGAGCTCAGGGTGAGCTCCGCCAACCGTCTTTCCTAGTGGTCCGTCCCACAGCACAAGGTCGCCGACTATTTGGACTCTTTGTGGTGCCAATTGACCTTCTCGATGACTTCTAAGCAGTTCAACTACTCTAGGCCTTGTGAGTTCGATGAGAGGAACATCTGGAAATAATTTTTTCAGTCGCTCAGGTGGCACGGCTTTGTGAATGTCGGCAACACTTTCAAGTCCATAGCAGGCCAATTGGTGTGGCCCGAGAGTGCCCTGATCAGTCTTTACTCAAATTTTTAGAAGATATCGCATTGTCTTCACGCGGACATTCATTCCTCCAACTCCATGGATGACTAGAGTGATTTTTCTCACCTCTTAAGTTTAGGCGATGTGCAGCACTGTGGGTTATGTAATTTGTGTCAGATGCTAAATCTATTAATGTCCCGATTGTCCAGCATTGGCAGTTACGTTGAGGAGCATCATTATTACGAGCAGTTCTAGTGACCTTGACTGTTCTTTTGTTGCATTGAACACTCTTGCTGTAGTGTTCGAAAACTTACCTCGGCATTGCTGTGCTAGATCTGGCGAGAGTTTACTAAGGAAACCTTCTTGAACTTTCGTGTAATCTTTCTTGCCACTGTGTCCTTCAGAATGAAACTTGTTCTCTTTCCGAACAGTGTTGCTTTCCCTTCCCTCAACATTTGTGCATAAATAGAAGTGATGTTCAGGAACACTTCCCTTTCCACAGTCTTTGTTTTTGCATAGATAGTTAGCTTTACAGACCGCACGGTCATCGTGGACTTCAAGGCACCTTTTACAAGCTCCCAGTTTCTTCACTGCAGCCATCCTGTCAGTTACTTTCTGTGACCGGAACTGTTTGCAGAAGTAGAGCTTTCTCTTGTGCTTAACATCACCACAGACTACACACCCATTTTGGTCATTGTTTGACCTCGTGGACTTTGTTCTTGCCCATCTTGTTTCAGATTTAGATTCTCTTCTGTTTGGTTCTTCATCTCTTAGTTGCTCAAGCTGCTCGTAAATGCGCTCTTGCTTTTTGAGGAATACCAGAAGTTTGTCAAACCGGTTGTCTGGTGTGACAGCATTCTGTTGGTCAGAGACGTGGACAAGCCATTCTTTCATGAGTGACTCAGGAAGTTTTCCTTCTATGGACTTCGTTACTAAGGGATTTTTGATAGCGCCATTGTTTCCAAGATCACTCAAATCTCCAAGTGCCTTCTCCACCGCTTGAATCAAATCAACTATTCTCCTTGTCTGGTGATTCCGGAAAGCAGGGATTGCTTGCAGATCTTCCACTTTTTCAATTGCTATTGTTAGCACGTTTCCGTAACGGTTCTCCAAAACGTGGAAAATGTCATCTGCAGCATTGTAAGTGGTGAGGCGGAGATCTTTCACAATTCTTTCTTCGAGACTGTCTAATAATTCGGAACTTTTTTACTTCTTTTAAACCGGTCGGCTCCCCTTGCTTCTGAAGCGCTTCCCAGTCTCTCTTCCATCTGTAGAAGTCACACTTATTGCCAGTGAACTTTGGGAGAGATGTAGGTTTTAACCTAATGGTTGCCACGGGGTTGCTGGAGGTTCAGTGGGGGCACTGTTCTCACTGCCCCCTCCTCTCTCCTCACCCGAATGAAGTCAGTCTTTCTTGAGACCAATCTGATAATATTGAGATTGAGGTTTGACAGACCTTGACGAAAGCTATTCTGATCACTTGGCGGAATGCACCGTTGCCAGTGGCTATAGAAATCTTTTGCAGTCTTTGCTAACGTTTGAAGGTGCTTGAGCATGAATCGTATGCTTCGTGACTGCCATCTAGAACTACTGCTGCGACATGTTCACTCTCAGCTTCTGCAATTTGCAATGCTGTGGACAGTTCTTTACCTCGATATTTGGCCCAGAAAGGATCCCGAAGAAGGCTTTTGTGTTTTTTTAGTTTTGCTTCACATTCACTTGCAGCTTTTTCAAGGTCGGCTTTTTGCTGTTCTGTTAGCGCAGCTATTTTGCCTTCATCCAGCGCTGCTTATAACTCAGCGATGTCTGCCTCAAAATCGTAATTTATTTCCATAACTTTCTCTGCTTGTTTTGTGAGCTTATGCAAGCTGTCTTCGAGATCATCCGCCGTCATATATAGGTTCTGGATACGTGTTCACTAGACGAGTTTTTCTCCAGTGTCCTTTCTGCCTTCAACTGTTCCAGTGACTTCCCGGTCGCCTGCTCAGCCATCTTGATCCTTCCTTTTTTTATTTTTTATAATTTTTTTAACGTTGGGAATGAATGCGCGACTTTTGATTAGTATCACTTTGTGTTCGCATCACAGTTTCCAGTTTTTACTTGTTTCCCGTTTTTTTACTGCTTTCTGGTTTTCAGTTATGTTTTTTTATGGTGTTCCAGATTTTATTACGGTTTTACTTGTTTCCCGTTTTTTTTTTTTACTGAGTTACCGGTTTTTCCACTGTCAAGCTTTATGGGTTGTGCACAATTCCTCCGCTTGAAAAAGGAACTTCAAACACCAACGTCGGAAATAAGAACGGGATTCCACTCTTCATTCGCTTGTATTTAAATTTAATGTCAGTAAATTGGGTAGAAAATATAGTAGCTGTAGATTAATTAGATGAATAGGTGAATAGTTGAGTAGATGAATAGTGATGAATAGATAGCTGAATTAAAGTGAGTAGATTAGTGATTAGAATTAGCGATGGGATTAGGTGAAAAACCTTTAACAGAAAGAAAAATAAATTGTATAAATACATTGCACATAACACTTGTTAATCATTAACGTCTGTGTCAGCTTCATATTCACTAGCAAGCACTTCTAGAATATCATTAAGATAAAATATATTTTGGCAGTAAAGAAAACAGACTTTAAATTAACTAATATAAAGAACTGCAAGTGAAATCTCCTCACAGAGCATGAAATAGATCTAAGAGTTAACTGACTGCATTTATCACTAAACTGGCTCATTTCCTTTCCTGTATTTGAACCAATCCTTTAGCTCACCGGGGCCACTCCAGGATCTGAAGGTTTGTAAATCTGTGCACTTTCTTGTTCAATGTTCAGGTTGCCTCATGGCATGGAGCTCAAAGATGGCCACTCCCTTCCTCCACAGCTCTGCCTCTGAGGCTACTGGGAAGCCTGACCTCTGCTCTGATTAGCTGACCCTAAGTAGAGCTGAATTGCATGCAGAGATTAGTAGTTCTCACAGACTTTTGCAGATTTCAATTATCTAAACTGAATTAGTCTTTTTATTATTCCACTTGCTTGTACATTAGCTGACCATTCTGTATATGAAAAGCAGGTGGCTGCAATGTAGGAGGAAACATATATACAGTACATATGGCGCTTCTAAAGCTGGTAGGGACTGTGGGATGGTGAGGACGTTTCACTGAAGTCCTTACCGACGATGCTTCTCATAGAGGAGATAGCTGGTTGCCAGATGTGTCTTTCAGCTCCTGTGGTAAGGAAATGAGGTTCTTCTTCCCACAATCCCTTGCTGGAACAAGGAAACATGTGACTAGCTAGCCTATAGGATTCTAGGAAGCTGGCTGAATACCAGAGTGCTGAAATAAAACAGCCACTAGATGGCGCTAACATGAAACATCTACATCTCTGCTCTAAAGGCAGCACAACTATGCAGTGCTTTTTTTCTGGAAAAACAGGTGGGGAAAAACTGATTATTGTGACTAATTTCATGTCCTCATAAACAATAGTTGTAGTTCACTTAAAGGAAGACACTATAAAAGGGAACCATTTTTTAATACAGTGTTCCTTTAAATGAATTACAACTATTGTTGTAACCCTATGGGGGTTATCCACGAAGTGCCTCTGTTACAAGAAAAATCTGTATTGCAGGGCTGTTAGCTGTTTTTATTTTAAACAATGGCACGGAGTGGATAAACCCCTAGCATTTGTGAGCACCACAGCAATGAAACTCACAGTAATGCAGTGTGTATGAGCTATACAGCAATGACACTCACAGTAATGCGCAGTGTGTATGAGCTCCACAGCAATGGCACGGTCAAGTTTAATACCTTACAGGTACTGTCCTTTCAGGTTATGAGCCCGATATGCAGGTCTCAGGGATGCACAGTTTGTTGGACAGGAGAATCACACAGGAGGGCTGAGGGACAGGACACAATAGGACTTACTGGTCGGTTGAGGGTCATGGGGAAAGCTGTCCTTGTATGAAGGTAGGATAGTTGCTCCTGGGAGAGCACGGTGGGATTTGGGAGGAAACACACAGGGTCTTGAGGGGTAGTTGCTCCTGGGAGAGCACGTGGGTAGTTAGGGGAAAGCAGGTTTCTCTGAAGCTTGTATTAACAGGTCTTATTCTTCAGAATAATAGACAACAATGAAGCATGGATCAGAGGGGGTGTGGAACCTTTATTGATCAGACACAGGGGTGTGTCATGTGACCTGTGGTGTGTGTGTGTTAGGTGAATCAACTGTTTATTAGCTGGTTCAGAGCAGAAGGGCAGCACCTTTCATGCAGCTGCCACTTTCAAGGAATGTTGCAGGGATGGATCCTGACAGTCTGCGGATAGGATCCTGACACTCACAGTAATGCGCAGTGTGTATGAGCTCCACAGCAATGACACTCACAGTAATGCGCAGTATGACCTCCACAGCAATAAAACTCACTACCGCCTTACAGTGCCAGCCCTCTGATCACACCACTTGCCTGACAATCCGCAGCTCTGGCAGATGTGTGTAAACATGCTGCACCCCCTCCACATGCTGTTCTAAGTTTCAGCGGCTGCAGAAAGAGGGGGAGCAGCCCTCCCTTGTCACTTACTGGGGGAGGGGTGTTATCAGTCCCTACATATACTCCTGACAATCGGAAGTGTTCAGGAGCAACATGAGCTGCCGAGCGCTTCCGATTCTCTGCCTGCCACTGCAGGTGGAGGGAAGAGCATCATGCTCTCTCCTGTTAGTTCGGGCTGGTGGTGAGGTGCCGGTACTGAGTACCCCCTGAATAAAAGCCCTGGTACTATGGAAAACAAATATTATTCAGTTCAGTACTGTCAGAGAGGTTTATTTAAAATAAATTAATCCCGAGATATAAACAATAATAAAGCTATCTCACCAACAATTTCTCAGAAACTTCTCCTGAGTTTATTTTCAATTGTACGCTCATTGAAAAATACCACCGCAACTAAACTAGGTAAAAATATATATATTTATTACATATGCAAAAATGACTTCTCACAACCAGAAATCAAGGATTTATAAAAACAAACACCATCAGCACATAGATTTCTAACTCTTAATTAGAACATGTTAGTAATATCAGCACATATGATTAGTACGATTTACTTAGATCAAGTTAGTAACTAAACATAAAGGATTAGTACAACTTAACTGTTTTCTTTAAGCAGAAATGTTTATTAACATGTATTTCCCAGCAAACAAACATTCAAAACAAAGCTAGTATCACATATATATATATATATATATATATCTGTGATCTGTGCTACCTGGATCAACAAAAAGATGAAGCCATCACTTATTCTATTTAACAAGAATTAAGCTTCTAATCTTATGCTTTTTAAATTGTAGATTATAAAATCCCTGCTTAATAATTAAATCACATAAACTCTAGCATTTTCAATATATACACTATATTGCCAAAAGTATTCGCGCACCTGCCCAGCTCCTGATTTGGATGGGTGAGCGAATACTTTTGGCAATATAGTGTATATGTATACATTGCAACAAATAATTAGGATAAATTAATATCCTTTTATCAGACTCTGATTATATTTCTATACTGCAGGTTAGAAAAACATCAAAAGGTCCGATCTAACTATCAGAGATAAATCTCAGTCAATATGCATTGCAATATACGACACATAGATATATCTACATTAATCCAACTTAAATTGCTCTCATACATCACCTGTTCAAACTCTGGATTCAATCCTTTCTGCGATTCTTCGCAGTTAAAGATGCAATAATTTAAGTGATATCAGTGGATATAATGAGTTAAATGGAGAGTGAGAATTTGTGAGAAAATTATAGAAAAGTTTCTAAAAGTGATTAAGGAGTCCTTGAGCATGACTCATCTCTGCATGTTCTTGTTCATGAGATGAAGAGTGAGTGCGTGAGTGAAAGGAAGAATAAGAATGAATGAATGCCTCAATGCTCTCTGTGGTTAGACAGATATAGGGTGTTTGACATCACTGATAACCTATTCATTAACAGGACTATACATAGGACAAGGGGTCATCCATTTAGACTGGAAGAAAGAAAATTTAGCTTAAAGCATAGGAAGGGTTATTTTACGGTGAGAACAATCAAGCTGTGGAATTCTCTGCCTGTTGAGGTGGTTGGGTCAGAGTCTGTACAGACTTTTAAAAAACGACTGGATGACTTCCTGCAGACACAGAATATTAAGGGTTATAATATTTAATATGTGGGTAAAAGCTTCTTGATCCAAGGAGAAATCTGACTGCCATTCTGGGGTCAAGAAGGAATTTTTTCCCAGTATGTTGCATATTGGCAAGCATTCAGACTGGGTTTTTTGCCTTCTTTTGGATCAACAGCAGTAGGTTATGTGGGAGAGGCTGAACCCGATGGACGCATGTCTTTTTTCAGCCTATATAACTATGTAACTATGTAACTATGTAACTTATCACGTAACTTCTAATTAACATATACCTATATGTTCCTATAGATTCAGTGACACCTGCCAACTCATAATATAACACTAGAGGGCAATGTGGATTTAAAAATGGAATAAAACTATTTTCCACTATTTATTCCTTATTTATTTGACATAGGTCATAAGTCAGAATCTTATCTAGACTAGGTACTCAAAGAACTTTTTACTTTCTCCTCTGACTTCTGTCTGTGCCTGTCAATTTAAAATTTAGTATACAGCTCTCTACATTTACTCTCCTATTTCAAAACAATTTAATCTTATCAGTTAAAATAGAAATGTTTCTACTTTTAAACTAAAAATATTTCAATTTTATTTTCTTAGATACCATCATAGTTACACACTATAAAATATTGAAGCATCTATTCTTTTGCTACTAATATATATGTTGGATACATAATAATATATGTGAATTTATATATTTGTGCATAGATATATATTTTTAGAAACCTCAAAGAAAATATATTTTACACAAAGACTTCTTGATACAGGCTACAGGCATCCATTTTGTTTTCTGATGAAAATACCTGACAGTACGGAAAAGAAACATTGGTTTCTGGGCGTATGGCCAAGTATTGTCTATTTTTTTATTTTGTTTTTTGGCATCTGGAACAGAAAAAAATAAAACTACTAGAGTACTTCTTTATAAACTACATTAGTGGTTCTGCTTTCAGGTGCTAGATCACCGAGAGTTAGATGAGCGCACTCTGGGGCAGGCAACGTAAAAGTGCCCATGTGAGCGGCAGGCTTTTTTAGATCAATCCCTGCTACCTTCAAAGTCTGTCACAGAGACTTGTTGATGTTCATTGCAAAACAAACCTTTAGGGTGAACTGAAGCCTTTTGAATTGAAAAAGGTATTCTGAAGGTATTAGAGGTATTTGTGGTATGAGACTCCCCTGGCCAGGTCTGGTTTAGCACCATAGCCTCAATCACATTTCTGTGGAGTGCCTTTTACTTGCAATCTGGTGCCATTGCAGAGCTTACGTGGGTCGAACATCTGCAATAATATCACAGGTTCTCACATGTAGCAGCATTGAGAGTGTGTGTTAGGCCTGGCTATGAAAAGGAAGCAGACATGCTGGAGCAGTGAGGGAATGTGTGAGCCCTGTCTGTGAAAGGGAAGTAGACATGTTGGAGCAGAGAGGGAGTGTGTGAGGTCTGACTGTGATAAGCTGCATAGATACTCCATTCTGTTTGAAATAACAGCATCCCTCTGATCCGCTCATCCAGTGTATCAACTGGATTTTCAGAAAATAGCAAAATACATTTTTTTTATTTTTCAAGAAGATTCTAAATACCAATTTTCACATCTGTAATATTTTTGAGATATAGGTATCCTGTTTAAAATATTCACCCCCCCTACTTGGATTTTTGGAAAATGGTAAAACACGTTTTTTTAAGGTTTCAAAAATATTGTGAATACCAATTTTTAGGCCTCTAGCATCTTTGGTTTTTGAAATATAGGTATACTGATAAAACTAATGAAAGAAGTGGACGGCGCCCAAACCTATACCGCCACCAGTCAACCCAAGCCCAACCAGAAATTCAGTGGTTTCCCCCAAACCAGTGGATGAACAACAATACAGTACATATCTGGTAGCGCGATGGAAGCCGCCTAAGGGTATCCGGTGGTTCTCTTAGTTCACTTGTCCACATGGATCATATGAAAAGACAGAACAAAATAATCGTGTAGAATGTTTTAACAAATTCCAAGAGAAGATTATATGGTGTTTACACTCACAAATAGTGAGTGGATAGACGCATTCGGGTACTTGAGTTCTTTGCTTGAGAAGGTGACCCACACCTACTCATAGGAGATTCTTCTCACATGTAACACAAAAAACAAGAGAAACTTTCTCGTGCAGATCTCGTGAATGTGGTAGCATATAAGGATATATAAATTGCCAACTCACATGCGCTGGAGCTTATGGACCAAGCTCGAGGTGTGCGCGCGTATGGACTTATTGAAGGTTAAGTCCCAAAAACCTTTTGAACTCCCAGGACTTCCAAAGAAGTCGGATATGATGAATAAAATTAAAAGAAAATTTATTAAAACATAAAAGCAATACTACTGGCACTGCCTGGTGGCCAGAATGCGTTTCGCCAGATCAACTGGCTTCATCAGCTGGTTTACAGGCTGAACTAATGTGTATTATTATTATTATTATTCTTTATTTATAAAGCGCCAGCATATTCCGCAGCGCTGTACAATAAGCACAGTATAGACAGGGTTACAATACATTGAACAACATTTGACAAACAGTACAGGAGGAGATGAGGGCCCTATTCCCGTAGGAACTCACAATCTGGGAGGGTTGGGGTTGGAAACAGGAGGAGAGGACTGTAAGGTGAGAGTGATTGATGGTTGTGTGTATGTTCATATAGTGTCTTAAATTGTCCCCATCTGTCCTTAATTACCAATTAGGCGTGTGTTCCACGCCTCAAAACCAAGTTCGCTCGGATCTGCGGCGGGTGCCGCCATCTTGCGCATGCGCTCTTCTCCTTCCATGCGCTCCACTGTGCGGGTCAAGCCATTGAACCGGATGTACTCTGCGTTCCACTGTGGCTACGGCGATCGACTTCTGGTGGTGTAATTCCTTAATTCTTCCAAGGCGACCGGACAGTACAAGAGACCCCATGGAGGGAGAATAGTGTGAAAAACATATACAACCAATGTCTGTAGAGCCCCTGATCTTCCCCAATTGCACACCATACGGGGGATATGTAAACATCAGTGGGAAATAAACAATGTGTATGCATGATGATCACAGACTGGTATATATTTATCATGCAAACAGATATTGCTCGTATGGCCTATGTGATGCTAACAATATATTAGTAATTATATTGCAATTTAAAGTGCCCTATACCATATTACCTAAATGGAATTGAAACTAGAGTGGATGAGTGATTAACCCCTACATGGGGATTATATGAATATTTATGAATCCTATAATATCAAACCCAGCTAAAGTGCAGTGATTATATATTTAAAGCGCCCCATACTACGGTGTCTCTAAATAGATAATGGGTTGAGTGCATTATAAAGTGATAAGTGCCTAAGTTATTATATATATTTAGTTATATCCTATACTTAGTTGATATAACTAATGTGCAATGGTGGAAAATTCCTAGTAAAGTGCATGTTAAATAAATATCCCTGCAATAGGGAATAATGTTCTAATTAAAATCTTTGGTAAAAGAGTGACATATGTATGATATATGCTATCCAAACTGCATTTAAAAATACATTAGTAAATTTAATAATGAAAACCCCCTATTATTTGAAGTGCCCCATATTACATAGTTACATAGTTATATCGGCTGAAAAAAGACATGCGTCCATCGGGTTCAGCCTCTCCCACATATCCTACTGCTGTTGATCCAAAAGAAGGCAAAAAACCCAGTCTAAAATGCTTGCCAATATGCAACATACTGGGAAAAAATTCCTTCTTGACCCCAGAATGGCAGTCAGATTTCTCCTTGGATCAAGAAGCTTTTACCCACATATTAAATATTATAACCCTTAATATTCTATGTCTGCAGGAAGTCATCTAGTCGTTTTTAAAAAGTCTGTACAGACTCTGACCCAACCACCTCAACAGGCAGAGAATTCCACAGCTTTATTGTTCTCATCGTAAAATAACCCTTCCTATGCTTTAAGCTAAATTTTCTTTCTTCCAGTCTAAATGGATGACCCCTTGTCCTGTGTATAGACCTGTTAATGAATAGGTTATCAGACAATGGTTTATAATGGCCCCGTATATATTTATATAAGGTTATCAGATCCCCTCTAAGGCGCCGTTTCTCTAAACTAAACAGGTTTAAGCTTGTTAGTCTTTCCTCATAACTTAACCCTTCCATTCCCCTTATTAATTTAGTTGCCCGTCTCTGCACTTTTTCTAACGCTATAATATCTTTTTTTAAGACCGGTGCCCAAAATTGCACAGCATATTCAAGGTGCGGCCTGACCATTGATTTATACAGAGGCAAAATTATGTTTTCATCCCGTGAGTGAACTCCCCTTTTAATGCATGCCAATACTTTGCTTGCCTTGGCGGCTGCTGTTTGACATTGCACATTGTTACTTAGTTTGAAGTCTATGATTATTCCCAAATCCTTCTCCTGCTTGGATTTCCCTAACTCCGTACCATTTAGGGTATAAATTACTTATGTGTTCTGCACTCCAAAGTGCATAACTTTGCATTTATCTACATTAAATTTCATCTGCCATTTAAGTGCCCAGTCCCCAATCTATCTAAATCCCTCTGTAGCGAAGTAACATCCTGCTCACATTGTATTACTTTTCCTAGTTTTGTGTCATCTGCAAACACTGATACATGGCTTTCAATGCCTATCTCAAGGTCATTTATAAATAAATTGAATAGTATTGGTCCTATAACAGACCCCTGAGGGACACCGCTTACCACTGGTGTCCATCTTGCAAATGTACCATTTATGACCACTCTCTGTACCCTATCTTTTATCCAGTTTTCTATCCAAGAACAAGTATTTTCATCTATACCAATTTTTCTTAATTTAAATAGTAACCTTTTGTGTGGAACTGTGTCGAAAGCTTTGGCAAAATCTAAGTAAATCACATCCACTGCGACCCCCTGATCTATACTTCTACTTACTTCCTCATTACGGTGTCTCTAAATAGATAATGGGTAAAGTGCATTATAAAGTGATGAGGACCTAAGTTATTATATATATTTAATTATATCCTATACTTAGTAAATGTAGCTAATGTGCAATAGTGGCAAAATCCCTAGTAAAGTGCATGTTGAGTGAATTCACCCTGCAATAGGGAATAATGTGTAGTTGTTCTAATTAGAAAGAGTGACATATACATGATAAAGTGCTATCCAAACGGCATTTAAAAATATATTGGTAAATTTAATAATAAAAACCCCCTAAGGGGTGGGATACATTAAAATTTAGAGAAAGGATCAACTACATATATCAATATGCAAGGTAAGTATAAAAATATAACCATGTGAGTTGCTATTGTATAATATAATGACTCCTTTTGTGGTAGTAGGTATTTATAGGAGGCTATAAAGTGCAGTAGTGAACTAAAGTGCTAATAATCACTAAATGATTACCACTGGTGTCCATCTTGCAAATGTACCATTTATGACCACTCTCCGTACCCTATCTTTTATCCAGTTTTCTATCCAAGAACAAGTATTTTCATCTAGACCAATTTTTCTTAATTTAAATAGTAACCTTTTGTGTGGAACTGTGTCGAAAGCTTTGGCAAAATCTAAGTAAATCACATCCACTGCGACCCCCTGATCTATACTTCTACTTCCTCATAGAACGTAATTAGGTTAGTCTGACATGATCTGTGTTTCATGAAACCATGCTGATTTTTGCCAATTACATTATACCTCCCAATAAATTCCTGAATATTATCCCTTAGTAACCCCTCAAATACTTTCCCAGCCACAGATGTTAAGCTCACAGGTCTACAATTCCCAGGCACAAATTTTAAACCTTTCTTAAATATAGGGAACACGTCAGCTTTTCTCCAATCCTCTGGTACTATTCCTGAAAGAAAAGAATCTCAAAAGAACAGAGGTTTACATATTTCAACACATAGCTCTCAGTACTCGCGGGTGAATTCCATCTGGCCCTGGGGCTTTATTCACATTGTTTAATTGCTGCAAAACCTTGTCCTGAGTCAACCAGTCACTTTGTATTAGTAAGTTTTTATTAATGAATTTCATGTCTCCTGTTATAGGTTTCTCTTGATAAATACTGAAGAAAGATAATCATTTAAAATTTCTGCCTTATCCTGATCTTCAGTTAACAATAACCCTGACTCAGATTTTAGTGAACCTACATTTTCACTCTTGGGTTTTTTAGAATTTATGTACCTAAAGAAACTTTTAGGGTTGGTCTTGCTCTCTTTAGCCCATCTAATTGCATTTTTACATGCTTTATTGGCTGTCCTATAGGATTTATAGGATGCCTCAGATTTATCAAATTTAAAAGCTTTAAATGCCTTTTTATTTTTCATTTCCTTAGTTACCTTCCTACTAAGCCACATTGGTTTCAGTCTGTTTCTTTTATATTAACCAGTGGAATATATTGTGATGTGTACTTTTCTAGTGTTAGTTTAAAGATATTCCACTTATCTTCAGTGTTTTTCCCGTGAAAGAGTTTCTGCCAGTCAATGACATTGAGAGCTTCCTTTATTTTAATAAAGTTGGCCTTTTTAAAATTATGTTTTAGCATGCCCCTTATGAATGTGTTTTTTTGAGTTTATTTCAAAAGTCACCATATTATGGTCACTGTTTCCCAACTGTTCCTTTACATTAATATTTGAGAAAAGATCCACATTATTTGTTATAACCAGGTCCAGACAGTTCTCCTCTCTAGTTGGTGTTTCTACCAGTTGTGACATGAAGGTATCATTTAAACTGTTCAGAAACCGGATTCCCTTTGCTGAATTACTAGTCCCACTATCCCAACTAATGTCCGGGTAATTAAAATCTCCAATAATTAAAGTGCTACCATGATCTGCAGCCTTCCTAAATTGCTCTAACAGTTATTCTTGCTCATCATTATCTAGATTTGGTGGTTTATAGCATATGCCAACCAATAGTTGACTACCCTGTTTATTCCCCAACTAAATATTTACCCATAAGGATTCCACATTTCCCTCATCGCTTTCCAGTTGTGTAATATTAGGCTTTAAATCCTGATTTACATATAAACACACTCCACCCCCTTTCTTAGGTTTCCTATCCCTTCTAAACAATGTATAACCGTTTAAGTTTGCAGCCCAGTCATGCGTTTCGTCCCACCACGTTTCTGTTATTCCTATTATGTCGTATTGCTTAGTGTGTGCTATTACCTCTAGTTCCCCCATCTTGTTATTGAGGCTCCTTGCATTAGCAAGCATACATTTAATGTTGTCTCTACCCACACATGCTGAATGCGACTTTACATTACATGCCTCCACTGTTCTGACATTACCCATCCCCCGGCTCCACCCCCCTTAGTCTGAGCTGAAACCCTTACGCTATCTGCTCTGTGTCCATACTGTATCCCTCCCCCTTCCACTAGTTTAAAGTCTCCAACCTTTTAACCATCCTCTCCCCTAGCACAGCAGACCCTCTTCCACAAAAATAAAAAATCACTTTATTGCACTTCTTAATTCCACCATTTAATTTTTATATGTCTTATCTCATGTCAAGAGGTCAATCTGACTCACAAAGACCCTCTATTTTCAGCCGTAGACTTTAAGTCTATCCTGCCAGAATAAAATTTATACCTCCACACCTCTCAAACTGAGTTAATTCCTTTCTCTGTTAAAATCACAGAATCTATCTTCAGTAATTATAC
Source organism: Leptobrachium leishanense (assembly GCA_009667805.1). Lineage (NCBI taxonomy): Eukaryota > Metazoa > Chordata > Amphibia > Anura > Megophryidae > Leptobrachium > Leptobrachium leishanense. Next base: position 102,558,621 of record CM019070.1, on the reverse strand, counting down.
TCTCTACAATATAAATTGGAGCATCTATTTTCTACTGTAAATATAATAAAATATACCTGGATTATAAAAATATATTTCGTGAATATAAATCATACATTTCAAAAATTTTAACTTATTTTTCCTATACCCGAAGACAAAATATCTTTGTTTTAAAGACTTAAGACAAGTCAATAAATTTAAATGTGACATGTCTGGCACTTAGCTTTAGCATTATATCACACAAAGACATTTTAAGGTTCCCTCATGTCTGGTATTTCTAGAAAAAAATTAGATTTCACCTAGCCATGAACTATTTTAAAAAAAATCTCTGTTCATTTCTAAAACTAGGGAAAATTTGAAAAATAAAAGACATTCTATTTAAAACAAAATGGCTACAGGCATCCATTTTAATTTTTCCTTTCCAATATACCTGACATAACCCCCCTTTGGTTTCATCTGTTCCTTGTAAGAGAACTGGATGGAAGCATGCAATATTTCCACCTTTTACCAACTAGGCTAGGTTTCCACCTTTCACAACACGTTTTTCTTCTTTCATCCATTTAATAATTGAAGACGCAGTGTTTTTAAACTTCAATGTACATACTTTCTTTGTTAGTACAATCATCCAGACAGTTAGAGACATAATTACTATACAAATCACTAGACATGTGCATTCGTTTTAGTACTAAAACGATTTAGTCCGAATTTTGGGATAATTTAGTTTTCATATGACTCAAGAGAAACGAAACTGCTCAGTACAAAAAACGAAAGAAACTAAAATAAAATGCACTACATTTTAGTTTCAGTCCTTTTTGTGACAATACATTGATGAGTGAAGGAGACCAGCAATGAAGAGTGCAACATCCAAAGTTCTGCACCCTGCACATGCCAATGCAGTAGGATGTTCTATACAGAGAGGGGCATTAATTAATTCAGGAGGATGTTCTATACATTATACAGAGAGGGGTATTCATTTATGAAGGTGGATGTTGTATACATTATACAGAGAGGGGTATTAATTAATGCAGGAGGATGTTCTATACATTATACAGATAGGGGTATTAATTAATTCAGGAGGATGTTCTATACATTATACAGAGAGGGGTATTAATGAATGCAGGAGGATATTATCTACATTATACAGAGAGGGGTATTAATTAATGCAGGAGGATGTTCTAAACATTATACAGAGAGGAGCCTTTTATTTAGCCTTTAAATCCAGTGGCTGTGAGCGCTGAGATCGGCTGCTTGTTATATTATCTTTCATTACAATGTATCAGTCTCAGCTGTTACAGTAAATGACTGTAACAGCGCTCAGAGTTTCAGTAAAACAATGAAATAATATTGTTATAACCTCTTATATATAAAAATATTATTTATTAGTTTTACTGAAACTCTGAGCGCTGTGATGAGCAGTAGTCAGTTACTGTAACAGCTTTGCCTGACACGGGGCAGTATTACAATGTTGGTGCTAACTTAACCAGAGCTGTTGTAAACTGAAAACCTCCATAGGCTATAATGGCTCTGGGAAGTTTATAACAGCTCTGGTTAAGTTAGCACCAACTATGTAACATGGCCCACATTGTACTGAGAGTGAGAGATACTGTAACGAGCAGCGATCTCAGCCCTCTCAGGAGCCACCACTACAATAGTAATTGTATCCACTGGTTTTCGGATGAAATAAATTTTCATACTAAAGAACTGAAAACGAATTTCTTAAGCAACTAAATAAATTGCATTTTAGTACTAATCCATTAGTTCAAAACGAAATTTTGTGCTGTGCACATGTCTACAAATCACAATCTCTGTAATTTTTGGCCCGTTATAAGCAGATAACAATTGATGATCAAGCTGTGAATACATTGGAGAATAAATTGTTAGATTATCTTTCTTTATTAGAAGTTCAATGGTATGATCAGGCTTGTTCTCTAGTAGAAATTTCAAATCCGGATTCATAGGTATCTTTCATACCAGACTTCATTTCCAACCGGATAAAGAGTAACGTCTCCGATAACAACTCTCGATTCTTTAGAAACTTTTACGAGAATCACTGTTGTAGATATTAACACTTTCTGGTTTTGTACCAGATCCTTCCGGTAAACATTTGCTTCTCTGTGTAAAACAGCGGTTGCAATAAAATATGTGGCAAATCTTTTCCTTCGGTGGTTCTTGTACATAACAATCAATGGTTTCCTGGTTTTATCCAGCATGTCTTTCAGGCTTGTATGAGCTTGATTCGCATGGGACTTTAGCATTGGATGTGCTCAGAATTGTGCGGAAGATAATAGAGTTTCCGGATAATCGCAATCTCCTTGGTGGTCCGATTCATCTTTGCCAATTAGCGTCGCAGTTCGGATTAACCACTTTTCTCTATTTCTGTTGAAAGAGTATAAATAACCATTCATAGACTAGCGATTTCACTCAAATTCCCTGTAGAGACTCTGATCTCTGATTAAATTTAATTAACCGTACGGATCTAGTCTATCTACTAACTTGAGTTAAACATCTGAATGCTGGGAAAAATTATCACATGTTAATCAGATCACTTCACATGATACCAGTTAAATGTCTTCTGTTGTTCCATCTTCACATTCTGAGGTGATCTAGGATGACAATCATGCAATTATTATTATTATTATTATTATTATTATTATTCTTTATTTATAAAGCGCCAGCATATTCCGCAGCGCTGTACAATAAGCACAGTATAGACAGGGTTACAATACATTGAACAACATTTGACAAACAGTACAGGAGGAGATGAGGGCCCTATTCCCATAGGAACTCACAATCTGGGAGGGTTGGGGTTGGAAACAGGAGGAGAGGACTGTAAGGTGAGAGTGATTGATGGTTGTGTCAGTGAGTTGGGTGGTATTGAGCAATTGAGGCAATTGAGCATGGCAGTTTTATTTCTTCTAGAAATACATAGCATACATTTTCCAATAACATTATGACTGTCTCCGTCATTATCTAGATCTGTTATCCACTCATCTTGAGGATTCGAGTATCTGATCACTGTAAGCTCCCTGCTAATATAGCTATTTTCCTGGCGCAAATCTAGCTTAGCCATTTTTTCTCTAGCTAAACTATTTACACGTATAGGGAAAAATACCTCTTCATTTATCTTCTCTATTTCAGTTAAGAACTGAGAATGGTCAATATGCCCATTTGGTTCTGTCTCCCTCTTGTGGAGGTGAATAATTAGCACGTCATTCTCCAAACATATCACGAATTCTCTCAGGGGGAACACATATGGTGTTATCTTCCTGCTCTCCTGGAGTCAGGGGCTTTGGCCTTAAGAGATATCAGGTGTGTGTCAGGCTATTTCTGAAGTGGACTTCAATAGAATCCGGCCTTTCCTCAATCACGTGGCAGTTACGCTGAGCGTGATGGGATTGGGATCTATCGTAGCTAATTGGAACATTTACTTGGGACCAAATGACCTCATTGATAAAAGGTTAAATCCAATCATTGATTTTGAGAAGGTCCATTCCAATAATTAGGTGATTTTGGGGCAGATCCACGATAAGCGTTGGATGCTGAATTACTTTATTCCCCAATTTTAAATCCATTTTAGCTGTGCCCAGAACTTTCAGAGATGTGCCACTCACACTCACTAGATTAGCATTAGATTTATCTAATCTAGGCTTCCTGGTGGACAGTTCTTGAACCTGATCAAAATAATTAGCTGATATTAATGTAACCTGGCTTCCAGTGTCTAGCAAGGACGTAATATGTGGTAAATTATCTTGTAATTCTACATTCACATAATATCGGTCTTCAATGCTATTCAATTTACAGAGAAATATAGAGTGAGTTATGAAATTAGGTTTTGTACAGATTTTACCTACAGAATTTCCTCTCAGGCATGCTCTTGGCAGCTGTGCTGTCCTTCTCGGCTTGCTCGCACTTAGTCTGGGGAGATAATATACATTTTCCTTCTCTTGACAGGGAAGGGGTTAAATCATCAACCATACAAACATTTGTATTAATCATTTCATCATCACTTTCTGGTTAAATTGTCATGGACACTGGTTACTTCATCAGAATCATCATCTAGTTACTGGTTGTGCGGGGCTGCAGGTGTTGCATCGCTTACAACCTGACCAGGGTTATTTCCAGTCATCAACTGAGTGATCTGATCCAGTTTTTCGGTCAGCACAAGGAAATTTTCCTGCATTTGGCCAATACGCTGGCGTACATTATATCTCCGCTTTCTATTCGTCCTAGGGGACGAAGCTTGCGCATTATCAGACTAATCAGATTCAGTTTTACCTCTGGTCGCTTCCTGTCTAGGTACATTTTCCCTTGATTTAACCCACTGACTTCTAGGTACCCATTGCTTCCTAGATTGAAATTTACTTCCTGAATTTTCTCTGGCAAACCCTCTTTCCTGATCTGGCTTAGATTTCTCCCTTTTAGGTATGGAGTCACGCAATATTTCCGCATAGCTCTTTTTCTGGGACTCAAATTTAATATCACCCTCTTTAACATAAGTTTCCGCTATTTCCTCAGGTGAGTTTTTCACTCTTTTCCCCTGAGTTTCTAAACTATATTCAAATACAGTAAATAGGGTCATACTTTCTTTTAGTACCCAATCCAAACCATTTCTCGGGTCATAATCTCTTGCCAAAATAACCTTTATTTTATTTGGCAATGCGTCATAAAATAATTGGATAAATTCAGGGTTTTCAAAATTTGGGTTTCTTTCAGCCAAGCTGTACGCATTTTTAAGGACTGAAAGAAATTCACGGGGGCTTTGATTAGGTCTGCATTTTAGAATTGCTCTTTTCGCAGCTAGACTGGTGCGGTGAGGCCCAAATTCAGATTTGACCTCTGAGACTATTTTACTCCAGTTACGTATACCAGATTCTTTCAAAGACTGAAAAAAATACCTATGTTTGCCTTCAAAGACCCATGGGATAAACTCAACTTTCTGAGCATCTGAAGTGACACCTAAGACTGATAATGCTTCTTCAAACACCTCTAAATGGTTTACGATCTTTGGAGAGCCCTTTTGATCCCAGACCCCTACTGAGTTTTTTAAGAAATGGACAATTCTAGTTAAATCCTGTACTTTATGATATTTCTTAATAGGCTGTGGCTGGCTAGAGTGATGTGATTGCTCTTTTTTCATCATGAGATTTAGTTTCACTTTCGCATTCACTATCTTCTCTCTGGCACTGAAGAAAACAGAGCTGTCAGGCTGTAATTTATAGCTCACAGCTTTCAAAGGGAACTTCTCTAAGGAAGGAGTTTTAACCCTTTGAGCATCAGCTTCAACCTGACGTAACTCATCAGCGAATTTCTCATGTTCGCGTTTCAATCTCGCCACTTTTGCATTCAGTTCCTTATTTAATTGGGACAACTGATCACTCTCATCTTGCAATTGATCTTTCTCTTTTGCACACACTTTCAACTCCATTATCATTCGTTCGGACTCATCTTTTAATTTATTTACGGTATCATGCAAGTCACGATTTTTATTTTCTAAACTGTCTCTGTTTTCTTTGTCATCATTCAATCTCTTGTTCATTTCTGCGATCAAGTATATGCATTCAGGCACAATTTTGAAGACAAGAATCTCTTTGTCCTTCTTATTTTTGGCTGCACTTATATTTCGCAAACACTCAAGAAAATTTGACTGATCTGACCAAATTGAAACCGCATTACTAGAAACCTTTGATTGCAATTCCTTTATCCAATCAAATAAATCGTCTGTGACGTGTAACTTGTCCTTTAGATAAGACATAACATCTATCAATACTATTTGATCTTCATGTATATGTACATCTGAGTCTCAGATTCTAACATTTTTTACACTGTTTAGTAGACAACCGTAAAACCACAAGTCAAAATACAACAACAAGGAGTCAAAATATATATATATATATTTTACCTCTGTCTAATCAGACAATACTGACAGTTATATTCTAAACAAAAACTATAATCTCGGTTCAGTGCCTCCAATATGTATATATTGGATTTATCTCGGCAGCTGCCTCAACTATGTCAGGGATTATTACTCAATAAGAAATTTATACGAGACAAAAATATCAATCCTTTATATTCCCTAGAAAGTCTCCTAAATTCTTTTAGTTGTCTGTGTTTTGCTTTGAAGAATACACTAATCAATAATCGGATAAAAATATATATATATATATTTATTACGTATACAAAAAAGTTTCAAATCTCATATCATAAACAAAAATTTATAAACCACAAAATCCATCAGCACATAGAAACTAGCTTCACAATATATGTATCACCTGTTAGTAACTGCATATATGATTAATATCATTTATCTTATCAGTTAGTAACTATACACAAATGGTTAATAAACATTTCTGCTTAACGAAAATTTAGTATATATTTCCCAGCAAGCCAATGTTTAACAAGCTAGATCTTTTAGAGATCTATGCATCTCTCTATACTACGTGGATTAACAAATGATGAGCTATCACTTATTCTATTTCTAATAAAAACTTATTTAGTGAATCCTCCCCTAAGAGAATTAAGCTTCTAATCTCCTGCTTTTTATTTTGTAGTTATATAATTCCTTGCTTATTAATTACAATCACAGTAATTTCCAAATTTGATATATATATATATATCTTACAACGGATTCTTTAGGATAAATCCTTATATACGATTCTTCTTCATATCTCTATCTGCAGATATAGAAATATTTTGAAGATTCTAGATCTAACAGTATCTGAGAAATCTCAGTCTGTTGAAAGAAATACTCCAGATATAATTTTACATTAATCTGAATAAAAATAGCTTTCATACATTACCTCCAATCTGGATTAAAGGAGTTACTGCCTTGGAATATTCTTTTTGTAATATTGTTTTTGTAATATGTGAAAATTATCAATATCAGATAATCAATGCATGGGAGTTAGAGATTTGGTATGAAAACTTGAGTGCATTGTCCTGGGATGGTCTGATAGCCTTGTGTGTAAGTCTCTGAATGCCTCATGTCCTGGAATGGTCTGACTGCATTGTCGTATCTCCAATTATAGTCAATTTGACGTCCCTGGCAATCTATTCATTAGATTAAATATAATATTTACTATCCTCTAGAGGGCAGTATTGCACTTCTTAATTCCACCATTTAATTTTTATATGTCTTATCTCATGTCAAGAGGTCAATCTGACTCACAAAGACCCTCTATTTTCAGCCGTAGACTTTAAGTCTATCCTGCCAGAATAAAATTTATACCTCCACTCCTCTCAAACTGAGTAAATTCCTTTCTCTGTTAAAATCACAGAATTTCTTCAGTAATTATCTATTTATCAATTATACTCTCTACAATATAAATTGGAGCATCTATTTTCTACTGTAAATATAATAAAATATACCTGGATTATAAAAATATATTTCGTGAATATAATCATACATTTCAAAAATTTTAACTTTTATTTTTCCTATACCCAAAGACAAAATATCTTTGGTTTAAAGACTTAAGACAAGTCAATAAATTTAAATGTGACATGTGATTTAGCTTTAGCATTATATCACACAAAGACATTTTAAGGTTCCCTCGTGTCTGGTATTTCTAGAAAAAAAATTTAGATTTCACCTAGCCGTGAACTATTTAAAAAAAAAATCTCTGTTCATTTCTAAAACTAGAGAAAATTTGAAAAATAAAAGACTTTCTATTTAAATCAAAATGGCTACAGGCATCCATTTTAATTTTTCCTTTCCAATATACCTGACAACTTTCGCGTTTATATACTGTATTTGATGAACCAATGGCAAATTATCTCTCCTTTAAAACCCCCGTAACGGGGATTTCAATCTGGTAAAATGCTTGCACCCCTTATAAACAGCATAAATAAACCTGTATTGTTTCCTTAAATATGTACTATAGTTAAACTTAACAGATTGTTAGATATTAATTCCACTAATGGCGTACGCGGCTAATTATCCTAATGAGTGTTTGAGAACATTGACCATTAAATCAAGTCTGGTCTCTCTCTTGCATGTAGGCCTCTTGCTCTCTCATTCCTGATTATGCTTTTAATGATGGTTTTCTTTATTCTGTTGTTTCTGTACCTTGATCATCTCTGCATATAGCTGTATTTACTTAACATCCTCTAACCCGGCAGAATCAACTAAAGTATTGATTTGTTTCTAAATTATAGTTCAGGTCGGCTTGACCACTGTTAATCGATAACTTCCTACGTGCGGTGGAGGGCTTCATTGCTGAATAACCTAAGCTCCAGCTTTTTATATACCACGATATACGTTATCCATGCCATGTATGTTCATGATTGGTGAGCTGCGTCTCACCCGATATTGTACCTCCCTGTGTCCTCCCTAATCCTTCTTTTCTTTTCCTGTATCCTCCCTCGAGAAATGTATAAATGATCTGTGTCAAGAATAAATCAATAGAATAGATTACACACGATATACCACTCGTTCGTGTCTTTTTATTCTCCGATCGATCGAGGTGACTTGGACCGCACATGAAGGAGATGTGTCGCAGATAGGTGTCGGGAGATACTAACAGTTAAACTTAACAGAAACACGTCACAGATTAAGAAGGATTTATTTTTATTTCAGTGTACAAGATTAATTTTTAACTGAAAATTCTTTAAGGGATTACAGTTGTACATGTATAAGACAAAAAAGATTAATTAACCTGATGTCTACAAAGCCAACTGCTGACTTATTAAATACCAAAAGTAGTACATCCACACACCAAAAAATTAGACATCTTTCTAAGAGAAAATCAAGCAGTATTATGTGGGCTGTCAACATTTCACTTGCATTAATGGCAAGATACAAATGTTGATCATCTTAAAGTGTATGCAATTAATCAGTCCAGTAAGTATCGAAGACTGAATGAATTCACTTTCGCCAGTCACAAAACTGAAAAGGAACTGTAATATCTAACTTGTATAAATTCCCAGTTCTCAAACATTACAGTTCAAAACAATTAGAAGGATAAGAGCAAACAACATTAACCAATTCACTACTGAAGTTGCCTCACCAACAGTGAAATGATTAAATTCTTGACAATGGACACCCAAGCCCCCATTAATTTCACAGATTTGTTACGGCTCATAGCTTCTCACAACCACCAAAATCGGATATACACAATCAACATTACAGAGAAAACAGCTACTGCTGCAAGCTTGGCATAAGTGGATCGCATGTTTAAGTACTTGGCATCTTGACGGTATTTCTTTGACAAAGTTGAAAGGTTGTTTGCCTTTGTATCCAATGCTGCAGAAAGTGATGAAAAGTAAATAGTTACAAGACTATTAATCAAGGATTCATAAATATTAGCAGGTCTATTCACTAAAGGGGAAACTCAGGAGAACTGACAGAAGTGGAAATTCTAGGTCAAAATGGCAAACCGGAAGAATTTATCATTTATCTCACTTTCCAAATTGGCTATTTGGTCTAGATCAGTGGTTCCCAAACTTTTCTGGACCATACCCCCTTTGCAAGAGAAAAAAATTACAACGCTCCCTCCCCCTTAATAATTATACCTAATATTAAACTATTATTTCACATTAGTAATAATCCACCCCCTCAGCTCCTACCAAGGGCTCAAAGAAATACATACAAGTAGGAAGGGATTTCATTTATTTCAACATATTTCTGCAATCCTACTTTACGCAAACCTACATCAGGTGCCATCTTTTCCTATCCATGCCCCTGCACAGAGGTTAAGAGAATAGGGGCTATAACTGTCATATCCATTTAAGTTTTGTTTACTTTTTTTCCACTGGTCAAAAACCAGAGTCCCCTCATTAATTTACTGAACAGATAACTGTTCAAATACTTGCTTGTTTGAAATTATATTTGCTTGTTTAAAATAAAAAATCTCGATCCTCCCAACCTGAGCCCATGTCTCTTCCCAGTATACCCCCTGACCATGCCCATCTCTTCCCAGTATCCCCCCAGCCTGAGCCCATCTCTTCCCAGTATTCCCCCCAGACTGTGCCCATCTCTTCCCTGTATTCCCCCAGCCTGTGCCCATTTTTCTTCCCTGTATTCCCCCAGCCTGTGCCCATCTCTTCCCAGTATTTCCCCCAGCCTGTGCCCATCTCTCTTCCCTGTATTCCCCCAGCCGCTGCCCATATCTCCGCCCTGCACATCCCCCTAGTTTGTGTCCATATCTCCTCCTTGCATACTGCCTCCCAAACTATGCCCGTCTCTGTCTCTCTCTTTTCCAGACAGATCCAATGACTGCCATGCACTGTTTTTCAGTCAGTGTGTGTCTCAGTAATACCCAGGCATGTACTGTCCATAGGGACTACAGGGAGATTCCCAAATGCTGTTTCACTGCGCGGATCGCTCTGCCCTTACTGGGTGAGGGGAGAACTAGGGAGAACTTCCTCACCATATATAAAACAGAACAGTCTGCCACAGTCTCATTATGTGGGGTACTGTGGAAGCGCTAAATTGAGACAAATGAATTTATGGGTTTATGCTGCCTACTAAGGAAAAAGCACAAAACCCCGACAGAAATGTGCTGTGTTCTAGGGCAGAGAAAATAATAATATTGCACCACTAGGAACCTGTCTTTTCTCTGTCACAGCCGCATATTGGGGTCACTGTCCTGGTGACACCTGCTGCACCTTTGCCTCACCTTTAGACATGGTGTGCACTCAACCTCGGTGCCGCTGCGTTTCTTTACATAATTGCCCTGCAGCAACTCCAGTATCTTTAGAGCGATTAAGTGATCCGGTTGGTTTTTATACTATTTTTTTGTGCGTGTTTGCATAAGTAAAGTGAGCCGATCTCAAAGTCCAGGGCTGATTTTTTTTGTCCCAGTCCAGGCCTGGTGATACCAGTATGTATTGGTTGACTGAGAGTGATAGGCATGTGATTAACAGCAACCACTCCTATTATTAACAGCATTGTACATGCTGTGATCGCACTAAATGTCAAGCACTGTCAGTCACATTCTCAGTGATCCCAGCATGTGCAGGCTGCCTGAAAGTGATAGGAGTTTGATTGCTGACAGCAATCAAAAACTCCTATAAGTACTGTATATGCTGGGATTTCAGTGATATGAATGGCAAGCCAATATTAAAATACATAGGCTTGCTAATTCCCTTTCTCTCCTTGTCAGAACTAACTGGCAGAGAGAGAATTACAAGTGTCAAAAAAAGTAAATAAAACTAATCTATTTTCACTGCAATTATCTACAGCTGAGTGGCAAAATTTGTTTTACACCCTAAGGGGTTCATTTTTTAATTAACTCCCTGATGACTGTTACGTACAAAATTCGCCGCTGTCACTAAGGTGACTGAGAGTGCACATTGCTGTATGTAAGACTCTACATACAAGATTTGCCAAATCATTCGCTTGCAGTATTGGGTCCAGAATTGGCAAAATGTTACAATTTTACAATAATAACAATATTATGAACAGTGATAGTCTCTACCTCTTTTCCAACAGTTTGCCCAATTTGTTTTAGAATTCAAACCCACAAACTGTTGTGTTAGTGTAACATTTTAGTCTGAAGTGTATCTGTAACAATGTTTTTTATCTTAACTATCCGAAAAAAATGGTATTGATTTTTTTAAATTTTTTGTCTGATTAATCGAAAATATAAATCTGCCAACTAATCGATTATGAAAATAATCGATAGTTACAGCCCTACTTCTATCACTTGTCATTCGCAAATAATTAAGGATTATTGGCAAAGCACACAAATAATAATGAGACTTATTCCTAGATCCCTGCTTTTTACAGATTTGAAATCGTGCACGCATCGACTTGTATGCCTTCGCTCGATTGCGATGCCGCTGTGCACTCGCTCTGTAAACAAGTCATTACAAGCACCCATATTGTTGTCGAAACATGCTCGATTGCGTGAATTGCGTAATATTTGTCTTTACTTACCAACTTGTCACGGATAAGACTAAAATTACTTCTGATGCTAAATTTAATTTTTAAATGTGATAATGAAAAATTTCAAGCGTTGAAATTAATAAATATTATTAAATTCTTCAATACACTACCGCCCCCTTGACTGCCTTATCGCACCCCATGGATGGCTACAGTGCCCACTGGGAGGGCGTTGGGAAACACGGGTCTAGATTGTACTAATCACCTGACAATTCTCCTGAGTTACACCTTTTAGTGAATATACCTGTAAGGCTTACAATTTGTTCTAATATGGCCAAACAGGTCACCAAAATTATTAAATCAGCTTTGTTCAGGGCATATGGTACTAAACCATCAAAATCAACCTCATTACCTAGTTATATAGTCAGATATAAAAAGTTGACACACCCTTATGAAATTTTAGATTTCTGAAACGTGAATAAAAAAAAATAACAAAATTGTAATGTCAGTTTTTAATTTACCAGTAAAGAAATCTTCCAACATACATACAGGAGGAAAAAAATATTATACTTTTTACAATTATTATTTAAAATGTTAACACTGATTGCATAAGTCTGCACACCTAACTCAACGGGGTTATTCAGAGAGAGGTGAAAACCAGGAGAATGACTGAAGTGAAAACTCTAGGTCAAAACAGCCGATTTGGAAAATCGAGATAAATGGGAGAATTTTTCTGGTTTGGCTATTTTGACCTAGAGTTTTCACTTCTCCAGTCATTCTCCTGGCTTTCACCTCTCTCTGAATAACCCTGATAGAGGAAGCATGTATTGCATTTATTACAATAGCAAGTCTTGGTGATTAAGTCAATTAACACAGTTATCTTGTTTGCAAAAAAGTTTCAAGTTATTTCAAACTGTGAGAGTCCTATGCACAGCTCTTTTGATACCTGAGCATTCAGTTTGAGAGGTTTAGAAACAAGCAAATCCTATAGTCAATCTAAAAAATATAAATATCTTTTATTATTCAACAGTTTATTCTTTTCATTTCCAGCAGTCTTTATTTTTTTTAATACACATACATATATACATACATACATACATACATACATACACATATATAAGAAATTCTTTGTTTTTTTTTGTTTAGACAAAACTTTTGATTTCCAGGTTTTTTTTTAAAAGCTTCATTCTGTAACGGTTTTATTTTCTTTAACCTTTTTTTCTTATTTCGACACATTTTAATGCATTGTTATTGCTTTAAACACCTATTACATGAATAGCGAAGTTTCGGCAGTTCGGAGGCTCCATTTTTAGAGCACTTCGGGGACCCTACAATGAATAGTGAATTCACCGCAGGGTTGGCGAAATGGAATTGCCAAAGTGCGTCTTACCAGAAAGCACTGAAATTTTGGTGCTTTTTGAATAACCCTTTATGTGTATACCTCGTGTCCCATCAGAACACTAACAAAATATGTAAAAAAAAACAAGCATTTCCTTTCAGATTGCAATCAAATCTGAAAGGATTTCAGATTACTAGCCAATTTGGAAAGTGAGATAAATGTACAGCATGTAAAACTATGTATCCACAAAGTTTTGGATGATAGCATGTGAAAAAATATCCTATGGTGTACTCTCATTAAAAAAAATGATTAGAAATGAGTAACTACTGTAGCGCTGTTTTAAAACCCTGTTGCTGTAATGTTCCGTTTTGGCCACCAGAGGGAGACAAGCGCATGTAAACTATACTGGACAATGGGACTACATTTTCCGGCATGCTTTGGGGCAGAGAGAGGAAGTGGGTGGGGACGGGAGGGAGGACATCAGCAGCCTCGTGGAAGGAGAGCCAGTGTGAGCCGAGGAGTGAACCAAGTGAGACGCACGTGAGACTGTGAGCGATTGTAACCAGGCCAGAGAGCAGGTGCTGCCTTGCCGACGCTGGGGATCGATAGTGACTTGCCAGAGACCCAGTAACCCACCGCTGAGAGGTTTTACACAGACAAAGAGTTGCAGATTGGAGCCCAAGTTAGGAGACCGCGATTGATCCACTGGGAGAGCAGTCGGTAAGCTGTGAATCCTGTTGTAAAGACGGACAAGCGAGAGAAGCGGATCCGGTGACAGAGTCCCGGCACGATTCAGTGGAGAGACGTCCTGATCAGGCAGCGGAACAGATTGTCTTGCGGATGGGTGAGAGGCCTCCTAGGCCACAGTTAAAGTTTAAAGAAGCACGCTACAGCACTGCTAAAATCTACAGGGCCCCAACGTGACTAGTCGAAGATTTAAATACATTCACTGGCCAGTTGAAATATAGTACCCGGGTACCTGAGCTCACACACACACTTCTTGGGACATAACCTGCACAGGACTTACACTTCAGAAACAAAGGGGGTTAAACTTTTCTTTAACCGCTGCGCGTTTCCCGCATTACGAAATCCTGTTTCCATATACCAGGTTTACTTTATCTATGTCGCTTTATTGAGACCAGTAAAGTTTATATGATTTATAAAATCCACAACAGTGCTGGTGTATATTTATTCCCCAGTGCGGAGAGACTAACCCGAGGTTAAATTCAGCGGCTCCTCCGGGAGTGAGCGCTACACTACGTTTTCTAACAAAATATTGTTCAAAGTGCCAGTAGAAACAAGAGACTGACCCCCAAGGCAGGCAATAATGACAGAGCACGAGAAACTACAGCACCAGTTTTGACCAGAAAAATGATAACCAAAATCAGAAAAGGTGAAGAAAATTCAAATAGACACAGAATGAAAAAAAGGAAGGAAGGGCACCATTCCTGACCAAAATAACAAATGTAGCAACAACATACAGAATCGCAAGCTGTCCGCCCAGTAAGGCATTCAGCCAGGCACATAATCGAGCCAGAGTGTCCAAACTCGGTAGAAGAGAGGCATTGTCCCGTGTACCATAGTCGACAACCAATCCATCGACAAATTATCTCAGATATTAATCCGTAACCTCGCCAACGAGAGAGGGAAGGCACGTCCACTCTTGCGCTACAGCCCTTCCACGCTGCTAAGGCCATCCTGTGAAGGAGTTTGTTCTCAGGTCGAGATAACGACAGAGAGATGGAGCAAATATGTTCAGGGGTTTGTGTCCACTGGACGGCCCAGTGCAAACCGTACCAGATCATGAATCCGGGACCAGAAGACCTTGATATATGGGCACGTCCACCACATGTGATAGAAGGAGCCCTTATTACAGCAGCTTGTACGGCCAGTATAATGTAAATTACAAACCCCTGCTCACCGCCTTAACCTCACACCAGAACCACGAGATATGCGGAAATGACCATCGTTGGAGGTCTATCAATGTGGTGAAAATGAAAATCTTACCACGTGTATTGTATTTGTTCCAAAACACTCCATATCCTGCTGCCACTGACCATATTTGCTTAAATCCGTTTAACTTCAGCTGGGCCTCCAGAAAACTGAGGATTAGCCTGTGTAATGGAGCTGACATCTGGCTCTCCTCAGAGAGCCACAAGGAACTGACTGCTAAAATTTTAAAGACCATTTTTCCTTTCGGTTTTGCGTTTTATTACTCGTGTGGTGTATTTAAAATGTATCCTCTATTGTGTGAGTGTAGATTCAGATGTAGAAAACTGTATGTATGTGATTTGCTCCAGTCTCCATTTTGTCCAGCTTACCATGGGTCCCAAGGATAAAGGACCGCATGGCCCGAAGATGGAGGATACAGCAAGCCAGCTGATTGGAGTCTTTTCCAAGACCTCATCTGCCTAATCCCCAGGACAATGGGGGAGCCTGAAAGGAACCTGATTGGCTCCTTTCCCAGCCTCCTGGTCCCTATCAGTGCGGGTTATGTGGGCGGGGGAGTTGGTAATTGTCATGACCACTACGCGCGCTGCTGTGAAAGACTCCGGGTTAAGCCACCCACTGTCTGTCTCCACACACTTCTCTCGCAACAGATACGTAGAGCGCGATACAATGATCCCTGGATTGCAACGCAGTACAAGTCTTCTTTTGAAGCGGGTAATGACTACGTCTCCCACAATCCCTGGTCTCACTTTACTATTCTATTAGTAGTAATAACTTGATACAAGTCACTACTTATTAACCATCTGGTTTGCTACGGAGCTTGCAGAGACCTGCCCAGCGGCCAAGACTGTTTATTTGAGCCATCTGATAAAGACTATCTAGAGATCAGTTACACAGACTGTTCTCTTATTTATTACTCCATTTGAAGTTTGGGCGCGCCCTCCTCCAACTCCATTTATTTTCTATATTTGTTCTTTTTTGGGCAGTTGGACAGACTACCTGGAGGAGTTTATTGGCAGCACCCGTCCAAAAATTATTTTTTCTTCTCTCTTTAGCGCCAACCATCACACACGTTACTATAAACAGGCACAGACACATAGAAATACGGATCTAATCTGCCCCATCTCCCATCTATAATCTGCTACAGTAATCTGTGTGTGTGAAGTTGTATAAATGACCCTGTTGAAACCCCTAAATACAGCAGTTCACTGTTTTAAGGCATACAGCTCGTCTGGTGTTTTATTTCAAGGCAAATCACATTCACCACGGAAGACACTCAGCGGTCTTCTGAAACGCTACCTGCCCCAGAAGAGGAACATCAAAGCGGCTCCCAACAACACCAAAGCCATTCCCAGCACCCAGGACCAGCGCATCAGGCTGCTCGGGACGCCGTGTGCCGAGCCACTCGGTAGTCGGGCTGATCCACAGCAGGGGCATCTGGAGAGCAGGACAGCCGACGGACGACCATCCCGTCACACTGGTGAACGGCGGTGGGATAAGCTCTTCCAACCCCAAAATGACTAGCTATGCAAGTTGCAAAAGGGACATGCTTCGGGACCTGCTGGAAAGCCGTGGAGGGACCGCCGGCTCAAAGACCAAAGAAGCTCTGGTTGAGGAACTGATCAAAATGGACCAACAAAACGGGGGCACAGGGACCCCGTCTGCAGAAGACCTCTTTCAGAAAAGAGTCCGGGAGAGGATAGCCATGTACGGCGCCACCCCCTCTGAGACCGCGAGCCATCGAGGACATCCAATGACAAGATGAGCAGAGAAACCAAGAGCTGGAGCGAAAAACCCAAGAAATAGAACGAGAAAAGGAGCGCCAGCATGAACAGCGGATGGTGGAACTTCAAACGGGCCAGGTAGAAAACCCAACCAAGGGACACCAGCCCCCCGGAAGGTACCCTTCCAGGCGTCCAAAACGTTTAACGAGGTAGAGGAAGAAATTGAGGGCTTCCTCGAAGACTTTGAAAGACTATGTCAGGTAGTCTGACATATGTAGGTAGTCTGGAGTACAACGTTCCGCCTGGGCCGGAATTTTGGCTAGCAAACTTTCAGGCCGAGCGGCGGAAGCTTACAGAACAGTCCCTAATGAAGAGGCCATGGACTATGCTTAGGTCAAGCAGGTCCTGCTGGCCCGCTTCGCCATCACCCCAGAAGCCAGTCGGCTAAAATTCCGGACCTCCCGCCGGCCCAAATGCATGACACAAGCTCACAGCCCCTGCAAGCACAGACAACCTGCTATTAGAAGAAAAAAAAATTGGCACAATAGCTCAGAGCCACAGCAGCACCGAGCCCACGCAATAACTTTTTTTAAAAAAAAAACAGGAACACCACAACACAACAAACACCAAAACCCCTCCATTGTAGAGAATTACACAAAACCAAATATACAGTTGTGTTCAAAATTATTCAACCCCCAATGCTATAAGGGTTTTAGGGAATTTAGTGTACATTTGTAATTGTATTCAGAATGAAATCCTACAAGGACTTTTTAAAGAACCATATGCAACTAAAATGACATCAATTGGTTTTGTAATACAGTAGTAAATGTTTCTTTTGTGAATTCTTCATTGACACAATTATTCAACCCCTTAAAGACTACCACTCTGAAGAACAGAGGTTCATTCAAGTGTTTTCAATCAGGTATTGAAAACACCTGTGGATGTCACGGAGCAGCAATAAAGCATAATAAGCACCAATTAGGCAGCTTTAAAATGACTGATACTCAGCTCCTTCTAGACATTTACTGGTGTGGTTACAAACATGGTGAAGTCAAGAGAATGGTCCAGGAAGACAAGAGAAGAGGTGATTACTCTTCACAGGAAGGGCAATGGCTATAAGAAGATTGCAAAGATGTTAAACATACCAAGAGAGACCATAGGAAGCATCATTCGCAAATTCAAGGCAAAGGGCACTGTTGAAACGCTACCTGGTCGTGGCAGAAAGAAGATGCTGACTTCGACTGCTGTGCGCTACCTGAAGCGTAGAGTGGAGAAAGGTCCCCGTGTGACTGCTGAGGAACCGAGAAAAGATTTGTCAGATGTGGGTACTGAAGTTTCAGCTCAGACAATACGGCGCACACTGCGTAATGAAGGCCTCCATGCCAGAACTCCCAGGCGCACCCCCTTGCTGTCTCCAAAGAATAAGAAGAGTTGACTGCAGTATGCCAAAAGTCATGTGGACAAACCACAGAAGTTTTGGGATAGTGTTCTGTGGAGTGATGAAACAAAATTAGAACTGTTTGGGCCCAATGTATCAACGCTATGTTTGGAGGAGGAAGAACAAGGCCTATGAAGAAAAGAACACCTTGCCTACTGTGAAGCATGGTGGGGGGTCAATCATGCTTTGGGGCTGTTTTGCTTCTGCAGGTACAGGGAAGCTTCAGCGTGTGCAAGGTACCATGAATTCTCTTCAGTACCAGGAGATATTGGATGACAATGTGATGCAGTCCGTCACAAACCTGAGGCTTGGGAGACGTTGGACCTTTCAACAGGACAATGATCCCAAGCATACCTCCAAGTCCACTAGAGCATGGTTGCAGATTAAAGGCTGGAACATTTTGGAGTGGCCATCGCAGTCACCTGACTTAAATCCGATTGAGAACCTCTGCTGGGACTTAAAGAAAGCAGTTGCAGTGCGCAAGCCTAAGAATGTGACTGAACTGGAGGCTTTTGCCCATGACGAATGGGTGAAGATACCCGTAGATCGCTGCAAGACACTTGTGTCAAGCTATGCTTCATGTTTAAAAGCTGTTATAACTGTAAAAGGATGTTGTACTAAGTACTAAGATTGAATGTCACTTGGGGGTTGAATAAAACTAACAATGATGTGAGCACAGAAAAGACATTTGTAGTTATTTCATTATAAATGTTATGTTATATTTGTCTGACCTACACGTGCCTCTTTGATTTAATTGTAAGCAAGATGACTGAATGATCAAAATCAATGTCAAACTGGCCAAAACACTCAATTTCAGTGGGGGTTGAATAATTTTGAACACAACTGTACATATACTCTCATCAAATACCACACAAAAAAACACAACCTCACCAACCCCTAACATAAAAAATAAAATTAATAGCCCATGCAAAAATTTGAACAAAAGCAAAAAAAAAAATGCCACCCAAGAGAAAGATAGATTTACAACAACAATCTGCCGCTAAAAGGAGACAAAATGAGACAGAAAGAAGCACAAATGACATGCCAGACGAGGAGAAGGCACATTTCAGGAATAAAAAAAAAAATTCAAAAAAGAAAGAGAGCTAATATGGATGAAGAAGAGAGGTCAAGAAAGAAAAAAAACACATTAGCGCACACACAAATGCAACGTGCACAAAAAAAGTGCAATGCACTACATTTTAATACACAACAGCCATCAGACAGACTATTCAGTCAATGCTGCAGCAAAGGAAAAGTCTACATGGATCCCATTAACCCCTTCACTGCGGATGACGTCTGGGACACGTTCTCATTGACTCACGCTATACGCGGAGGACGTGCCCTACACGTCATCCGCTCAGCGGGAGCCCGGAGAAAAATTCACCTCTCCCCTCCGGAGTCCCGCGGCGGTCTGACTTCCCCGAAGTCAGACGCGTCATTAAAGGGCCTCCCCACAAAAATGATGTCATCGCGCCATGCGCGATGACGTCAGTTTCGGGCAACCCCTGGACATCGCTCGGAAGGGAGGGGGGGAGGGAGGAGGGGATCCTTTTGGATCCCTCTCCCTCCCAATCGGAAGGTCACAGCCGCTCAAACCACACACCGCTTAAAAGGGGAGAGTCTCCCCTTTTAAGCGGTGCCTGGTTTTAACCCCTCACATACCGGGCTACGATACAGCGCCATCCGGCACTGAGTCGCAGCCTAGCTCTGGTGGAGGCCGCCATCTTGGATGGCGGCTCCACCTCCGGGTCCCACTGGCTACCTAACAGGGCTACCTAATGGTGCAATGACATCAGTTAGCCAGGGAATCCCTAGCTTCCCAAGGAAATCCCCTGGAGGAGATAGGGTTTCCTTTGAACCCCCATATCTCCCGAACCGTGGTAGCTAGAGGCCTGACCATGGCCTTTCGAATGATACCAAACATGACCAGGTACAAAGTAAAAAAAAAATATATATACATTTAAAAAAAAACACGTTTTTATTGTGTGTTGTTTTTATTAACGCAGAAATATTGTTCACATTTCAATTATGTGAACAATGATGCTACACTATTTATTTCTATGGGGTGTGTTTGCTAAAAATCACGTAATTCCCCTCAAAAAATGTAACGAGTCCCTATTTCTACTTTTTGTACAAGCGCAGCCCATAGAAAATATAACTGCAAATGCTCATGTGATAAAATGTGAAGAAAACACTTTACATGCTGTAGATGACTAAAAATTCAAATTTGATTGCATTTTTTGTTAGAATATACAGACAGGACATGACGTATACATATAATAATGATATATTATGAATCTGCCGAGTCTGCCGGAAAGAACGATATATAATATGTCTGGGTCATATAATAAAATGTGGCTTCAAATCGCGTTTAAACATGATGAGCGAAAGCAGTAAAAATGAGCTCAGCACACAGCGGTGAAATGCCTCAGCAGTGAAGGGGTTAAAGTCGCTCATTGGATAGAAAGTCTAATGACAGGCACTCATAAGCATTCGAAAAATTTCAAACAAAAAACATTCGATCTATCAATAGTTCATTAGCGTTTGCTTCAATGGGGGCAAACATTGCTCCTCCTCCTGGTTTTGGACCTAACTGCTTTAGAATTAACGGCCAAATTTACCACCGAACTGCATCCCTTCATCCTTACAATGAGGATAACCGAAAGTTTGCACAACTATATATCCTTGATCCCGATGAGGCCGCAAAACAACGCCTCATGATTAATGAAAATTCAAAGTGCAACCCAGAACCCATGACAGAGTGGAGTTCTTTTATGGCTAAAAACAATCCCTTTGCAGAAGCCTATAAGATTTTATATGAATTAGAACAGGATTGCTTACAAGAGGCTATACAAAATGGCACTATACCACCAACTGTCACCATGGCGATAGTACAAGATCGCAAGGACGATCAACGCAGATACAATGCAACTCGCTGTAATGAAGTAGCTATTCTTTTTGAAAATGCAGATGGTAAACCTCCTCTCGAAAGAAAGCTCATCATTCTTTGCTGAACTCAAAGCACAGAAAGAAAAACAGAAAGGATAAGCATTTTAGATCCAAACTTGGACCCAATGAATGCTCTATCCACTTTTATTTCCTTTTGGGGACCTCACATTAAACTAAGCTACAACCCTACTACTGTAACAAACATACGCAGTCATTCCCCTCAGCTAAGCTAAAGGGTCACTCAAATGCAATTTTATGGCTACATGTAGGGTTGCACCGATACCGATACTAGTATCGATATCGCTGCCGATACCGGGTACTGCAGGAGTACTTGGTACTCGTGCAGTACCCCCGATATTTTTTTCCGATACCGGAAGCCGGCATTGAGCCGGCTTGCCGGCATCAGAGGGGCTGGGGCGGCTGTCCGAATGCTCTATCGGCATTCGGACAGGCCCTGCAGCTGCTCTCCGCATTGTTTATACTTACCTTCGTGGGCGTCGCCGGGAAAGTCTTCGCTCGCTCCTTGGAAGGTCCCCAGCCGCGACCACGTGGGACCATGTGATCGCGGCTGGGGTCCTTCCAACGAGCGCACGCGCGGGAACTTTCCCGGCGTCGCTAAGGATGGTAAGTATAAACAAAGTGCTCTCTGCTCATACTTACCTTCCTGAGCGACGCCGGGAAAGTTTCCGCGCGTGCGCTCGTTGGAAGGACCCCAGCCGCGATCACATGGTCGCGGCTGGGGACCTTCCAAGAAGCGCGCGCGTGCGAAGACTTTCCCGGCGTCGCTAAAGGAAGGTAAGTATGAGCGGAGGGGGGCAAATCCATGTGCTGGGGGGCAGTATCCACGAGCTGGGGGGGCAGTATCCACGAGCTGGGGGGGCATTATCCACGAGCTGGGGGGGCATTATCCACGAGCTGGGGGGGCATTATCCACGAGCTGGGGGCATTATCCACGAGCTGAGGGGCAATATCCACGAGCTGAGGGGCAATATCCACGAGCTGGGGGGCAAATCCATGAGCTGGGAGGCAATACCATGAGCTGGGGGGCAATACCATGAGCTGGGAGGCAATATCCATGAGCTGGGGGGCAATATCCATGAGCTGGGGGGCAATATCCATGAGCTGGGGGGCAATATCCATGAGCTGGGGGGCAAATCATAACAGAAAAAAATAAAAAAATCGCACATTAGTTTGGAATTAGTGAATGTAATTGGCAGAAAATATGCTTATTGAAGAGCACACATCGGTGCTACACAGGGTGGATAAAAATCAATGATTTTTTTAAAAAAAATCAAAAAAAAAAAAAAATCGGATTTTTTTGATTTAAATCAGATTTTTTTAAATAAATGCTTTTTGAGGAAAATATATTACCATCCAAAGGTTATTCCATCATGAAATAAAGATTCGCTTTTTAATTATGTAGAATAAGGCTGTATGTTTAATTTTTTTGGTAAATAAATTCCATTAATCCATTCACAATGTCATGCTCTTCCAGAGGTTTTTGTAAGAGTATTGGGCAGTTTCTCTGCCTGCAAGATATTCTCACAGATGCTTGGTTTACTTTTGCAGTTCTCAAAACTGAATTTGACTCAGCAGAGATCACATGCCTCTTCTTCACAGCAAAAATGTGATAACCTGAACAAAGTTGAGAAAAACACCTAATCCTAACTTCTACAAACCTATGAATACAGAATCAACTCCTTCAGTGCTAAGTTTCAAGAAGTTCAGTGAATAGAATAGAAACAATATTTTTCTGATTGTTTGGAGTGGAATAGATCTGCACAAGAAGAAAGTGAAACTAAGTGTGAGGAAGAAGTGGCAAGCAGACAAGCAGTACTACAAAATGAAAGTGAAACTTTCTGAGCACAATACTGCACAGCCACAGACAGACAAGTCTTTGGATCTTTTTGTGTGTATGACCTGAGGTTTATCACATTCTTTCCTTGAAGGAAAAAAACCTATAATGGCAGCAGGCCGTAAAAGAGATCCAATTTGGCAATTTTTTAATGAAGTTCCTCTACCTACGGTAGCCGCTGCGGGATAGAGATGGCAGCTGCTCTTTAAAAATTATGATTTAAATCGAGTTGATTTAAATCAAGCCTTTTTATTAGTGATTTAAATCATGATTTAAATCATGATTTAAATCGACTTGATTTAAATCAAATCCACCCTGGTGCTACACCCTATAATTCTGTTATGAAATATACCAATAGGGCATAAAAATTTGCTTGAACATGAATTTGAAAGGAATAACTTAGCCATGCAACGCAGACAATTCTACTAATACTGCCAGCAGGTTATCCCAAGCTTAAATGGATTGTCAAAGCGAAGGGAAAAAGATTTCCCATTTATTAGGAGCAGGGTGTCTCAATTGTTATTCAAAAGTTACAATGTAATCGGCAAGAAAGAAGCCTCATAATAGCAGATCCACCGTTAATTAAACGCAGCCTTGTTAGACCCCAGTGGACTATCAGCGAAAAGCTTCCGGTAATTGAACGTGATACAACTGTAACTCACCAAATTCAACAAGCTATCAGCAATAAGGTCTACCAATTATTAATAATTATCATTTGTATCCATTTGTATAGACAAACACCTAAGTAGTAGTTGAATGCCTAATCAAGCTTGATAATTATCATTAAAAATCCGCCAGGCTGACGGCCAACTGTCACACTGAAAAAACAATATGAAATATTTTAGCCTCAACTGGTTCGAAATTGATGTTGGCAAAAAAAACCAAAAAAAAAACAACAGTTTGATTTAAATGGTGAGCATAATTAGCACAAATCAATGTAAGATATTTAAACCTTACAGGTTTGAAATTGATGTTGGCAGGAAACAATGTTCCATTTAGTTACTAAGCAGAATTAGCATACTGAGCATAACCAACGCAAAAATATTTCAACCTCACAGGTTCAAAAAATAATGTTGACCAATTTTCCATTTAGTTATTAGACATAATTGGCAGAATAATTTTCAACAGGTCATTATAGCTAAATGCTACCAGCACAATATTTGAAACCACCGTTAAGCTGACAAGAAGCGATCTAAAGGACACACTAAATTGTTGGTGAACAAATATCACATTTGGTTAGTGGCATTTAATAGAAAGCTCGTTACTTTGTCAGAAAATTAGGGAGATAATTCTCAAAAAAAGCGGCACGCTGACAACATATTTGTATTTCGTTTAGCGATGTTGACAAATGCTAACAGCACAATATTATCATCAACCAACTGACGGAAAGCAATCTAACGAACACTCTAAATTTGTTAGTAAACAGATATCATATTTCATTAGTGGCATTTGATAGAAGGTCTATTACTTTGTCAGAAAATTAGCGAGATACTTTTCAATAAAGCAGCACGCTGACAACATATTGCATATCATTTAGCTAAACGCTTACTAACGCCTGTTGAAAAAATATATTTGTAAAGTATTTCATTCAAGAAAAAACCGCCACTGACGGCAGCCCGTCACCCTGACGAAGAAAGCCCAACACAGGTTTGTGTTTCCATTGTTATCTATGGTTAGAGATCTTATTTAGAAAAAGAGTATTAAAGGTTAACCTATTGAATGCTCAATGCGCGTTTCTCTGCTGTGTAACTAGCACTTTCATCAGGAGCTATGTCCCAGAAACATTGGGCAGAACTACCAAGATGCCGTGGATATTGTGAGAAAGTATAGAAAGCCCGACTTTCTTCATAACAATGACATGCAACACAAAATGGCCGGAAATTGTAGAAAATATCACAGAAGGTCAAGCAGTGGAATTCCGCCCTGATTTAGTAGCCAAAGTTTTCAACTTAAAACTACAAGAACTACTACACGACATTACAAAAAACCATGTGTTAGGTAAACCCGTTGCTAAAATTCAGGTAGAGTTTCAGAAACGTGGATTACCTCATGCACATATTTACTCATTATCAGCCGAAGATAGGTTTATTTCTGCAGAAATACCTGACATTCAAGCACAACCCCGGTTACATGCAATAGTCATCAAGCACATGATACATGGACCGTGTGGGCCTCATAATAGAACATCTCCATGTATGGTTGATGGTGTTTGCTCAAAAAACTTCCCAAAACCATACCAAGAACAAACTTTGACAAACATGGACAGGTATCCACTGTACCGGAGAACAAAAACCGTTGTTTCACTTGAAGTAAATGGAAAAATAATAGACAACTCTTGGGTTGTGCCATACAACCCATTCTTGGCTTTAAAATACAACTGCCATATAAACATTGAAAGCTGCGCTTCCATAAAAAGTGTTAAGTACTTATGACTGCGCCAATATTGCCATCAAAGAACATGGAACTCTTCATCATGACAAGATCACTTCCTTTATGGATTCACTAACATAATTTTGCCTCTGTATAAATCAATGGTCAGGCCGCACCTTGAATATGCCGTGCAATTTTGGGCACCTGTTTTAAAAAAAGATATTATATCGCTAGAAAAGGTGCAGAGACGGGCAACTAAATTAATAAGGGGGATGGAAGGGTTAAGTTATGAGGAAAGACTAACAAGCTTAAACCTGTTTAGTTTAGAGAAAAGGCGCCTTAGAGGGGATCTGATAACCTTATATAAATATATACGGGGCCATTATCAACCATTGTCTGATAACCTATTCATTAACAGGACTATACATAGGACAAGGGGTCATCCATTTAGACTGGAAGAAAGAAAATTTAGCTTAAAGCATAGGAAGGGTTATTTTACGGTGAGAACAATAAAGCTGTGGAATTTTCTGCCTGTTGAGGTGGTTGGGTCAGAGTCTGTACAGACTTTTAAAAAACGACTGGATGACTTCCTGCAGACACAGAATATTAAGGGTTAAAATATTTAATATGTGGGTAAAAGCTTCTTGATCCAAGGAGAAATCTGACTGCCATTCTGGGGTCAAGAAGGAATTTTTTTCCAGTATGTTGCATATTGGCAAGCATTCAGACTGGGTTTTTTGCCTTCTTTTGGATCAACAGCAGTAGGATATGTGGGAGAGGCTGAACCCGATGGACGCATATCTTTTTTCAGCCTATATAACTATGTAACTATGTAACTATATGTAACAGCTCCAGAAGCAGCATGGCGCCTTTTTGGTTTCAAAATGCACCAAACACATCCCATTGTGCGATTACAAATTCACCTTCCTGGGGAAGTCGGGATACTTCAATGAACATAACATCAGAAATGCTATAGAAAGAACGCAATCTAGAGACAACTTTGACTGCTTGGTTTACGTTAAACAGAGATGATGTGGCAGCGCATGAATTCCTGTATACTGATATTCCACAACATTTTGTCTTTGAACGAAAAAATACAAAATGGGAAAGAAGATCGAGAAAACAACACTTGGTCGAATGTACTCTGTAAACATGAATTCAGATGCGGAGAGATTTTGCTTAAGATTACTTTTACTCCAGGTTAAAGGAGCCACTTAATTTGAAAATATCCAGACAGTTGGTGGTGTGCAATTTCCCACATTCAAAGAAGCTGCTCAAAAACTAGGTCTTTTTGAGGATGAAGAATTATGGGACTTGACTCTTCACAAAGCTTCAAGTGAGATCATGCCTCAACTGCTTCGAGAGCTTTTTGTCCACATTTGTGTTCCAGCATCTCCACCAAATGCTAAACACCTTTTTGAAAAATATAAACAGCAACTCGTTGAAGACTTATCAAGACACCCTGGCCACACACCAGACTGCCAAACATGTCTCAATAATGCACTATTGGACATTCAAGACATTTTAATCGTTAATGGGAAAAAACGTCAGGATTTCGGTTTAACAAATCAAACAAACTATTCATCAGGCAAAACAACAGACCTCTATGATGCAGTTTTTGAAAGTCAAATAGGAGTACAAATGTAGGCGGCTTTAAATGATCTACAAAGAGAAACTTTTGAAGACATTATTTCTGCAACCCAAAACGATACGTTACCACAAAGGTGGTTTTCTCGATGGTCCTGGAGGTAGTGGTAAAACCTACCTATACCAAACTTTATTGCGCACAGAGGAAAAAAATCACGTAGCATTAGCAGTTGCTTTCACTGGAATTGCTGCTATTTGCTAGAGGGTGGATGCACATATCACTCACAATTTAAACTGCCTGTTCCTTTGCTGGACACTTCTACATCTTCCATGAGGCAAAGCTCTAATGATGCCACAATCCTTAGAAAAACAAAAATTATTATTTGGGATGACCAACCATGGCTCCAAGTGATGCTCTCAGATGCGTCAACAAACTCCTTCAAGAGCTCATGAAAAACAACAAACCTTTTGGAGGTAAAACAACTATGCTTGGAGGCGATTTCCGACAAACTCTACCTGTTGTGGCACATGGCAGTCGATCAGCTATCGTTGAATCCAGCATTAAATTCAATCCACTGTGGGATACATTTAAGATCATAAAGCTGAAAACAAATGTAAGATCTGTGGATCCAGAGTTTAGCTCTTGGCTAATAAAACTTGGCGATGGAAAACTCACAAACGAACATGGCTTCCATCAAGATATTTTTCAGATAACATCTAAAATGATGTGCAAAGACTCCATTGTCAAGGAAATTTATGGTGACCATTTATGACCTGACGATATTTCAACATTTGAGAAAACCACAATTTTATGTCCAAAAAATTGTGATGTGGACAACATCAATAAAGAAGTGCTTACTTTGTTAGAAGGTGAGAGCTACACTTATTTAAGCACTGATTCTATTGATGATAAATCCCAGGAAGACAGGGAAAATTACCCCATTGAGTTTTTAAATGAATTGGCTCCTTCTGGGATGCCAGTTCATAAACTTAAACTTAAAATTGGCTGCATTATTATGCTCCTGCGTAACCTGAATACAAAGAGAGGCCTGTAATGGAACAAGACTGATTGTGAGAGCTATGCGGCAAAATTTAATCATTGCTCAAGTATTAACACCTACCTCTGAAAGAAAAACAGTTTTTATTCCTAGAATAGATTTAGCCCCAAGTAACACTGAACTTCCATTTGTTTTAAGAAGGAGACAATTTCCAGTTAAATTGGCGTTTGCAATCACTATTAACAAATCCCATTGCCAAACCTTGGATAGAGTTGGCATCTATTTACCGGAACACGTCTTTAGCCATGGACAACCATATGTTGCATTCTCTCGAGTCAAAAGCTCTAAGGACGTTAAAATCAAAGTCATTGATGGATCCGAACAAGGCTACTTATTACCAGAGACTGATGCATGCTTCACAATAAATGTTGTATTCAAAGAAATGTATTCAAAATAGTCAGTAAAAAATTTAACTTTACTTGACGTTGCTGTGCTTTCATTTCGGCGAACATTCATGCACACCTCACTTAACAATAGACTACCCTCTGGGCAGGCTTTCCACCTAGTTGATTTATAAAGAGGAAAAAAATTAGGTTCTCATCCCTAAAGTGAATACCCCCTTTAATACATGCCAATACCTTGCTGGCCTTGGTGGCTGCTGTTTGACACTGCGCATTGTTACTTAGTTTGAAGTCTAGGATTTTTCCCAAATCCTTCTCCTGCTTTGATTTCCCAACTCCGTACCATTTAGGGAATAAGTTGCTTGTGTGTTCTTCACTCCAAAGTGCATAACTTTGCATTTATCTACATTAAATTTCATCTTCCATTTAAGTGCCCAGTACCCCAATCTAACATCCTGCTGATATTGTATTACTTATCCTCGTTTTGTGGCATCTGCAAACATTGATACATGACTTTCAATACCTATTTCAAGGTAATTTATAAATAAATTTAATAGAATTGGTCCTATAACAGACCCCTGATGTCCATCTTGAAAATGGATTTATGACCACTCTCTGTACCCTATCTTTTATCCAGTTTTCGATCAAAGAACAAGTATTTTCATCTAGACCAATTTTTCTTAATTTAAACCTCGTGTGGAACTGTGTCAAAAGCTTTGGCAAAATCCAAGTAAATCACATCCACTGTGACCCTCTGATCTATACTTCTACTTCCTCATAGAACGCAATTAGGTTAGTCTGACATGATCTGTGTTTCATAAAACCATGCTGATTTTGCTAATTACACTGTACCTCCCAATAAATTCCAAACTCTCCAAACGCGACCAGAAGGACGCATCAGAGGTGTTCGGTGCGTAAACATTAAAGAGCATCACCGTACTCCCCGCTATCGTCCCTCTCAGTAAAATGTACCGGCCTTCAGCATCACAGTCAGTATGAAGCAATTAAAATTACACGATTCATGCAATAATATTGCAACCACTCCATGTTTACAGTTTCGGAGGCCAAAAAAGAGCGAGAAAACATATGATCAGTGAGACTGAACTGGCTTGTCTTAGTAAAATGGGTCTCTTGCAGAAAGGCAATGTGTGCGTTTTAAATCATGTAGGACCAACCTGCGCGTTGCAGGGGAGTTCAGCCCCTGCACATTCTAAGATAGTATTTTAAAGTCAGACATCAAGATAGTTGGTAGAACAGTAGGGTGCTATTTACACGACAGGACAGTGGCACCAGGAACGGCAGTCCTCCAGGGACAAGGGAGGGGAGTTAATGAAAAACACGAAAAAAAAAAAAAAAAAAATCAGTACCGGTTTTACTAATTGCCGGACAATCCATGGGGGCAATCCGAAGTCACGACCCATCACAGCCAAATCTGTACAGTCGCAAAAACGATGTCCCTGGACCTCCTTCCTATTAATGAAAACACACACTCAACCCTACCACAAAACTGCAAACCAGGAAAACATGCCCTATGGAACCCCCAAATAACAGAGGGCGGAGCCCACCACCCAACACCAGAGGAAGCACACCAAAATCATTGCATGAAATCAAGGAAATACATAATAGTATAACATCCATGTAGGGAGCCATTAGATTACTACAGAGAGCCATAGACATCGGCAAAAACCTGGCAGAGAGGGCAATTCCAAATAGGCCAAGAGGAGAGAAATATCAAGAACAACCCGAAGAAAAGGGAGTAATCTCTGGCTCAGCCAGGGCTGCGGCTCTTCTCTGCCACACTACAGGTTGAGACCCCCTCCCATGGGAAAAATCAAATTAGGCTCCGGGGCAGGGAGGGCGAACATGTGCCGGGCATCCTCCAGAGGTGGCAATTCAGGCCGGTGAAGAATCTCTCTGGATCCGAGCAAGGCAGGAGGACTGATGTTTTACTTCCAGCAAATGCCAGCAGCTTGAATGGAAACCCCCAGGTGTATCTGATGTTGTGGCATGATAAATGGGAGGGGATCAGGCGCCAATGTCTCAGACGTTGTAGGGTCTCTGGAGCTAGGTCCTGATGTAGGGCCAGAGTAGAGTTTTCATACTCCACCTCCATGTCCCTGCTTTTACGCATGAGTTCCTCCTTCACTGGATAATAGTGGAGCCGCAGTATTACATCGTGAGGCTGTCCCGATCACTCTCGGCGCCCGCAATGCCCTGTGCACTCAATCAACTAGGAGCCATTCAGGGCGCACCTCCGGCATAAGGCATCTAAGGATCCCCAGCACATTCTCTTCCAACTCCGAAGCTGGCAACGACTCTTGGAGGCCCCGCAGCCTAATGTTATTTCACGGTGACCTGTTCGAGAGGTCCTCCAGCACCAGCTCTAAGGCCTGAGTCAGATGACCGCAGTGATCACGTCCATTTTGCCACACATTTTAACGTCCGTTGTAGCATAAAATTATGATCAAGAGACCCACACACGAAGTACGGACGCACAACGCACGTGACACCGGACGCAATTTAGGCAAGAACGTCAAATCGCTAGGATGGACGCACCGAGTGTGCCACGTCCGCGTAGCTTTGTGTGAGTGATGGAACGTAGTCAGACGGACTGCATTTTTGACGTCCAGCATTTTGGACGAACAAAATGTTTTTTCATAACATGTATCAATTTTTTTCATTTTCCATATTAATTTTATTTCCCATCTACGTCAGTCAAAAATAACAGACTGTGTGGTGTCTACAGTATCATCAGTCAGAAAGTACGTCAGTTGTGTATGGACGCACAGTGTGCTCAGAATTTGTTTGACACTAGCCTCAACACTCCACTTTGTCCGTGAGTTGGGCCGACCCACGTGCCACCATGTTGTGGACCACCACCATCTCCTCTGCGGCCTCCTCCAGCGTGGCCGTACTTGAGCCCATGTCCCGAAGCTTCGTCCTCCCCTCTGACGCTACCTACAACAGTTCCTCCGCCAGGTAGGCCTACCGGCCCCCATGCATTCCAGGATGTGGGAAATGTCTACCCTGAAGGCAGGTTGGGGATCGAGCTGAGCAGCTGCTGGACCTAGATCGGGCCCGGTCTTTCTCACAGAGCTACCATCTTAGACCTCCTCCCCACCGCGACGCAGGAAGATCAGCACCACCTCGGCCTCAATGGATTTGGATTTTTTCCTGCTCTGCACGCTTCCTGGCATGGTCCAAAGGCTGGTAGGGAGGGTTTGCGGGGCTTAACAAGCAATGTGCTTCAAAATATCCAGGGGGAAGTCTGAGGATCGCAGGATCTCCTGCTACATGCGTCTGCTCTATCGGACGTCCAGTCTCCGCCCCCAAACTAAGCAATTTTAAACAAAAACTGAAATAATTTTTTCGCTTGCATTTTGGAGGATTGTGTTTCATGACCATGACCATGTATAAAACACTGACCTTGCTCCTGGCATGGGAAATGAAAAGATGAGTAATGGCAATGGTACTACTCCTACATGACAAATGGACAATGCCATTGTTCTGGAAGGGTTTAAAAAATATTCTGGCCTTTCCAAAGATACCTCATATTACCTTCTGTCTGCTAGGGTTCTGGAGATACTGAAGATAAAATTTATATACCAGTAAAATTCCCCTAGTCTTCCTTAACCCCAATCCCTCTAGACTGTAACCTCCTATGAGCAGGGCCCTCTACATCGAGGGCCAAATTCCATACTTGGTGCTAACGCTAGCGCTCACCTGCGTAAGCGTTAGCCCAAGTATTTACTGCATATTTCAATCCAAACGCTAACGGGTTAAGTAACTAATTTAAGTAACCCGTTAGCGTTTGGTATCTTGCGCTTTGCAGCGCGAGGTTACTGTACTTTGGGCTCCCTATGCTTAACAGGGGGAGCGCAAAGTGTTAATCAGCGTTAGGATTACAAAGTCTTAACGCTGATTAACGTCCGGCTGCGGTTAACAAAAAGTTAACCAGAGCCAGGACTTGGTGCTTATGGATTCCGCTACTGCAGAATCCGTTCGCACCATCCAGAACCCCCCAAAAATTTGATATACTCCCCTGCTGTCCCACGGCGAGGACTGTGACTCTGTCCACCTCCTCCGTCCGGCAGGAACAAGGAAAGACTGGGGGAAAAAGTCCCCCCAGTCTTCCCCTGCGTATCACTACGCTGACTGGCCTATGTCCTATGGACTCCAATGAGAGGATGCGCGCGGCTGCGCTTAGCACTGCCGTGCGCATCCCGGGGCTTAGCGCCCGCAAACAATGCAGCCAGCTTTTTTAGCACCTGCATTGTAATCTAGCACTAAAATGCAGGCGCTAGGGGGAAAACTGTATGCGCAGTTTTTCCTCCCTAGCGCCAGCGTTTTAGCGCTAGTATTGTAATTTAGCATCTAGTGTTTCCATCCTATGTCCATTTATCTGTATCTTGTTCCCTTTTTAAAAGGGAGTTTTTTTAGATAAGTGCTCTAAATATTTTCCTCCATATTTCTTAACACACATAACTTCTGCATACTAATGAAAATATGTAAAATGCTTCCTTGCAAGATACAGAATTCATATGCCGCAGGAAATCAAACAATCTTAGTGTATACATACCCCTGCAGCATATGAATTGTACATTTGTAGAGAAACACTAGAAAGCCGTTTACTTCAGGGGTGTGGAAATGTTATAAAAATCAACTTGTACAATGGACTAAAGTGGTACCAAATCGACTTGCCCCTACTGACAATCTACCTGTCCCAATATACAAAATGCTGTCACCAAAATAGCAATTAAATAATAACCCGCGACGATCCTGGAGTTCCCCCATTGGGTACTTGGCATCAGGGCATGATATTATAACTTGCAAGTACAGGACAGGGTGTGTATTATAACTGCAGTTTTCCCCCTAAGAATGAGCGAAGACACATTTTAGGTTGAACAGAAAACAGGAACCCTTTATTGCACAAAACACAGGTGATATTTATAGTGAACTTTCCCCATTGTTCACCCCCAGACATCCTGACACAAGAGCACCACTGCCTCCAGCCATTGCCTTGGTCTTTGACATTGTTGAAGCCGGGCTGGAGGTTCATAGTCGCTGTTGGCATGATCCACTGGGGGGGTGGCAGATGGAGGTGCCCTGGAGGGGGACTATGGGTTGACGCAGGGGTCTGGATCAAGGGGAAGGATACCGGGAAACAGTCCACACATCAGGACATGTGAAAACCAGGTGTAAAACACGGCAATACAATATTTGCAAATATACTGCAATACTAGGGACCGCTGTCCAAGGACTTAATACCCCACCGTACTTGTTAGTTGTGGTGCCCATAAGGCATTTTGATAGGATTTCTTGGTCCTATCTTTTGAGGATTTTGAAGTACCACTTTGAGGATGCCTTGCTCCATTTGGCCACTGCCCTTTAGAAGTCCACCTTGGCCTTCCTGAAAAATGGTTTAAACTCTGCTTCATTTGTCCTAACACGTAGCACACTACAGAGCTGCCCTCTTTGTCCACCGTTTTCTTTTCTGGTATTTTCTATTTTCAGATTAAACAAGGTATACAGAATGCTAGTGCAAACTCTGCAGAACACGCAGATTTCTGCTAAAGAGTAATATGAAACCGGACACACAAGTCCCATAAAATGTGGTGGTGCATCTGCCGTATTAATCTGGAGGATAGAGTAGATCATAGAGATGCCATGCGCAAGGGGCTGAGGCCAAGCACACGTACGTTAGAAGGGAGTCAGTCATCGTG
The DNA here is from genome assembly GCA_009667805.1 of Leptobrachium leishanense. NCBI lineage: Eukaryota > Metazoa > Chordata > Amphibia > Anura > Megophryidae > Leptobrachium > Leptobrachium leishanense. The sequence goes on along the minus strand of CM019070.1, from coordinate 102,524,487 downwards.
TCAGCTGGTGGCATTGTGGGATTTGGTCCAGAAAGTGGCATACTTGAGCATATCGGAAGGTGCATAAAAAAACCGACCTGGCGGTCGCCCATGGGGGTCAGGCAGGGGGACTCTCCCAGTAGTGGTGATAAAATGTAGGATCCATGGCTTAGAAATACCCAGTCAGGCAGCGGACCGGGAGGGGTGTCAGTCCCAAGGCGAAATGTGCATTAAAGATCAGAGGAGACATGGGTGACGGGAAGGTCGTGAGACCAAACTTCACTGCCGATAGATGCCATGTACGGAGAGTCGCTGCCACATAAGGGTAAAGCAGTGCCAGTCGCCTGCCCTGTGCCATCGAGAGATACGGGAGGGTCACTAGGAGCACCCCCATATCTCCTGTTCAACCAGTCTCCATTGTTCATGTACCCGCTCCTTAGACCACTCCACCACACACTGCAAGTGACATGCTCCATGGTAGTGCCATTGCGGATTGAAAAAGGATTTGTGAAGGTACCATTAACACAGACACGTGCCGTCAGGTTATGGTATAAAGCCACAATCCATGTGCAGAGTTTGAGGCCGAGGTATACATGTCGCAGGGTCGAAAACAAAACCTCCCAGTCAACCCTCTCAAAGGCTTTCTCTGCATCAGTGAAGAGAAGCAAGAGCCCTTGCTCAGTACGAGAGGCATATTGCATGAGTTGTAGGGCCTGTATGGTGTTGTCCCTGGCCTCACAGCCCAGGACAAAACCCACTTGGTCGCCATGTAGGAGTGTAGGAAGGTAAGGCTGAAGCCTCATTGCCAAGATCTTTGCGAATAACTTCAGGTCGCACGTAATTAAGGAGACTAGTAATTGGCGATAATCCTTCGGGATTATCGTGAGATTAGCTGCTAGTGTTTGAGAGGGGAGGGTCTGTCCGTCAATCAGGTCATTTAGTGCCGAGAATAGATGAGGGGAAAGAATGTCAGCATAGTGTTTATAATTTCTAAGGGACAACCCGCCAGGTCCCGGGCATTTACCCACTTTTGAGGATTTCATTGCCAATGCCAGTTCCTCTGTAGTTATGGGACATCCAGTAAGTAAATTTCTTTGTGAGGTGGTCAAGTAGGCCAAAGCCAAGGTGTAGGGTTGCGGCAGGTTATAAAGTTCGGAGTAATAATTGCACACAATGTGCAAAAGTTTATCGGGGAGACAGTGCACAGTGCTGTGTGCATCTCGTAATTTAGTAACATAAGTGTCACAGAGCTGACATCGGGCTCGGCTCAGCGAGCCACGGAACTCAAACTGGTCAAGTTTAAAGACCATTTTTTTTAACTCTTTATCTTTCGGTTGTGCGTATTGAATTGTATGGACATTTATATTATTGCTACGTGTGGTTTTATTAGTGTGGTGTATTAAAAATGTATCCTGTATGGTGTGAATGTAATGTTATGTAAGAAAACTGTATGTATGTGGTTTTCCCCAGTCCCCATTTTGCCCAGCCCAGCATGGGTCCAAAGGACAAAAGGACCTCATGGCCCCAAGATGGAGGATATAGCAAGCCAGTCGATTGGAGGCTTTTCCAAGACCTCATCTGCCTAATCCCTGGACAATGGGGAAGCTGAAAGGGACCTGATAGGGACCAGGAGGCTGGGAAAGGAGCCAATCAGGGCTGGTTGTGTGGACTAGGGAGTTGGTAATCCTTTGTGTGTGAATTGTATAAATGACCCTGTTCAAATCCTTAATAATAATATGTTCTCAATCTAACCCACTTCAAGGCTACATACACAACCGATTGTTCATTACTATTATTGTCTGATCTCATGTTCGAATGGTTAATCAATTCCCACCTGGTGTGTGGTTAGCTCTCAAATTTCCATATGAGACTTCAACTCCATATACCCTCTATTGGGCGTTTGTTTGCAATCTAAACCATTTATGAATACTTGCATTTTGAACCTGATATAAGGTCACATATTTATAACCTAGTATTAAGACCTAAATGATATCATTATAGAGCATTATCCTATATTCGCATCAATCCTTTGAGCTGTTTAGTATTTTTCACTCTAGCATCTGTTTTACGATTTAATTAGTAATTTTTGCTCACTGTGTATTATCCAGTTGCTACACTTAGACGATTCTTATATTTAAGATCAATACACTCTCTACATATTTATTTGCTGTAGATCATACAATTAGCGGTTTATTTTCATATTCAATTTATTTGTTACGTTTATCAACCGATTATATTTCAGCTATTTCTAATATCATTAGCATCCATTTGATGTTTTATTAAGGGTTCAAATGACTAATTACACTCTGGGTTGGTTTGTTGCCTACAATTGCTGGTCTGCCTATTACTCTTAATATATTTATTTTACATATATCAATTTCCATTTATCCTACGAGTGCTCTCATTCATCCATTATGGAAACACCGTGGGCTGGGTAGCAGCATTGATATACATTATTTACTACCATTTGGTAGCTCTGACTCACCACATCATTATACAATTGTTATCTTAATTTATTATTATTTAGTCCATAGTATTACTCTCACTGTTTGTTTTTCACATGTGACAAGCTGCCTTTTGTCACATAATTGTTTACATATTTGGCAATGTCCAATAATAAAGTTAAATATTTTAACCCCAACCTCTTAAGGGGGTGTTTTTGATGGTGGTTGCCCACTCATCATTTATACCTCCTTTCTCATCTATAAAAGCTACTGCAAACCTGACGAAAACGAACCGCAAAACCCAACGAATGCACTGAAAACCAACAAAAACACCTGGATTAACCTGCCGAAAACCACGGAAAAACCCGAGCAGGAGCCGATCACACGCAGCGAGGCCGCCGGAACAAGCCGAGACCGCAGACAGAGTTAAGTGAATAAATTAGGACAACATGAATGATTGAAAAGTGAAACGCTGTTTGCAAAGCAACGTCTTGAGCGAAAATGTCTGAAATTTACATATGAGGTCCAGGGAATGATAATAAAGAGGGCTGTTACAGAAAAAAGAAGTAAACTAAACTCCAAAAAAATAAAATCTGAAAAACGCTTAAAATATCCTACAAAATCTATAAATAAAGAGACTCTTTAATGCAGAATTTTATAATGAACCGTTTATTAGATACTGAATTAAAAAAAACGGGAATATTTTTAACATTGAAGCCTATGGGATTCGCCTGAATAAACTTGCCGAATTAAACCACCGAATGGCAGGGCATTTCGGGAACCTTTCACTGCTGGTTTGTGTTCTCTGAATAGCCGAAGCATTGCTTCTCTATGGGGATTTCACTGCCCTCGAACATGCACTGTATGTGCAGGCAAATCGCCAGGATTTGGCGAATTGCCTGCTCTCTGGATAGCCGAATGGCCAAGAAAGGTAACCGAACGCTGATTTTAAGGGTCCGGTTACCTTTCTCAAGCAATTCAGATCTCTTTGAATTACCCTGAAAGTGTTCACAGTCTTATCTTTAGAGCAAGGCTGCAGTTCAGCTTGCAGCTTTAATCTTCTGGAACAACACAGAAACTATAGAGTTCAGAACATACCATAGAGTGCTGAACAGTAAACACTATAAACATTGCCATCTACAGTCTAAACAGAATATAGCACAGAAATCACATATACAATAGTTGTTGCATTATAATACACAAGGTGGAAAGCCTGCCCAGAGGGCAGTCTATTGTGGATATACTGCCCCAGCTCATGGATACTGCCCCAGCACGTGGATACTGCCCCAGCTCGTGGATACTGCCCCAGCTCGTGGATACTGCCCCAGCTCGTGGATACTGCCCCAGCTCGTGGATACTGCCCCAGCTCATGGATATTGCCGCAGCACGTGGATACTGCCCCAGCTCGTGGACATTGCCCCAGTTCGTGGATATTGCCCCAGCACGTGGATACTGCCCCAGCACGTGGATATTGTCCCAGCTCTTGGATATTGCCCCAGCACGTGGATACTGCCCCAGCTCATGGATAATGGCCCCCAGCTCGTGGATATTGCCCCAGCACGTGGATAATGGCCCCCAGCTCGTGGATATTGGCCCCCAGCTCATGGATACTGCCCCCCAGCTTGTGGATATTGGCCCCCAGCTCGTGGATATTGACCCCCAGCTCGTGGATATTGACCCCCAGCTCGTGGATACTGCCCCCAGCTCATGGATATTGCCCCCCAGCTCATGTATTTGCCACCCAGCTCGTGTATACTGCCCCCAGCTCATGGATATTGCCCCCAGCTCATGGATATTGCCCCAGCTCATGGATATTGCCCCCCAGCTTATGGATATTGGCCCCCAGCTCGTGGATATTGACCCCCGGCTCGTGGATATTGCCCCCCAAGCTCTCATGGATATATACCCCAGATCAGACCCCAGACCAGACATGGGGCGGCTGTTCGAATGCTCTATCGGCATTCGGACAGCCGCCCCATGAGCTCCGCCGTCCGCGCCATACTTACCTTTCCGAGCGGCGCCGGGAAGTGAAAGTTTCCCCACTTCGGGTCTTTGAAGGACCCAAGCCGCGGTCACGTGACCGGGGCTTGGGTCCTTCAAAGAGCGGAAGCGAGGGAACTTTCCCTTCGCCGCTCGGGGACGGGTTGGATGCACACAGCAGCCGGGTAGAGGCTGCGCTCGCAGCCTCTACCCGGCTGCCGCGCGCATCCAACCCCCGAGCGGCGGAGGAACTTTCCCTTCGCCGCTTGGGGGTGGATGCGAGCGCAGCCTCTACCCGGCTGCTGTGTGCATCTTGTAACCGCCGCGGCAAGCCGGCAGCCGTCTCGTGCCGCGGCGGTTGCATGCGCGCGAACCAACCGCCGCTGGTTGCGCGCGCATGCGCAGAGTAAGGCTGGCGACGGACACGCCAAGCCTTACTCTATTATAGTATAGACTAGGTGGAAAGCCTGCCCAGAAGGCAGTCTATTGATAAGTGTGGTGCGCATGAATGTTGGTGGAAAGGAAAACACCGCAGCATCAAGAAAAGTTAAAAAAAATTTAGTGACTATTTTGAATAAATTTCTTTGAATACAACATTTTTAGTGAAACATGCATCAGTCCCTGGTAATAGGTAGCCTTGTTCACGTCCATCGATGACTTTGATTTTAACGTCCGCAGAGCTCTTGACTCGAGAGAATGCAACATATAGTTGTCCATGGCTGAAGACGGGTTCTGGTAAATAGATGCCAACTCTGTCCAAGGTTTGTCCTTGGGATTTGTTAATAGTCATTGCAAATGCCAATGTAACAGGAAATTGTCTCCTTCGTAAAACAAATGGAAGTTCGGTGTTACTTGGGGCTAAATCAATTCTAGGAATGAAAAAGTTTTTTCGTTCTGAGGTAGGTGTCAATACTTGAGCAATGATCAAATTTTGTCGCATAGCTGTCACAATCAGTCTTGTTCCATTACAGGCCTCTCTTTGTATTCAGGTTACGCAGGAGCATAATAATACAGCCAATTTTGAGTTTCAGTTTATGAACTGGCATCCCAGAAGGAGCCAATTCATTTAAGAACTCAATGGGGTAATTTTCCTTGTCTTACTGGGATTCATCATCAATACAATCAGTGCTTAAATAAGTGTAGCTCTCACTTCTAACAAACTAAGCACTTCATTGATGTTGTCCACATCACAATTTTTGGGGCATAAAATTGCATTTTTTTCAAACGTTGAAATATCATCAGGGTGTAAATGGTCACCATAATTTCCTTGACAATGGAGTTTTTGAAGATCATTTTAGGTGGTATCTGAAAAATATCTTGATGGAAGCCATGTTCGTTAGTGAGTTTTCCATCGCCAAGTATTATTAGCCAAGAGCTGAACTCTGGATCCACAGATCTTACATTTGTTTGCAGCTTTATGATCTTAAATTTATCCCATAGTGTGTGGAATTTAATGCTGGATTCAACGATTGCTGATGGACTGCCATGTGCCACAACAGGTAGAGTTTATCAGAAATCGCCACCGAGGATTTTTACCGCCAAAAGGTTTGTTGTTTTTCATGAGCTCTTGCAGTAGTTTGTCAACGCATCTGAGAGCATCACTTGGAGCCATGGTTGATTCATCCCAAATTATAATTTTTGTTTTTCTAAGGATTGTGGCATCATTAGATGTTTGCCTCATGGAAGATGTTGAAGTGTCCAACAAAGGAACAGGCAGTTTAAATTGTGGGTGATATGTGCGTCCACCCTCTAGCAAATTAGCAGCAATTCCAGTAGAAGCAACAGCTAATGCTACCTCTTTGTTTACTCTAAATGAATGCAATAACGTTTGGTATAGGTATGTTTTGCCACTACCTCCAGGACCATCGAGAAAGTAACACCTTTGGGGTAATGTATCATTTTGGGTGGCAGAAAGAATGTCTTCAAAAGTTTCTTTGTAGATCATTTAAAGCCGCCTGCATTTGTACTCCTATGTGACTTTCAAGAACTGCATCATAGATGTCTGTTGTTTTGACGGTTGAATAGTCGGTAGGCGTTGGTAAACCGAAATCCTGACATTTTTTCCCGTTAACAATTAAAATGTCTTGAATGTCTAATACAGCATTATTGAGACATGGTTGGCAGTCTGGTGTGTGGCCAGGGTGTCTTGATAAGTCTTCAACGAGTTGTTTATATTTTTCAAATAGTTGTTTTGCATTTGGTGGAGATGCAAGGGCACAAATGTTGGCAAAAAGCTCTCGAAGCAGTTGAGGCATCATCTCACTTGAAGCTTCGTGAAGAGTCAGGTCCCATAATTCTTCATCCTGAAAAAGACTGAGTCTTTGAGCAGCTTCTTTGAATGTTGGAAATTGCACACCACCAACTGTTCGGATATGTGCAAATGAGGTGGCTCCTTTAACATGGAGTAAAAGTAATCTCAAGCAAAATCTCTCCACATCCGAATTTATGTTTACAGAGTACATTCGCCCAATAGTGTTATTTTCTCGATGTCTCAATCTTCTTTGCCATGTGGTATTTTTCCGTTGAAATACAAAATGTTGTGGAATATCAGTATACAGGAATTTGCGGGCAGCCACATCTTCTCTGTTTAAGGTAAACCAAGCTGTCAATGTTGTGTCTCTTGATTGGGTTCTTTCTATAGCGTTCCTGAGGTTATCTTCATTAAAATATACCGACTGTTCGTCAGGAAGATGGATTTGTAAGCACACAATGGTATGTGTTTGATGGTGCATTTTAAAACCAAGAAGGTGCCATGCTGCTTCTGGAGCTGTCACATATCTAGAATCCATGAAGGAGGTGATCTCGTCATGATGGAGCGTTGCATGTTCTTTGATTGCAATATTTGCACAGTCATGTCCTTTATAGATGTTTACTTTACACTTTTTATAGAAGCGCAGCTCTCAACGTTTATATGGCAGTTGTATTTTAAAGCTAATAATGGGTTGTATGGCACAACCCAAGAGTTATTTTTCCATTTACTTCAATTGAAGCAGCTGTTTGTGTTCTCCGGTACAGTGGCTAGCCGTCCATGTTTGGCAAAGTTTGGTCTTGGTATGGTTTTGGGAATTTTTTTGAGCAAACACCATCAGCCATGCATGGTGAATTAATGTTATGAGGCCCACATGGTCCATGTATCATGTGTTTGATGACTATTGCATGTAATCGGGGTTGTGCGTGAATGTCGGGGATTTCTGCTGAAATTAACCTATCAATAGCATCAGCATCTTTAAGTTTATCTTGAGGTGATAATATGAGTAAAATATGTGCATGAGGTAATCCACGTTTTTGAAACTCTATTACATGAATTTTAGCAACAGGTTTACCTAACACATGTTTGTTTGTGATGTCGTGTAGTAGTTCTTTTAGCTTTAAGTTGAAAACTTTGGCAACCAAATCAGGGCGGTATTCCACTGCTTGACCTTCTGTAATATTTTCTATAATTTCTGGCCATTTTGGGTTGCATGTCATTGTTATGAAGAAGTCAGGCTTCCCATATTTTCGCACAACAGCCATGGCATCTTGGTAGTTTTGCAGCATGTTTCTGGGACTACCCTGGAATGTTGATGGAAGTATTACTGTTTTTCCTGGTATCAAGCCCTGTTCTTCGGCAGCGTTTTGTAGATGGTCCATGAGACCTGTGTATTTTTCAACTCTTAATTTGGATTGATTTTGTCGTACATAGTTTAGACGGTTACCTTCGGTCTTAACATATGCATCTACAAAGTACTGTTGAGTTAATTTGCCTGCATTTAAAAATGGGTTGAAATCTTTTCGGATGGAAAGCATGTAGCCATAAAATTGTATTTGAGTGACCCTTTCTCTTGGCTTTGCAGAGGAATGACTGCGTATGGTTTTTACTGTAGTAGGGGTGTAGTTAAGTTTAATGTGAGGTGACCAACTTTGGTCCCCAAATGGAAATAAAAGTGGATAGAGCATCGGCTCTAAGTTTGGATCTAAAATGCTTATCCTTTCTGTTTTTCTGTCTGCGTTTTGAGTTCGGCAATGAATAACAAGATCTCTTTCGAGAGGAGGTTCTCCATCATTTTGAAAAATAATAGCTACTTCATTACTGCGAGGTGCATTGTATCTGCGTTGATCGTCCGTGCGATCTTGTACTATCGCCATGGTGACAGTTGGTGGTATAGTGCCATTTTAGGAAGTACAGGAGTTCGGTGGAGGCGCTCGTATCTAAAGGCGTTGGTATTAGGTGGTTGCTGCCAACTGGGAGATGGCACAGGCTCGAGAGGTTGTGCAGGTAGAAACGGAAAAAACAGTGGAGGTTCCTAGTGGCGCAGTAATTAGATGGTATAGCTCAAGTGGTAGCAGGGTTAATGGTATAGACCAATAAATGCAAGGTGCAAATCACAGAGGATATAAAGTGCTAGTGCAATATCCTGAGTGGGCGAAACAGGGTTGAATACAGATGCAATACAATTAAAGTGCACGTGCTACGATTCAGATGGGAGATATTATAACAAAGCTATTGGAGACAAGATGATAATTGCTAATAAAGTCCAAAGTAATTAGGGCTAGCTGCCAGATGGAGGTGATAAAAAGTCTTTATTGAGAATTAGTCCGGTTCCTAAGTGGATGGGTGCTGCATCAAACGTGCTCAAGAGTATTGTCAGTATTACCCCTTCCACAAATATGGCGAGTCCGTTGAACGTGTCCGTTCTCCTAATGATCTCGATGGGCTCCGGAATGGGGGATATAATAAGATAAGAGAAGTAATAGTGTGGTACCGTCTATATATAGAGTGCAATATATATTCAGAAAAATGCACACTCTGCTTACTCTGCGTCCAGGTCGTTGATGGAGTATCTGTAGTACTTATGTTAGTATTACCAAAATAAAAAAGGTGGTAGGAGTATTGAATAAGCAGAATTACTCTCATATGAGGGTTGGAAAAAATGTTTATTTTACAGTGCAGATATTACAAGGTGCAAGTACAATTTGAATAGTAAAAAAGGGGGGGGGGTCGAGACGCGTTTCGGTGCAACAAGCACCTTCCTCAGTCGATGTGTGTAAAAATGGGGGGATCTGAAGCCTTCCCGGGTCCCCTTTTTAACTTAGAAACGTGGGTGGTGTTTTGGAAACTTTTCGCGATTGACTTCCGGGTATGTGCGGTGCCGCGGTCACCCTCATATAAGAGTAATTATCTTACTTATATTAAGTAAGAGTAATATACCCTCATATAAGAGTAATTCAGCTTATTCAATACTCCTACCACCTTTTTTATTTTGGTAATACTAACATAAGTACTACAGATACTCCATCAACGACCTGGACGCAGAGTAAGCAGAGCAAGCAGCCAAAAGAGGTTTAGGAGCTCACCGTTAAGCAGCACCATATGCGTGACAGTTGAGCCTGGATCGATAAGGCTCCTGAATCGGTGAGTGTGACTCTTATCTCCTTTAATATACGGTTTTAAGGCTGATGTCATGCTATGAGAGCGTTGTCTCTTCTTTACTCCTGTGTTCCCCCATTTGAGGTCGAATAAGAAGATCGTGTAAAGAAGGGCAGTGACTACCCTGATTTTAGACACAAGGCGTTCCACTCCAGAGCCTGGATTCAAAAGGCTCTGGATCTTGTAAGTGTGCATTTTTCTGAATATATATTGCACTCTATATATAGACGGTACCACACTATTACTTCTCTTATCTTATTATATCCCCCATTCCGGAGCCCATCGAGATCATTAGGAGAACGGACACGTTCAACGGACTCGCCATATTTGTGGAAGGGGTAATACTGACAATACTCTTGAGCACGTTTGATGCAGCACCCATCCACTTAGGAACCGGACTAATTCTCAATAAAGACTTTTTATCACCTCCATCTGGCAGCTAGCCCTAATTACTTTGGACTTTATTAGCCATTATCATCTTGTCTCCAATAGCTTTGTTATATCTCCCATCTCAATCGTAGCACGTGCACTTTAATTGTATTGCATCTGTATTCAACCCTGTTTCGCCCACTCAGGATATTGCACTACCACTTTATATCCTCTGATTTGCACCTTGCATTTATTGGTCTATACCATTAACCCTGCTACCACTTGAGCTATACCATCTAATTACTGCGCCACTAGGAACCGCCACGTTTTTTCCCGTATAGTGCCATTTTGTATAGCCTCCTGTAAGGATTCTTGTTCTACCTCATAACATTTTGCAGGCTTCTGCAAATGGATTGTTTTTATCCATAAAAGAGCTTAACTCTGTCATGAGCTCAGGGTTGCATTTTGAATTTTCATTAATCATGAGGCGTTGTTTTGCGGCCTCATCAGGATCAAGGATATATAGTTGTGCAAATTTTCGGTTATCCTCATTGTGCGGATGAAGAGATGCAGTTCGGTGGTAAATCTGGCCATTAATGCGAAAGCAGTAAGGTCCATAACCAGGAGGAGGAGTAATGTTTGACCCCATGGAAGCAAATGCTAATGAACTGTTGATAGATCGAATGTTTTGTTTGAAATTTTTCGAATGCTTATGAGCGCCTGTCATTAGACTTTCTATCAAAGGAGAAACTTTAATGGGCTCCATGTGTACTTTTCCTTTGCCGCAACATTGATTGAACAGTCTATCTGATGGATGCTGTGTATTAAAATGTAGGGCATTGCAGTTGGTGCACAGAACATTGAGTTTTCCACAATAATGTTGTTGCATTTGTTGTTCACTTTCTTCATTGTTAATTTGTTCTTGTATTTTTTGTTGTGCTCGTTGCATCTTGTGTGCTAAAGTGTTTTTAATTCTTTCGTGACACCTTGCATTTTCATCCATGTTTGCTCTCTTTCTTTTTTGTATTTTTTTTTGTTTCCTGAATTTTCTTTTTTTGCCATTTGGCATGTCGTGTGTGCCACTTTCTGTGTCATTTCGTCTCTTTTTACTGACAGATGCTAGTGGTAAATCCATATTTTTTTTTGTGCGATTCTCTCCGATGGGGCTTGTGATTGTTCGAACGCTCTGTGGTGGGCTCAGAGCAGTAAATCAAATTTACTCAGAGGGTTCAGAGCAGTAATTCAGAACATTAAATCAAATTTACTCAGAGGTCTTAGAGCAGTATTTTTTTTTATTTATTTATTTTTTTTAGTGTGATTCTCTCCGATGGGGCTTGTGATTGTTCGGACGCTCTGTGGTGGGCTCAGAGCAGTAAATCATTTTTTTTTTAGATTTTGTTTATATATTTTTTTTTTTTTTGTATTTATAATTTTTTTTATTTTAAATCAGGTGTGATGTTGGAATTTTTTTTCTCCTTTTTTTGTGCTGGCTTTTTTTGGTGGCTATAAGCTGCAGGGGCTCTATATTATGTTGGCCCTCCAAGCTGAGTGGTGGGGGTGTTGTGAGGTTTGTGGGCTCTTAGTTTGGTAGGGGGACACAGTTTTTTTCATATTTAATTTATTTGGAGCAGGGTTTGAGTGTTCTGGCCCCCTGAGCTATCTGGTGGGCTCAGTGATGTTTTTTGGGTGTGGGGTGGGGGGCTGCCCAGCTTTTTTGTCTGGGCAGGTGGGTTTTGCCGTTCGCGGTGGGGGTTCTGTGCTCGTTGTTTGTTTTTGTTGAGGGGCACAACTGGTTTTTTTTTGTGGCGTCCGTGGTGGGTGCTTTGTGCTATTTTTTTTGTGGTTGGTTGAGGTGGAGTTGCCGTTCGGGGTGGGGGCTATGTGCTCGTTTTTTTGGCGGGGGCACAACTGTTTTTTGTATTACAGTTGCCGTTTGCGGTGGGGGCTTTTTTTTTCCCCTAAATTTTCTTTCAATTCTAACGTAGCCGGCAGCTTCAGTGGGGTCCCGAGTCTCTCTTTTTGTGTGTGAGGTGTTTTGGTGCGTACTGCGGCGTTTGACTGCGCGCGCACCCAGCACAACGCTGGGAGCGCACGCATTCGTCTGTTTCGGCGGTGGCATGCACGCGCAGCCAGCAATACGCTGGTTGCGCGCGCATGCGCAGTCCGTTTTTTGGGCGACGGACACGTCGGACCTTATTCTTTTATGGTATAGATGAGTACAGTATTCTAACACCACCACTCAACAACAACTACTTGTAATAATAATCCCATTTTGGATCTTCGTTCAACAAATCTGTTTCTTGTAAGCGGTTTTGTCATCAGCAATCAAGGAAGCCCAGTCACACTGATTAAGAAGACGAGCCATGAATGCATACAGGGCCCTGTACAGGGGCTGGGGGGGGAGTTACGCAGGGATTGGTTTAAAGTTGAAATATTGTTACATTGTTGTGTGATATATATATGTATGCCATGAGGTGGGCGGTAGCACTTTGAATGCCAGCGGTGAACAGTTACCAGAGGAGCTACCTGATCCTGTAGTTGGTATTGTCTGGTGGACTTTTTCCTATTCTGATACTGGCATGTCTGCTCCTGAGGGTGAGCTGTCAGCGCTGCTGCTGGCGCAGGCTGCTCATTTTGTGCAGGAACATGGCCAACAAGCTTTCCAGAGGCTGATGGCGAGGGTTCAGGTGCCTGATGGGACCGTAGCTGCTGTGGAGCAGAATGCAGGTGCAGAGGTATCCAGGAATGCAGCCAGATGCCGTCGTCGGACAAGACCCCCATCACGGCTCAGCCCTTTTGCTCCTCGAGGTGTGCAGCCGGTGGTGCAGGATGGCCGTCGAACCAGGAGGGGCGCTGCGGCTGCAGAGCCTGTTCCTGCGGAGGTGAGAGGTGCCAGGGGTGAGACCACAGTGAGGTCATCGCGCCGTGTTGCTGGGGGATGATCACGTGAGCGGGGCCAAATCGGCTCGCTTAGGCCCTGCTAGCCGAACCAGGACGGTAATGGTGCCTGTGCCTGCACGGCGCCTGGGTCCCCAGTCGGCTGCTCTGGGTCGTGAGTACCCGGTCTATCCTGACCACCCCGCGGTGCTTCCCCCTACTCCTGCTCCGTTTTCTGCTCCTGTGCATTCCGTTTCTGCTTTCCTCCCTGCGCCCTCCCTTGGCGGGTTCTGGGCAAGTTTCATTTGCGGGTTTCAATGCGCTATTCAGGTCCTTCCTAACGTTAATTGCCCCTGGCTCCTCCACGCCGTTGGCTGCTGGGCCGGTTGGTGGTAGTGGATCCTTGGTGTCTGGTAGTGTGGTTGCTGGGGTGTCTGGTGCGGGAGGTGTTGCTATTTTGGCTGTTCCTTCGGCGGTGGTGGAGCCTTCTCCGGCTGGGGGTGGCACCGCGGGTGCGGGTACTGTAGCCGCTGGGGGGATAACTGGGTTGCGTTGTGGGTTCGCCTGTTTTGGGTACTGTGCCAGTGGCTGCCTAGGGAGTGGTAGGTGGGGGAGTTTTTCCCCCCTGCGCCTAAGGGTGGCATAGCTTTGCAGACGCCAGTTTGTGAAATGGCGCCTCTGGCCATGTTGATTTCCGCGGAGGTTCAGGACAAGATCAATAAACGGGAGTTATTAACCGCTAACCTGACCTTTTTGGAGTTTTTCCCCATAGTAGTGGCCATTGTGCTTTGGGGTGATGCTTTGACGAATCTTAGAGTTGTCTTTTGGTCTGATAACATGGGGGTGGTTCAGGTGTTATCGCGTGGTTCGTCGAGTTCCCCTCCAGTTTTGGCTTTGCTGCGTTTCCTGGTGTTGTGGTGCTTGGAGAGGAATGTGTGGGTCCGTGCTCGGCAAATTCCCGGCGCTTCCAATGTTATCGCTGACTCACTTTCTCACTTTCAATAGGACCGGTTTAGGGTGTTGGCGCCGGATGTGGAGGAATCGGGATTGCTGTGTCCGAACTTCTTGTGGGGCATCGTTTCGGACGTCTGATTGAGCTCATCCGGGAATCATTGGTGCCAGCGACTCTGAGGTCGTATGCTGGGGTCTGGTGTGATTGGTATGGGGTTACCCTTTCAGAATCGGGGATTTTGTCTTCAGCTGATCGGCTCACCACTACCTTTGTCGTCTTGAATAGGCTCCGCAGGGAGGGTATGTTGTGGAAATTTTATTATGTGGACATTATAGTCTAGGATGTGTGTGTTTTTATAAATTGTCATCTGTCTCCCTGTGTTGGATTTGAATGTGGTTTTAAATCCAAGCCAGCGGCGGACATTATACTCTAGGGATGAGGTGTGTACAGGGGGCCGGTCCGTCATTCTAGTCCACACCTCTGTCCTTTTGAAATGTAAATGTATTTACTGGACAAACTTGTTTTCTGTTGTATAGTCAGTGGCCACTGGGCGTTGTCCGATTGTGTAATAAATGAAACTGACGAGAAGCCAGGGACTCACTGAGCTCACTTGGGACTGAGCTCACTTGGGACTTGGGACTTGGCTCTCTTGGTCAAATGGACTCCAGCTAGAAGCAGCGTGTGTGTCTGGGTCTCTTTACTGCGCGCGTTCAGGTACGTATGCCAGGGATAGCGCAGAGCTGCTTGTAAGTGCAGCGGATCAAACTACATTAGGGAATTGATAGTAGATTAATTTCCAAAACAGGTAAAGCATGTGCGACTGTCGAGAGGTCGCTGGCTGCTTTGTCCTTTGTTTCAGTCCCTGGGTTTGGAAGATGTTTCTCGTCAGTTTCTGATTCGTAGGATGGTTCAGGGACAAAGAGAGGGGGAAGCCCCAACGATATGGTATCTCGGCGTCTTGCAGGCCCTGGGTGACTCGGCATAAAATACGTCGTGCCTGGAGAGAGGTTGGGTCCGCGCCCGGACGTAGATGCGGTCTTTAAGTGAGTAATCCATAAAATAGCAGATTATATCCCAGGGGAGCCGTAGGCGAATCGGGTTGAGGACAGAAGGCACGGGCCAGATCTTCAGGCATGACCCCTTTGGTACTCAGTATGGTATTAAAGAGGCCCAAAAGATAACAACGGAGCGCTGTCTCACTCTCCAGAACTCCTCGGATTTGCAAATTGTGGCGTCTGGAGCAGTTGTCCAGGTCATCAAGGCGTCTCCAAATAGCCGACATCGCCGGGGTGTGATCAGTAGGACGGGTTCCCTCTTCTGCGACTCATTCGGCCACCTGCTCGAGACCACGGACTCTGGCCTCCACCTGCTCCACCTCGGTCTGGAGGTCGGTGATTTCACGTTGAAGGGACTCTTACCTCCGTCACCATTTCCCGTATATACGCTCAGGTAAGCATCTTGGCCAGCGAGCGTTCAATTCGTTGGGAGGCCACCCCAGTTCAGGCAGAGAGAAGTCCAGACCGGCGGGAGAAGCCGCCATGACAGGTGGATCAACATGAGGGGCCCCGAGTGTAAAAAACGTCTCCAGACGTTCGGGAGTCTGCTTGTTCTGTGCTCCGGGGTTTGTGCAAGTGTCGGTGCGCTTCTTTCCCCTCACCATGTTGGGGTATCTAAGCATAAAGTACGTTGACTCGTGGGGTTCACTCGGAGCTCCACTAGCGTGCGTCCATCTCAGGCAGTCGTCAGGCCACGCCCCCATATTGCTACCTTTAATCCGGTTTTCCATCTTTAATGAAGATTCTGCACTGGAAGCACTTGCACCATTAATGCTTTCTGTTTTGCGCTTATATTCATCCACAAGCTTTCCCTTAACATATCCCAATGTCAGTTCATCATCTGGACGTGCACCAAGTGCAGTAACGGGTGTTTCATAACTTTCTGGTAAACCACTAACATGAAAGTCTTTTATTTCTTCTCCTATACCTCTAAGGCTGGGTGCACACTAGCATTTTCTTCCTCGCACTTGCGTGCGTTATGACGCTCTTTATGACATCCGTTGTAGCATATAATTACACGGATAGAGAAGAACACACGTAGTACGCGCGCACCGCTTAACCCGCGCTGAAGACGTCCGTCATGGAAACACCAATGCGAAAGCAGTAGGATTGACGCCGTATAGACGACATTGGCCGCGTGCTGAGCGGGAACAGAATGTCAAATGAGCGCACCTGCGCAACGTAAAACATAACACATCGTCTGGCGTCTACCATTCTCTTCCGTCATAAAGTGCATCCTTTTTAACGCACACTAGTGCGCAGAAGAAAATGCTAGTGTGCACCCGGCCTAAGTTGTTCAACCATTTCCAGTGTATGCCATATATTCTTGCATAGCCTGTTCTTTCAGCAGCTTAGTCTAACTTCCTGATTAAATACAGTTTATTGCTGAGATGAGCTCTTTCATGCACCTTTTGTACTTCTTTCCACATTCCTTTAGCAGTTTCACAATAGCATATATGTATTATTTGCTCATCATCTATGCAGAGGATGATAGTGCTCTGATATTTCAAATCCTACTCTGTCCACTCATCTGTAGGCTCTACAGGTCTGGCTTCATTTATACATTTCCACATACCTTCTCTTATTAGAAGCAACTTCATCTTGAACCTCCAAGACCAATCATTCGGATTTGACAGATTTGCAAAGGAAAGTTTTGTTGAAGCTGTGTTATTTGCCATTTTCTTAGTTTTTCTTGTTGCAGTGTTTATCGGTTGCTGTGTCTTTCACTTATTTACTATTGCAGACCTTTCCCTAGGCTGGGCCCATAACCTATTGGAAAATTCTTTAAGGCTGAATAAAAATAAAGTGTTCACAGTCTTTTCTTTAGAGCATGGCTGCAGTTCAGCCTGCAGCTTTAATCTTCTGGAACAATAACACAGAAACTATAGTTAAGAGCATACAGTGGCGTAGCGTGGGTTGTCAACGCCCGGGGCCAGCCAAGAATTGTGCGCCCCCCCAACCTGTGGACACGTTAGCATGCCCTGATTCCCTTCCACAATTAGGGCATTGAACCCCTTAACTGTGATACAGCAACCACTCTGAATACTTGGCGCTAACGTTAGCGCTAACCTGAGAGAGCGTTAACGTTAGCCCAAGTATTTTCCGCATATTACAGTCCAAACACTAACGGGTTAAGTAACCCGTTAGCATTTGGTACCTTGTGGTTTTCAGCGCGAGGTTACTGTACTTCGCGCTCCCTATATTTAACATGGGGAGCGCAAAGTGTTAATCAGCGTTAGTATTACAAAGTCCTAACGCTAATTACCATCCGGCTACAGTTAACAAAAAGTTAACCAGAGCCAGGACTTGGTGTTAATGGTGTGACGGAACCATTCTCTTCCGCCTGTCCTGACTCTCCAGACACCCCTTAGTTGGGGTCAGTCCGGCTACTGGGAGCGTAAGGAAATAGTAAGGGTTATTTTACGGTGAGAACAATAAAGCTGTGGAATTCTCAACCTGTTGAGGTGGTTGGGTCAGAGACTGTACAGACTTTAAAAAACGACTGGATGACTTCCTGCAGACACAGAATATTAAGGGTTATAATATTTAATATATGGGTAAAAGCTTCTTGATCCAAAGAGAAATCTGACTGCCATTCTGGGATCAAGAAGGAATTTTTTCCCAGCGTGTTGCATATTGGCGAGCATTTCAGACGGGGTTTCTTGCCTTCTTTTGGATCAAAAGCAGAAGGTGATGTGTGAGAGGCTGAACCCGATAGTCACAGTGTCTGAAAAAAGACATGCGTCCATGTAACTTTCCAGTAAGGATCTACGGTTCTTGCATTTAGGGACCTGGCCAGTAAGGGCTTCAAGTAGATAAAGCAGTTTATCAACCCACAAAACCGGAAGCTTCATGCTTACAGGGATATTCAATCCCTTTTGGACCCCATGCTTTTCCATCCGGTTTATTACAAGCAATTTGAAGCATTTATTAAATCCCAACTAATTTGTTTAACTGAAAAAGATTTTAGAAACCCATTGGACAAGGTCAGTAGTGCCAATCCTTCTACTGCAATTATTTACAAGCATTGAAGCCCTAATTTGAGTGAATGACAGTCACAACGGGTCTGGCTTCGTGGAGTATTCACCTTCCAGACCTGTCTGCGATACACAGTAATTAAGGCCACTTTGGAGGTCCCGAACTCGGATTCCTTAGGCCCAATATTGGAAAATGTTTTTTAAACTGGCCTATGGGGCTTACTATTCTCCAGTGAGAAAGGCATCCATTGCATCTACCTATTCTGATCACTGACGCAAGTGTTCGTCTCCTTGAGCACACCTTTACCACTGCTTGTGGTTATGCCATGCAATTCAGACTTTCTGGGAAACAGTTCGGAGATTTGATTCCTGGATTTTGAGGATTGAAATGCCACGGACTCTGGAATAGGCAAATTGTAATATTTTGCCAATTTCCCCTCCCTTAATATTTAGTAAATACTCCTGGGAATACTGGTGGCGGTTCCTAAAAAAGCCATTCTGCAACAATGGCTTTTCTTCCTCTCCCCCTTCCTTTAATATGCTATATCATCTTCTATTGCGTGGAGACCTCTTTCTACAAGGAGTGAGAGGTGTGCAATTGTTTTTTTCCACAGGTCCGTTACTGCACCAGTTATTCTCCTCCCTTCAAAGCCAACTCTTAAAATACTTTGAAGATACCATTGGATATTTTCAAACAAAAGCCAAAAAAAAACTGGAGGTGAGAATTGTGACGGATCCGTTCTCTTAGAAACATAGAAAAATGTCGGCAGATAAGAACCTTTCGGCCCATCTAGTCTGCCCAATTACATGGATACTTTACCTGGATTTATCTTTTGTTTAGAATAGCCTTATGCCTATCCCATGCTTGCTTAAATTCAATTACTGTTTTGGCCTCTACCACTTTAACTGGAAGGCTGTTTCATGTATCCACCACCCTCAGTAAAATAATGCTTCCTGATGTTACTTTTAAACCTTTGCCCCTCTAATCTAAGACTATGTCCTCTTGTTTTGCTACTTTGTTTCCGTTTAAATATACTCCCTTCCTCTACCTTGTGGATTCCCTTTACGTATTTAAATGTTTGTATCATATCACCTCTGTCTCGTCTTTTTTCCAAGCTGTACATGTTAAGATCATTAAGCCTTTCCTGGTAACTTTTCTCCTTCAAACCGTACACCATTTTAGTAGCCCTTCTCTGAACTCTCTCTAAGATGTCTTCCGTCTGTCCTGACTCTCCAGACACCTTCGTTGCGGTCAGCCCGGCTACTGGGAGTGCTGTCCTCAGCGCCTCAAGCAGCTTGACCCACCTGCTTCTGTTCCTCGGCTCTGGAGCCGTTAGGAATTTCCAGAAGACCGCTCTGTGCCTTCTGAGGTGGAGTATAGTGTAGCGTAGCTGAAATAAAACACCAGACGCGGCTGTATGCTTTAAAACAGGATTCTGTCTCAGTCTCTGAGAGTTCTGACCTTTAATGAACAAAAACGCCACCATTTATGCTGAAATCCAACAGCCATAATTTACATAAATGACGCACATCGTCCTACTAAAATGCTAATTACATTATGTCAGTTAGATATTTACAATAAACATTCTTTAGCCTTTAGCTCACACAACATTTACATAATCTATTGTAAAGAAGATCAGTTAGGTTTTGGCTGAGACAATGGTGACTCCCAACCTCTGAGACATGTAAACAGATAACAGATGAACAAAGCGAAAAACCCTTTTGCCTAATCACAAATTACTCAAACCTATTTTACAATCAATACGAAAGAAAGCATTGAACTCGCTGCAGGTAGTAGCTTTAATAAAAACCAAATTTTTACCAATGGAAATAGAAGTATATTTAAAACTAAAGCTACGCCATTTTACACTAAACTAATTAAAAACCCAAACAATGTAAAATAGATTTAAAATCCCACGATACAATTGAACATAAAGTCTCTTGGGGTTTGAAGCATGGAGCGTTACATCAGCTCCATGACAAGAATAAAGAGCGCCAAAGTACATACAATGTAAATGAAAATATAATTTGCATTGCTGCTATTTGGTGGGAGTAGAAATGTGACCTATCCTCCTAGAGATCACAAGAAGAACGTGGAATAAAAAACATTCTCTCTAGCACAAGCAGGACGTGTGTCGGTTGCTCGTGAAATATATATTTCTAATAAAACATGCGATTTTCTATAGTATCTCACAGAAGTTGAGTACACCCCCCCCCCCACTGACAGGCTGACAACCCCTCCCACACCTTCAACCTCTGCATGCAATGCTGGCAGCACTCATACATCTATTTCCCAAAGACAACCTTTGGATAGGACTCTGATCACGTGCACTCCTCTTCTTTGGTCGACCATGGTGAGGCCTGTTCTGAGTGCAACCTGTGCTGTTAAACCACTGTATGCTCTTGGCCACCATGTTGCAGCTCAGGTTCAGGGCCAGGGCCTTGGCAATCTTCTTCTAGTCTAGGCCATCTTTATGTAGAGTAACGATTCATTTTTTCAGATCCTCAGAGAGCTCTTTGCCATGAGGTGCCATGTGGAACTTCCAGTATGAGAGCGTGAGAGCAATAAAACCATGACTGATTAAACCTGGGACCTCCTTAACCCATAACCTTAAATATAAAGTAAGACACAACACGGTCTTAACTGGAAAGGGCATGGGCCACAGCTTTAATAAATATATACAACATGTAATCCTGCAGTGCTTTCCCCCATCCTCTGCCATATTACCCATGTAATAGGCAGTTTCCTGATAACCAAACCAGGAGCTCGTCACCCCGCCTGACCAAGATCAAGCAGGGCTCGTCTCATTATTGCCTTACCCGAAGGCGGCTTAACCATTTGAAAGCACCGCTGTCCAGGAATCACGCCAACGCCAGGGGCACCATGTTTTCCTAATGGCTGCCCCTGCGCCCCACCGCAGACAGCGCCTCCTCAATCCCTGACATTAAACCGGTCAAAAAGATGTCCAAACCAATGTCCGTCAAATGAACCCCATCTCCCCGAATCACATTCCGATTGTCGCCCTCCAACTCCGTGGGACGGTTTGAAACCCTCCCCCCCAACTGCCTAACAAATTTGGAAACCTCCCGATTAACGCTCTTCCAAGCCCTGTCAATGGCCCTCCCAATGAGGCCAAGAGATAATGTCGGACCACACCAGCAACAATCCCCCAAAGATAGCAAAACAGCGGGCCAGATCCAGCTTCATAGCCCGAATCACATCCACCGAACGAACCATCCCCAAGTCATTTCCCCCAGCACGAACAACCAAAATAACATCCCTGTGAACCCTCCCAGCCAGAACATCACATTCCATAGGACCTCCTCCTCATCTGTCTCTACCCCCACTATATGTCCTGCCATGTCATTGCCTACAACCTCCACTGACAGGGATGATGCTACAGTAATGGGTGTATCAGGTCCTTCCTCAGAATGTGACAGCATCCCATCAGCTGAAGATTTACGCAGTCAGATTGCGTTGCTCCAGCTGCAGCAGTGCAAGAAAAAATATAGTCCCAACCATCCCCAAGCACAGCGTCTAAATGCCAGCTTAGCAAAATTACTCGCATTACAGCTGCTGCCTTTCCAGCTGGTGGACTCTGCTTCCTTCCGTGAATTTGCCGAATGTGCTGTACCACAGTGGCAGGTTCCAAAACGCCATTTCTTTTCATGGAAGGCCATTCCAGCACTATACCAGCACGTGGAACACAATGTTATGGAGTCATTGGGAAAGGCAGTCAGCACCAAGTTGCACATGACTTTAGACACGTGGTCCAGCAAGCATGGACTGGGCCGTTACATTTCCTTCTGTTGTGATCCACCTGGGGTACGGTCATGGATCTCATATTTTAACCCTGGCAGCCCCTTTAAACCATGCTTTCCACAGGTTCCTATAGACTTGCCTGTAACCTGTGCACACACAGAGGCTACAGGTTCACCTACTCACTGTTAATGAGGCCTCCTTATAAGGAGGTCACACCCTCTGATCTTGACTTCCCCATTTGAAGTTAGAACCCTGAACCATACAGACCTGTATCCAACTTGCTCCTTGTTACTGTACCCCTTGGATCCCTATCTGCTGGACTAACCTTCTGCTTACCCCATCGATTTCCAATCAGTTCCTGACCCATCTGATCCGCTACCCTTCTAGACTCCTTCTGCCTCACCGGTAACCTTCATCCATTGCTTCCCGTTCCTCCCTCTATTCTGGACTATGTGTAGGAACCCTGGCTATGGACATTTGAACATTCTGATATCTGTGTACCTCGACCTCGGCCTGAAACCTGACCACAATTATTGTCTAGCCCCTTATTAGTATTCCTTGCCTAAGACTTTAAGTTAGTTTTCATTTCTGTTTATATAATCAGTAGCTATTCCCTATTCAGTTTCCTCATGTGTCTATTTCATTCTGGTCTCTGCCTCCCTCTTCATTCACAGCCAACCTATTCATTTACTTCAGTTTCATGTTTATTATAAATAAATATCTTGTTTGACCCCACAACCTGCATAATTTATTATGGCTCACTGCACATTGGGCCCACACCCGCACTCCATGCAGGGTTCACATGACAGAATGAGGACGTCTTCAACCAGTGAGCCCGCAGTGAGCAAAGCTATAATGGATTACTTGAAAGGGTTAATGGAAGAAATCCTGCAGCAAGTGGACACTTTGTTTTCTGACCTGCTACAAGGCTTAAGGGGCATCTCGACTAAGGTGCGCATTCCAGTTATAAAAAAGGGGGCCAGAGAACCCCTAACCCTGGAGGAGCGTGAAAGGAGAAGGTCCAATGACTTGAGCTTCTATTGTGGGAGTGGCCTGCACAGAATATCGGCCTGCCCACTACGCCCACCCAAGCCACCTAAATCAGCATCTGCCAAAGAAACTTTTGTTGCCAAGTCCTCCCCCGTTAAGCCTAAGGCTAGGGTCAGACTAACGCATTTTTCACGTTGTCCGTGAAAATGTGCGTTCGAAGAATGGACGTATTTTTTCACGGAATACGCAATAGCGGTCATACGATGCGCAGTTTCATCCGTGATTTTGTACGGATCATCAATAAAACACTTCTTGCATCTGGACGTTATGTTGGCCGGACATTAGCAGCGTCTGATGTCTCCAATTCACTCACACCCGCCGCTAGCGGGCGCAGCGCACTCTGTACGTCAGTACTAGTGTTTAACGTTCCTCGAGAAAAATGCGTTCATTTTCCACTTGCGTTGCGCAGCCCGGACTTTTGTGCGACCGTACTTCGTATATTGGCCGTCATTGCCCGGCATCTGCTGCTAGTGCGGCCATGATTAAGTGCGCCAGAACGCGCGTTCGCACTGCCTCAGTCTGACCCTAGCCTAAAAGGACAGCATCCGCCAAGTCGGTGCCTCTAATTCCTAGTAAGGCACTGCCCACCAAGTTGAAGTGTTGCCTGTCAGAGACACGACATCTTTCAAGCCAAAAAAGGAAAAGATATCTGCCAAGTCCTTGCTCCCAAAGCCTAGTAAGGCATGGTCTGCCAAGTCCTTGTCCGAGAAATCCACCACCGAATCCAGACCCAGGAAAGTGGTGTCTATGGGAGCAGGTCCTGAGATCGTGCATCAGGATTCCAACCCAGCTGAATCTTTGGAAGCAGATCCTGAAATCGTGCATCAAGATTCCAATCCAGCTGAACCTATGGAATTCCAATCCACCCTGCCCACAGAACCTTATCCAGCCATACCCATGGAAGAAGAGCCCAGCGTACCAACAGAGCCTGACCCCGTTGTGCCCATGGAGATAGCGTCTGTCCTACCCTCCGGTATGACACCCACCACTCCAAGCCAACACCTCATGGCTAACTGTTCTACCGCTCCAGTACCTTCCAGCCGGCATAACTCGCCATACCCATCTGCTTCCGAGTATTGCTCTTCAGAGGAATGGAGTTCTGTGGACTCCGAAGATGAACTGCCCATAGAAACTGCACGTCACCCTCGAGGGCCACCTGGCCGGTTCATTGGGTACATGGGAACTGCTAAACCCCATTCCGACCTGGCAGGGGACTTCTTGCCCTTCATAGATTCGTCCAGTGACTATAACTCTGACCTTGAATGGGAGCCAAATGAAAATCAGCTCCCTACTAATCTGGCAACTGTTCGGTGCCACCCTACCACCGCTTACCGAACTTCTGTTAAGGGATATGCCACGAGACCTGTGGGCCAGAGAACCACCTATATAGGAGCCACGGTCTCCGAGCCTTCTCAGGCCTCTGTCAACAAGCCTTCTCAGGCCTCTGTCAACAAGCCTTCTCAGGCCTCTGTCAACAAGCCTTCTCAGGCCTCTGTCAACAAGCCTTCTCAGGCCTCTGTCAACAAGCCTTCTCAGGCCTCTGTCAACAAGCCTTCTCAGGCCTCTGTCAACAAGCCTTCTCAGGCCTCTGTCAACAAGCCTTCTCAGGCCTCTGTCAACAAGCCTTCTCAGGCCTCTGTCAACAAGCCTTCTCAGGCCTCTGTCAACAAGCCTTCTCAGGCCTCTGTCAACAAGCCTTCTCAGGCCTCTGTCAACAAGCCTTCTCAGGCCTCTGTCAACAAGCCTTCTCAGGCCTCTGTCAACAAGCCTTCTCAGGCCTCTGTCAACAAGCCTTCTCAGGCCTCTGTCAACAAGCCTTCCCAGGCATCTGTCAACAAGCCCTCTCAGGCATCTGTCAACAAGCCTTCTCAGGCTCCTGTAACCAAGCCGCCGCAGAGCCCAGCTGTCGCCTCCAGGCTGTCGCCGCAGAGCCCAGCTGTCGCCTCCACGCTGTCGCCGCAGAGCCCAGCTGTCGCCTCCACGCTGTCGCCGCAGAGCCCAGCTGTCGCCTCCACGCTGTCGCCGCAGAGCCCAGCTGTCGCCTCCACGCTGTCGCCGCAGAGCCCAGCTGTCGCCGCAGAGCCCAGCTGTCGCCTCCACGCTGTCGCCGCAGAGCCCAGCTGTCGCCTCCACGCTGTCGCCGCAGAGCCCAGCTGTCGCCTCCACGCTGTCGCCGCAGAGCCCAGCTGTCGCCTCCACGCTGTCGCCGCAGAGCCCAGCTGTCGCCGCAGAGCCCAGCTGTCGCCGCAGAGCCCAGCTGTCGCCGCAGAGCCCAGCTGTCGCCTCCACGCTGTCGCCGCAGAGCCCAGCTGTCGCCGCAGAGCCCAGCTGGTCGCCTCCACGCTGTCTCCGCAGAGCCCAGCTGTCGCCTCCACGCTGTCGCCGCAGAGCCCAGCTGTCGCCTCCACGCTGTCGCCGCAGAGCCCAGCTGTCGCCTCCACGCTGTCGCCGCAGAGCCCAGCTGTCGCCTCCACGCTGTCGCCGCAGAGCCCAGCTGTCGCCTCCACGCTGTCGCCGCAGAGCCCAGCTGTCGCCGCAGAGCCCAGCTGTCGCCTCCACGCTGTCGCGCAGAGCCCAGCTGTCGCCGCAGAGCCCAGCTGTCGCCTCCACGCTGTCGCCGCAGAGCCCAGCTGTCGCCGCAGAGCCCAGCTGTCGCCTCCACGCTGTCGCTGTCGCCGCAGAGCCCAGCAGTCGTCTCCACGCTGTCGCCGCAGAGCCCAGCAGTCGCCTCCACGCTGTCGCCGCAGAGCCCAGCTGTCGCCTCCACGCTGTCGCCGCAGAGCCCAGCTGTCGCCTCCACGCTGTCGCCGCAGAGCCCAGCTGTCGCCTCCACGCTGTCGCCGCAGAGCCCAGCTGTCGCCTCCACGCTGTCGCCGCAGAGCCCAGCTGTCGCCTCCACGCTGTCGCCGCAGAGCCCAGCTGTCGCCTCCACGCTGTCGCCGCAGAGCCCAGCTGTCGCCTCCACGCTGTCGCCGCAGAGCCCAGCTGTCGCCTCCACGCTGTCGCCAGAGCAGAGCCCTCCCCACCTCAGCCCAGCCCTGTCCGCCGCGCAGAGAGCCCCCAGCTGTCGCCTCCACGCTGTCGCCGCAGAGCCCAGCTGTCGCCGCAGAGCCCAGCTGTCGCCTCCACGCTGTCGCTGCAGAGCCCAGCTGTCGCCTCCACGCTGTCGCCGCAGAGCCCAGCAGTCGCCTCCACGCTGTCGCCGCAGAGCCCAGCAGTCGCCTCCACGCTGTCGCCGCAGAGCCCAGCAGTCGCCTCCACTCTGTCGCCGCAGAGCCCAGCAGTCGCCCTCACGCTGTCGCCGCAGAGCCCAGCAGTCGCCTCCACGCTGTCGCCGCAGAGCCCAGCAGTCGTCTCCACGCTGTCGCCGCAGAGCCCAGCAGTCGTCTCCACGCTGTCGCCGCAGAGCCCAGCAGTCGTCTCCACGCTGTCGCCGCAGAGCCCAGCAGTCGTCTCCACGCTGTCGCCGCAGAGCCCAGCAGTCATCTCCACGCTGTCGCCCCAGCTCACATGGATATATTTGCCCCCAGCTCACATGGGTATATTTGCCCCTAGCTCACATGGGTATATTTGCCCCCAGCTCACATGGGTATATTTGCCCCAGCTCACATGGGTATATTTGCCTCCAGCTCACATGGGTATATTTGCCCCCAGCTCACATGGGTATAATTGCCCCCAGCTCACATGGGTATAATTGCCCCGTGCTCACATGGGTATAATTGCCCCGTGCTCACATGGGTATAATTGCCCCGTGCTCACATGGGTATATTTGCCCCAGCTCACATGTGTATAATTGCCCCAGCTCACATGTGTATAATTGCCCCAGCTCACATGGGTATAATTGCCCCCAGCTCACATGTGTATAATTGCCCCAGCTCACATGGGTATAATTGCCCCCAGCTCACATGGGTATAATTGCCCCAGCTCACATGGGTATAATTGCCCCGTGCTCACATGGGTATATTTGCCCCAGCTCACATGGGTATAATTGCCCCAGCTCACATGGGTATATTTGCAACCTGGCTCACATGGGTATAATTGCCCCCAGCTGACATGGGTATAATTGCCCCATGCTCACATGGGTATAATTGCCCCGTGCTCACATGGGTATATTTGCCCCCAGCTCACATGGGTATAATTGCCCCGTGCTCACATGGGTATAATTGCCCCGTGCTCACATGGGTATAATTGCCCCGTGCTCACATGGGTATATTTGCCCCAGCTCACATGTGTATAATTGCCCCAGCTCACATGTGTATAATTGCCCCAGCTCACATGGGTATAATTGCCCCAGCTCACATGTGTATAATTGCCCCAGCTCACATGGGTATAATTGCCCCAGCTCACATGGGTATAATTGCCCCAGCTCACATGGGTATAATTGCCCGTGCTCACATGGGTATATTTGCCCCAGCTCACATGGGTATAATTGCCCCAGCTCACATGGGTATATTTGCAACCTGGCTCACATGGGTATAATTGCCCCCAGCTGACATGGGTATAATTGCCCCATGCTCACATGGGTATAATTGCCCCGTGCTCACATGGGTATATTTGCCCCCAGCTCACATGGGTATAATTGCCACGTGCTCACATGGGTATATTTGCCCCCAGCTCACATGGGTATAATTGCCCCGTGCTCACATGTGTATATTTGCAACCCGGCTCAAATGGGTATAATTGCCCCCAGCTCACATGGGTATATTTGCCCCAGCTCACATGGGTATATTTGCCCCAGCTCACATGGGTATAATTTCCCACAGCTCACATCATATGGTGGAATGCCCTGTGGGGTGGGTGATGGTGGGGCCTGGCATCCCGGGGTGCGTGTTCCGGGTGGGGCGTCCTTGTAATGGCGCTTGTCTGGGGGCTGGATGCGCTCGCAGCAGACGGCGATAGGCTGCGCACGCATCCTGGTCTACAGGATGCGCGCGCAGCCTCTATCCGGCTGCTGCGTGCACATCCTGTTCTCCTGGATGCGTGCGTGGCCGACGGGTAGAGGCTGCATGAGGATCCAGCGTTCGGCACGCGTACAGCCGGTGCGTGCCGCGGCAGTTGCATGCGCAGTAGGCTTTCTTGGCGACGGACATGCCAAGGCTTACTGTATTCATGTTATAGACAAGGTGGAAAGCCTGCCCAGAGGGCAGTCTATTGTGGATATACTGCTCCAGCTCATGGATATACTGCCCCAGCACATGGATATACTGCCCCAGCACGTGGATATACTGCCCCAGCACGTGGATATACTGCCCCAGCTCGTGGATATACTGCCCCAGCTCGTGGATATACTGCCCCAGCTCGTGGATATATTGCCCCAGCATGTGGATATACTGCCCCAGCATGTGGATATACTGCCCCAGCATGTGGATATATGCAAGATCTCACCCCGTGGGGTCAAAATGATCACAAGAACGGTGAGCAAAAATCCCAGAACCACACGGGGGGACCTGCTGAGAGCTGGGACCAAAGTAACAAAAGGCCATAATCAGTAACACACTACGCCGCCAGGGACTGAAATCCTGCAGAGACAGACGTGTCCCCCTGCTTAAGCCAGTACATATCCGGGCCCGTCTGAAGTTTGCTAGAGAGCATTTGGATGATCCAGAAGAGGATTGGGAGAATGTCATATGGTCAGATGAAACCAAAGTAGAACTTTTTGGTAAAAACTCAACTCGTCGTGTTTGGAGGAGAGAGAATGCTGAGTTGCATCCAAAGAACGCCATACCTACTGTGAAGCATGGTGGCGGAAACATCATGCTTTGGGGCTGTTTTTCTGCAAAGGGACCAGGACGACTGATCCATGTAAAGGGAAGAATGAATGGGGCCATGTATCGTGAGATTTTGAGTGAAAACCTCCTTCCATCAGCAAGGGCATTGAAGATGAAACCTGGCTAGGTCTTTCAGCAGGACAATGATCCCAAACACACCGCCCGGGCAACGAAGGAGTGGCTTCGTATGAAGCATACAAGGTCCTGGAGTGGCCTAGCCAGTCTCCAGATCTCAACCCATAGAAAACCTTTGGAGGGAGTTGAAGGTCCGTGTTGCCCAGCGACAGTCCCAAAATATCACTGCTCTAGAGGAGATCTGCATGGAGGAATGGGCAAAAATACCAACAACAGTGTGTGAAAACCTTGTGAAGACTTACAGAAAACGTTTGACCTCTGTCATTGCCAACAAAGGATATATAACAAAGTATTGAGATGGACTTTTGATATTGACCAAATACTTATTTTCCACCATAATTTGCAAATAAATTCTTTAAAAATCAGACAATGTGATTTTCTGGATGTTTTTTCACATTTTGTCTCTCATAGTTGAAGTGTACCCATGATGACAATTACAGGCCTCTCTCATCTTTTTAAGTGGGAGAACCTGTACAATTGGTGGCTGACTAAATACTTTTTTGCCCCACTGTATACACACCAGACCACAGTGTGTGTGTGTAATATATATATATATATATATATATATCTCTGGTGTCTGGGTGTGGTCAGGGTCTGTGCAGTGGGTAAATGGGGTGTCTGGTCATACATTGCGATATTAACATAAACAGGACAGGCTTTCAGCAAAATCCTAGATTATTGGAAATCGTCACGACTTAAAAGTATTGGTACTCGGTATCAGTGAGTACTTTTAAAAAGTATTGGTACTTGTACTCTGTCTTAACAAAATGGTATCGGTGCATCCCTAATTATATTCCTTGACCAATTATATTTGAGCCCCTGAAAATGGGGGGGGCTGTGTATAAAAGTGGTTGCAGTTCCTAAAACTTGTACATGATATTTATGTTCAACCCCCCCCCCCCCTTGAATTAAAGGTGAAAGTCTGCACTTCAAATTCATTTGGATGGTTTCATTTTAATTTTTTCTGGTGGTATACAGAAACAAAAAGTATGAAAATTCTGCCTGTGGCCAAATATATATGGACCTATCTGTACATAATGACATAATTGTTATGTCGATTTTGATCTTGCAATATAGTAGATTATTAGCTTTATGGATGACAAATCCTGAAAACAATTCTTTTTATTGAAAAAGAAAAAATGAACCTTTTCATTTTCTGAAAGCTCAAATGGAAAGAATTTTGTTTGGAATTTGGAAGGATTGGCAGTAGTTTATAGAATAAGACAAAAAAAGGTTTTACTCAAACAAAAAAAAGAGAAACTGATAATTTTGCAATGTCCTATTTTTTTCAGAGTTGTATATGCTTTTATATTTTCCACTAAATTGCGTTTTGTTTGGGATTTCCTCTAACTTGGAGAAACTGATGGCTTTACTGTATAGCTTACTTTAGACCTGGTATGGATGTTGTTAACTTGGACACTTCAATTATTTTGGTTCTATTGCAGATGACTAGTGATTTTTTTTAACCCTTGAACCTGTGTGACAGCACTAACTTAGGACCCACTTTGAGAGAATGCCTTGATGTGGCAGGGGGCTTCACACTTTAAGAGCCATTTAAATTAACAAAAATGATCGTGGCAAGTGTCCCTAGTTTTCCAATACACCAGATGTAATACAATTTACACAATTGTAAGTTATTATTCAGCACAACCTATAAACTCACCTGAAAGAGCTTCTCCGCGAAGCAACACTTCCTCAATATTGGCAACCATAATTCTCTGCACATCTTGCAATTCTGTGTTAATGGAACCAAGATTTCTCCTGGCTCTGCTGTCAATATAAGACTTCTTTGTCTTCTGGATATAGTTATCTGTAAGGATAAAATTTACAGGATCACAAAAGGAAAAAAAAAGAAGAGCTGATAAATAAATAAAACTTTAACAAAATTACAAATTGCAGTTTGTTCTCAAGTGCAATAAAGCTATGCTGTCTGATGCCCAAGTGGAGTGCCAGGACCTTTTGCTTTAATGTATATATGCTGAGAACCTGGATATAACCTGCCTTTAGCACTCCCACTAGAGTGGCTTTTTTGTGTATTCATTAGGAGTGGATTTCTGCTTCTCATCTTTAACCTCCCTAGTTTTCAGATTCTGACATTTTATGTCAGAATCAAAACAATTTCTTTCGCCCCCTAGCGGTATCAGAGTGTGGCTCGGAATTAAATGCATTGCAGAAAGCGTTAACCCGGAGCCACACTCTGGATGCCGCTGGATACATATCTGTCCCTGCACTCCCCTCGCTGTCCCCATTCTCCTCCGGCAAGGTGCGACCTCGTATTTCCTGGTTCCCTTCACGCGAGAAGGGAACCAGGAAGCAAATTGCCACTTTCGCCGGAGGAGAATGCGATCACAGAGGTCAGCGAGGGAGCGCGCAGGACAGGTATGTATGCAGCCCAAGTGTGGCTCGGGGGTTACCGCTTTCTGCAATGAAAGTTAACCTGAAAGTTAACACTCGGGAATAACGTCAAGCTGTCTGAAGCTGGCCCCCCTACAATCAGCACAAATAAAAAAAAATGTTTGGTTAGTGCTACGTTTGTGCTGGTTTGTGCCGCAAAAATTAACATTTGTGCTGCTTTCATTTTTGAGATATTAGCAATTGTTTTTTTCAAACAATGAGACTGAATAAAGGTCACCAAAGGTCACTCAGCCCCCCTACAAAACCCAAAAGTCACAAAATCGGGCTTGTTGGTTAGTGCCGTTGAAATCTCAGTTCTATCTTTTTTCGTTTTTGAGTGATTAACATTTTAATAAAGGTCACCAAAAGGTCACACACTCACCCTAGAACACCCAAAAGTCATTGTTGAGGAATATTTTAATCTTTCTATGAATGCGTATTCTTATATCAAATTGATCCTCAGATAAACTCTTTGGGTCAGAGTAGGAAACAGATGTTGAACACCTGCCTCAATCCTCGCATTTATTGAGGAAGGAGGCATTAACTCAACATCCTTGTGGCCTGAGACAAAGACTCTAAGAGTTACCGGCCTAAGCTCTCTTTGATGTAAGGAACTGATCATTGATTAGGTGTAACAGGATGTGTAAAGTGTCAATGACTAGGGTTAATTTGAAGGATGTATTGTTATCTAAGTTCTTTGTCTGAGACAATTTGGAAAATGTGCCTAAAGCTTATCCAATTCTGTAATTGAGGGGCGGTCTTAAGTCTGACATGTATTTCTGTATTTAACTCTGTGAAAACTGTGAAACCAGCAGATATTGAATAGTAAAGAGATGTGACATCAGCGTCTTGAGCTCAATTCATTTGTCATAATCAATGTATACATTGGGAATATGCTTTCTACAACTCTGAACAAGGAAAAGGCCCGGCCGGGTACAAGGAAGTAAAGGAGAGCCAGTGGCGACTCTAGGAACAATATTTAGGGGGGGCACAGAAGATACCGCAGTCAAAACTAGGGGGGCACTAATAATTTTCACCACTAAATCATACCACTGAATAAAACTAAGGGCCCTATCACCTGGTGTGAACTAAAACACCATCACTAAAGGAAAAATTTAGCGCGAGTCGCTAAAACTTAGTGCCTGACGACCTACTAACAGATCACCTTGTCTGCAGTAGTCCATAAACAAGGTCGTTTGGCGCACGCTAGGAAAACTCTAAGAACCGGGCTGAGACCCAGCGCTAATGCAGTTGTATACAGGACAGAATTGTTTTTTCTTTCCAGTGCAGAGTGCCGGGCCATACCTATCCCCTGCGCTCACAAGCTTTAATATGAACACATCCAGTGAATAACCTCACACCCTGCATTATTAAAATCCTCCATGGTGGCCGTATTATCCATGTTTTGATGCACACATATATTAAGGCTGATGAGCATTGCATGATAAATGCCACCCCAGCAGCATGTAGAATCATTACAGTGCATTTAATAGATCCAAAAGGAAGGCCAGGTGAGCGACAAAAATTTCCCTGCTGCAGCATATAAATAATACATGTTTCAGGGCAAGACTTATCCATGTGTCACTTTAAACATGGTCCACACGGTCACCCTAATAATCAACCACTTCCATACTATGAATAACCTCCAGCATAAAATGTTTAAAATTAGGCAATATATTAGGATATATGTGGATAAAGGATACATTTATAATAGAGCCTACTGCAACAGCAACGACAATGCGGACCAGATCCATTGCTATGGTGTATGGGGCCAAGAGAACACCTGTGCTGCATTCCTTTCAATTGCCTGTTAATTTTGGGTGAGGACCTGTTTTTACAGTTTTTTTGGAGATAGCACCAGGGTTGAGCAGTAGGTAAAATGTTGCAATTAGCGCCCCTAAAAAATTAGCGCTGGCACCAACTGATCTGTTAGCTGCAAAAGCGCTAGAGATCTCTAGCGCTCTCCGTGTTAAGTAAAGGACGCGGAAAGTACAGTAAGCTCGCAGTACAAATCGCTAATAGCAGCGCACTAAGTGATTTTTCCCGTTTGTAGCGGGAGGCAAACGATCTGTTGGTCAGGTGCTAGACTCAATTAACCTGGCGCTAACGCAAAACCATGCCAATGCAAGGGTTAACCCAAACCAGGTAATAGTTCCCTAAATAAGTATATATATAAATAAGGTTCCAAAACCCCAGAGTAATGTGATGCAATGAGTAATGTGACGCAATGAGTAATGTGACGCAATGAGTAATGTGACGCAATGAGTAATGTGATGCAATGATGCCTTTTTATTGTACTAACCTGATACTTTATTTGCCGCAATTCGGCAGTTTTCGCTGAGTGTCTGATTGCTGCTTCAGCGACTCCACTTTTAGCAAATTACAGTGACCATTCGCTAAATAGGAATTCACTATATTTTCAGCTAAATGAATTCCCCCGAAATGTGATGAAAAGCAAAGGATCTAAAGATGATTAGACGCTTTAGATTCTAACTTCCATAATAACCCCTAAAATGCCATAAACCCAGGGAAATACAATAAAAATAATAAACAATGTGGCATTTAGCTACCCTCTTAACCCCTAATATGCCATTATTCATGGGAAAACATGAAATGAATACTGTGCAGCATGTAGCCTTAAGATTAAGTGTCCGTTATTTTTTAATGTTTTATGACCTTTATTTCAAACTGAATATGGTCATGTTGGGTATCATTGGAAAGGCCAGAATCTGCCCTTTCCAATGACACATAGATTGTCTATATATACGATGCACAGGGACGGAGATACAGCGTTTCGAAAAAGTGTGGGAAGCTGGATGCTGATTTTTGGTGGGGGGGCACATGGGGGGGTTAAGGAATAACCTAGGGGGGGCAATTGCCCCCCCTTGCCCCCCTGTAGAGTCGCCTATGAGGAGAGCTAATGGCTAAGATAATTCCAGACAACAGGAGAACAAGGATAATTATTCCTTATCAGTCATGAAACCGGGCTTGTTGGTTAGTGCTGCGTATGTGCTGATATGTGCTGTTGAAATCTCCGTTCTATCTTGTTTCGTTTTTGAGTTAGTAACGATTAATTAAAGGTCACCAAACGTCACGCAGCCCCCCTACAAGACTCACAAGTCATGAAACCGGGCTTGTTGGTTAGTGCTGCGTTTGTGCTGCAAAAATTAACGTTTGGGCTGCGTTTGTGCAGATTTGTGCTGCAGAAATGAATGTTTGTGCTGGTTTGGTTTTACAGGTATTGCACATTTATTTGCTGAAACCCCGCCCACTTTGCACCCCACATTATAACATTTTAATAACAAACATACTGTTTGTGCTGATTTGTGCCGCAGAAATGAACGTTTGTGCTGCTTTAGTTTCAGAGATATTATGCATTGTATTCAATCAAACCGTGCCCACTTTGCACCCCATGAGGTTTAATGTTAAAAACAAATATGCCATTAGTTTGTGCTGCATTTGTGCTGATTTGTGTCACAAAATTTTTATTTATTTTTAATAGCCACATTATTATTATTCTTTATTTATAAAGCGCCAGCATATTCCGCAGCGCTGTACAATGTGCACAATATAGACAGGGTTACAAACCATTACAGGAGGAAACGAGGGCCCTATTCCCATGGGAACTCACAATCTAGAAGGGTGATGTGATTTGTGCTATAATAAAAAAAAATGTTCAGTCTGGTAAAACAGATCAGCACTGATCAGAATTTGAAACATTTTCTTCCAAATTCAGGTGTCAGGTGCTTCATTATGGTATTTGCTGGGGTAGTGGGTTTGTGGGAGGTATTTGTGGGCTATGATGGTCAGGTATGCCCACTCTTTCTTCCCCCTTTGAGGGATATGCCCTGGGTACCCCCTTCACTGTTTAAATTAACGGATTGCTCCATCCTCAAGATTCTAATTTTAATTGGACATCTTTGTAGTTAAGAGGAAGTTAGGTAATGTCGAATGAAGAGAAACAGCATATGCATGTTCTATATGTGTTCATGTAAAACAGATATAAACACAGATTATGAACATAAGTTATTATTATTGTAAGCCAGTGTTTTGAGAGCAGCAACCTTTGTGCAAATTGTAAAGGTAAGAAAGATGTGTTCATAATTTGATACCAGAAACTCTTACCATATTATAGTGTGAGTGCGGATTTCCATTAACTTCTTGATATAGCTTGGCCTGAGAGAGGCCATTTTGTAACCTATATATATATTCAGATATTATTCTCTGTCTTTAAGATGTGTTTAAGATGTTGCGCTATTGAGAAATTCACAATTCTCAAAATCATATAAGCATAACAAAAATGTTCTGAGCTCAAGGCCACATAGTTGCAGGGTGGCCAGGGAGATAATAGCACAGCTCGCTCCTTAGTTTCCTGTAAATTTATCACAGATGGCACCGGACAGAGCATGTTGATTTTAAATCATTTTCATCAACATCTCCTCCTGATGGTTAATTAGTTCCGGTACCTGTATATGGACAGCCGGACACGAGGGGAGGGGGATAATTGAAGAGGAGACATGTATAAAGATATCTTTCTTTCTGTAATGCAAACACTCAGAATTTCTGTCGGCACCAGCGTGTGTCTCAGTCTGGGTCGACCTAAATAAACACAATTCCTGAACAAAGAAGAAAAGTGGAAGGGTTGAAACTCTTGATTGGTGCCTGTTTTTAGTGTGCGTGTGGTGTTAACTGCTGCTCTTTAGCGATAGTGTGGCACCGTTTCGCTTGTGCCTACTAATGTATAGGATAATGTGGGTTTATATCGCTATTAGGGCGCTGTTTACACCTTTAGATCAGTTTTTAGATACAATTTTAGAAATACTTCAGCTCCCTATCTCTATGTTGATGTTGTATACATCGACATATTTAACAAATATCAACTCACAATAAATAACAGCCGATGGTTCTATCGATAGATAGCTCGTACACCACCAGACATTGACACATCTCCACTGTTCTAATTGCCTTAACGGATTAATATCCCTCTACCATGATCTCAAAACTGATCTAAAGGTGTAAACCGCGCCCTAAATAGCGATATAAACCCACATTATCCTATACAATTCCTGAACAAAACCGGCGTCCGTCTGGTTTCCTCACTGATTGCAGCTAATCTCTCGGGCCAGATTCTACTACATAATCTGGGGGGCTCGTAGTCCGGGATCCATCGGCTGCACATCGACAGGCACCAGCGGGCAGCAGTAGCGATTGCTACAACACCCACGTCCCGGGACGGAACGTCCATTGCCATTGAGCTGACAATCTACCAGGCGCCAAGCAGGAATTCCTGCCATGTGGATCTCCATTCGTGGCAAGGGGCTGTCCGTCCAGGAACATTTGGGACGCACTGGGTAACAGGAATCTCATTTCTGGCGCAAGCGTCTGAGTCAGGTAACCTGCTTCTGTATTGGCCTGCCTTCCATAGAAGGCAGAGGAGAATTTTGATCACATTCTCCTAAATTTGTTTTGGATCTGAATCTGTTGGTCTGTATAGCCGGCTAAGGCCCCCGGCACACGAGCGTAGTTTTGGCTCATGTGTGCCCGCACTTCCCTGCATCCGAGGGTTTTTGATGGGGAAGGCCATCCACCGGACGTGAAAAAGCCCTCCCCGTCAAAAAGCTAAACGGACGCTGAAAGGATACAAAGCGCGATTCTCCATAGGAGGATCGTGCTTTGTACGCTGAGCGCAGAGAGTGGAAGGAACGTCCACTTTTACAGACGTTCCTTCCTCTGCTCGTGTGCCGCCAGCCTAATCTGGTAATTTGCGCAGTACTGTATAACCTGTCTGTAAAGTCAATCTATCTATTTATCAAAGAGAAACCTATAACAGGAGACATGAAATTCATTAATAAAAACTTACTAATACAAAGTGACTGGTTGACTCAGGACAATGTTTTACACAAATTAAACAATGTGAATGTTAATAAAGCCCCAGGGCCAGATGGAATTCACCCGCGAGTACTAAGAGAGCTATGTGTTGAAATATGTAAACCTCTGTTCTTAATCTTTCAAGATTCTTTTCTTTCAGGAATAGTACCAGAGGATTGGAGAAAAGCTGACGTGATCCCTATATTTAAGAAAGGTTTAAAATTTGTGCCTGGGAATTATAGACCTGTGAGCTTAACATCTGTGGCTGGGAAAGTATTTGAGGGGTTACTAAGGGATAATATTCAGGAATTTATTGGGAGGTATAATGTAATTGGCAAAAATCAGCATGGTTTCATGAAACACAGATCATGTCAGACTAACCTAATTACGTTCTATGAGGAAGTAAGTAGAAGTATAGATCAGGGGTCGCAGTGGATGTGATTTACTTAGATTTTGCCAAAGCTTTCGACACAGTTCCACACAAAAGGTTACTACTTAAATTAAGAAAAAATGGTCTAGATGAAAATACTTGTTCTTGGATAGAAAACTGGCTAAAAAGATAGGGTACAGAGAGTGGTCATAAATGGTACATTTTCAAGATGGACACCAGTGGTAAGTGGTGTCCCTCAGGGGTCTGTTATAGGACCAATACTATTCAATTTATTTATAAATGACCTTGAGATAGGCATTGAAAGTCATGTATCAGTGTTTGCAGATGACACAAAGCTAGGAAAAGTAATACAATGTGAGCAGGATGTTACTTCGCTGCAGAGGGATTTAGATATATTGGGGGACTGGGCACTTAAATGGCAGATGAGATTTAATCTAGATAAATGTAAAGTTATGCACTTTGGAGTGAAGAACACACAAGCAATTTATACCCTAAATGGTACGGAGTTAGGGAAATCCAAGCAGGAGAAGGATTTGGGAATAATCATAGACTTCAAACTAAGTAACAATGTGCAATGTCAAACAGCAGCCGCCAAGGCCAGCAAAGTACTGGCATGCATTAAAAGGGAGTTCACTCACGGGATGAAAACATAATTTTGCCTCTGTATAAATCAATGGTCAGGCCGCACCTTGAATATGCCGTGCAATTTTGGGCACCTGTCTTAAAAAAAGATATTATATCGTTAGAAAAAGTGCAGAGACGGGCAACTAAATTAATAAGGGGGATGGAAGGGTTAAGTTATGAGGAAAGACTAACAAGCTTAAACCTGTTTAGTTTAGAGAAAAGGCGCCTTAGAGGGGATCTGATAACCTTATATAAATATATACGGGGCCATTATCAACCATTGTCTGATAACC
This sequence comes from Leptobrachium leishanense, assembly GCA_009667805.1. Taxonomy (NCBI): domain Eukaryota; kingdom Metazoa; phylum Chordata; class Amphibia; order Anura; family Megophryidae; genus Leptobrachium; species Leptobrachium leishanense. The sequence continues at coordinate 102,486,160 of CM019070.1, read as the reverse complement.
TATTCATTAACAGGACTATACATAGGACAAGGGGTCATCCATTTAGACTGGAAGAAAGAAAATTTAGCTTAAAGCATAGGAAGGGTTATTTTACGGTGAGAACAATCAAGCTGTGGAATTCTCTGCCTGTTGAGGTGGTTGGGTCAGAGTCTGTACAGACTTTTAAAAAACGACTGGATGACTTCCTGCAGACACAGAATATTAAGGGTTATAATATTTAATATGTGGGTAAAAGCTTCTTGATCCAAGGAGAAATCTGACTGCCATTCTGGGGTCAAGAAGGAATTTTTTCCCAGTATGTTGCATATTGCAAGCATTCAGACTGGGTTTTTTGCCTTCTTTTGGATCAACAGCAGTAGGTTATGTGGGAGAGGCTGAACCCGATGGACGCATGTCTTTTTTCAGCCTATATAACTATGTAACTATGTAACTATCTGTATTGACTATCATGTATCTGTTGTTGGCATTATAGGTCCTGTGTGAAGTGTGAACTGTTGGGTGTTGTGCCAGGCTGTCATCATTTGATTGTATATAGCATTGTTTAGGGAGCCTTAAGCTCCACAGTTGCAAAGTATAAAAGGAACTCCACTCGAATATATAGTATATATGTTGAGCAACTCTTAGTCCATCAAACAGTTCAGGAGTAAATATAGTAGTAGCTACATGGCCATTCTTTATTATCTGATATTCAGGATTAAAATTGCTTTGGTTAAACGGAGATGTCAGTATTGGGTTAATTGAAATAATTGGATGCTGTTCGGTGTGTGTGTGTGCGCGTGTGTGTGCGTGTCCAGGGGCACGTGGTAAATTGTCCTGTCAAGACAGTATTTGCAAACATTTTCACTGGATGTTTAAATTTAGGAAGCAATGCAAGCTTTGGCTGAGAATGATAGGATTTTTCTTCACTCACGCACCCCCCCCCCCGTTAGCCCACACGGTCTCTGTGCTGAGGGGAGGGGGAGTGAGTTACTTTAGCTTGACTCTGATAACAGAGCATTCTGTAAAATTAACCCTCTGCGTTGCCTTAGTATTGCACGGAGTCAGTTTACATATTTAATATACAATAAATATGTAAAATATAAGCAATTGTATGCAGAATTGCTGTTATTTTTGAAGATAGAATGTATGTCTATATTCATTGAGGGATTTTTTTTTAACATGGACTAACACCATGCCTTTTTAGTAAAGTGTGGTTTTATACAAAAATGTGCCTTGGGAATACGGATATCCCTGTTTTTGTAATATCGATGTCAGATCTGCAATAAATCGTTTCTTTAAGGAGAGGCTATAAATTATATCAGCTTTGCTCTGCATGACAGAGTAAGGGGGTTTTGCCCGAAAGACAGTCACTATTTTTGATGTTTTTGTGCAGCACCACGGAGCCCATTGGCGCTTTGTAGATGCTTAAAATGTTTTTTTATTCTGATGGTTACTAATTTTATTTGCAGTAACATCATATAAAAAGTGGATTTAAGGGAGCTGTCAGATAAATAATGGTTTTGACAGGCAAGTTAGCTTTAAAGTATCCTGTTTTCTATTGTTTTAGGTTTTTTTATTTGGTAAAAGGGAAGCAAAATTTGGATCTGAGATGAAACTAAAAAGGTTAAATCGTGTACCTTCTTTTTAACTGAAAGTGCCAATGTTTGCAGGAATGTCAAAGAAGACCGGGTAAATTGAACTGTGTATTTCTATGCAATTTCTGATGAAACTTATCTTTTATCTGCTGTAATAATATTTTGAATGATTTTTTACTCTGTGGGTAGAATACAAACTGTATCTGTGATTACGGATTCTTATTTTTTTTAAGGAAAAATGTGTATTTTGTATAGGATTTTCTAGCTAAAGGTTTTCAGTTAATGAATATTCACTATATTCACAATATTCAGCAAACACCGTGAGTATTTGTGTCTGTAGTTAGGAAATACACCAAATTGAGCACCAATTCCTCTATATGCCCAAATGTCCGATCCAGCTTTTGTGGAGGGATTTATTGAGCAATGTTCGACACAAATTAAGTTTCTCCCCGGGGGTCACACGGTCTTTGATCTATCTGAAATTGATAGCCCTGCTCGGCAGCACAGCCCATCCACAACGGTCCAGAAGCCTGTTATTCTAGCCCTGGTAATCCCGAGGGGGGGGGGGGAAATGGCCTACGATCCTAGCCCAGACACTCCCTGATCCAGATCCCTTAACCCAGTGCGTCGGCACCCCAAGGGTGTGGGCAGAAGATAACCCGCCTGGCCTTGCTTTGAACATCCCTCCAGTATACGTTGATCTCAAGCCAGCAGTATAACATCCCTCAGAAACCAAAAAGCAAAACATTTAAACCCACTTGCAACGTCTTTTAAAGTATGACACAGAAATTCTGCGTGTCAACATGGAACACCCCATCTCCTTCTCGTACAGAAAGAAATAACCCAAGGATATCGGGCCATTAATAATGCCACAGTGACTTTGTATCCAGTTGTTCCCAATCTGTACAACTTGCTGGTATTACTGACGAGAAACACACAGTATTACACCGTGCTAGATTTAAAAAAGACAGCAGCACCCTAAGTCAGGATGTCTTGGCCCTTCACTCTCAGCCAGACAAAGCTGTACTGCTGCAATACGTAAATGATTTGCTGCTCGCTTCCAATTGAAAGAGACTGTCTAGCCGCTACTCAGGAGTTTCTGCATTTCCTGTGGGAAGCCGTCTAAATAGTATCAAAAAGAAAAGCACAGATCTGCAGGCCCAGTGTAAAGTATCCGGGTTTTTATTTACCAGGAACCAAGCGTGCAATGGGTCCTGAACACAAAGAAGCAGCCTGCCGTATCCCACAGCCAAAGACACGCCACCAAGTTTGTGAGTTCTTGGGAGCAGCAAGATTCTGCCAACTGTGGATCCCCAACTTCGCCATGACGGCTAAACCTCTCTACCAAGTTACAAAGGGGGGAGCGAAAGATCCCTTCCAGTGGGAAGAAGAACAGACAAGTGCCTTTCTCCAGCTAAAGACTTTATTGATGGAGGCCCCAGCCTTGGGCCTACCTGACCACAGCAAGCCTTTCTACCTGTATTTGCATGAACAGAACCAAACAGCCGCTGGAGTACTAGTCCAGTACCTGGGGTCTTGGCAAAGATCTGTGGCCTACCTGTCATAACAAATTGACACAGTTTCCTGCGGCCTACCACCCTGCATCAGAGCCATAGCAGCCAAAGCCCTGTTGGTTGCTGAAGCTGACAAGCTTACCCTAAGCCAAAGAAATCTACGTGCGATCAAAGAAATCTTGCCCCATGCAGTCCAAACCCTCCTGGACTACAAGGGAAACTACTGGTTCAGTAACAGTCAAATGACTAAGTACCAAGCTATACTGTGTGAAAATGCAAGAGTTCTTCTGGAGCTCATCGCTACCCTGCTACCAGAATCAGAGGATCAGGAGCATGAGTGTCTCCAAGTTATGGATGAAGTCTTCAGCAGCAGACCTGATCTGAAAGATATACCCCTAGACAAATACGACCTGCAACGGTTTACCGATGGAAGCAGCTCGGTGGAAAACGGAAAGAGATATGCTGGATATGCAATAGCCTCACTCAATGTAATTCTGGAAGCAGAACCACTGGCTCCAGGAACATCTGCCCAATTGGCAGAAATCATTGCCCTTATCCGAGGCCTGGAATTAGCCAAAGACAAGAGGGTGAATATATACACGGATTCTAAGTAGGCGTTCATGACTGTCCACGTGCATGGAGCCCTCTACAAGGAACACGGCCTACTAACCTCAGCAGGCAAGCAAGTAAAGTACGCCCAAGAAATAATTCAGCTCTTGAATGCAGTCTGGAAACCAAAGGCCGTTCAGCATTGTTCACTGCAGAGGACACCAGAAAGAAAAAGAGGAAGTACCCAGAGGCAACTGGAAAGCTGACAAGCCCGCAAAAGAAGCAGCTAGAAGGACTCCAGATCTAATCCCTGATCCCAACATACCTCATCCCATCGGCACTGCCTTTTCTTGCCTGGCCCAATCTAAACCCTGGCAGGAAAACACCCAGGGAAGAACCATTACTGAAGAGAAACAGATTCCTGGGATGAAGAAGAGGATAAAGAATGGCAGCAACAGAAGACTAACAGCTATCAAAAGGAACAGCAACGTCAAATTGCTAAAGGTCTGAAAAGATAGAGACGATCATCCAGACCTCCCTGAAGTCCTTACCCATCTGACCAGTACTCCACCTGACATGCCAAATCTGGAATTGTATCTGAACAAACGGCGGTTTCAACCAAATGGAGAATTATGCTGAAATTCTACGCCATTACTCTAACAAGAAAAGATACCGGGGAAGTAAAACGGTCTGAGAACTTCGAAGGAAGATTCGAAAACCTGAATTCCAACAGTCACAACAATCTACGGATTACTCGGATTCTGAAGCGTCTGGGAGAACTAGGAGCAGAGATGTACCCGGCCCCCCTGGTGAAATTCTTCCCGATAGAAACACTGATTGAAAAACGTCTGCCGAACGTAAAAGGGTAATGTCCTGAATTATTTCATGTTCACCGTGAAGAACACGAAATGAATAAAGAAGCTCCAGAGTCCACGATAGATTTCAATGGATTTAATCCAACAACAGAAAAAAAGGCAACGTTTCGACCATGACTGGTCTTTGTCAAGCCTAAAACACAATGACAGAACAGGAAATAAATAGCACCACAGACTGGTTAAGCAATCAAACAATAATTGCAACCAGTCCGTGTATGCCAATCCAACAATTAAAAACAATATTGTTTTTAATTGTTGGATTGGCATACACGGACTGGTTGCAATTATTGTTTGATTGCTTAACCAGTCTGTGGTGCTATTTATTTCCTGTTCTGTCATTGTGTTTTAGGCTTGACAAAGACCAGTCATGGTCGAAACGTTGCCTTTTTTTCTGTTGTTGGATTAAACCATTGAAATCTATCGTGGACTCTGGAGCTTCTTTATTCATTTCGTGATTGTTGGGGCTGTGGAGCAAGAGACCCCCACTCCATTTATCCACTTTGGGTTCTGCATTCGGGCACAACTTTTCACCGTGAAGAACAGACGGGAACGGCGAGACCTGATATATTTCGCATGGGAGTAATACGAACAAGACGTGAGTTCATCTGGGGACCCAGGGAGAAACTCCAGAGTTACAAGAAGATTCTCTCCCTGACAATCCCCTTGCTGCCACCGCCACTTGCCCACTGGACTCCAGCATACTTTGAAAAAAGCAGAAGTGGTTTTCTGAAGAACCAGGAAGATTCAGAGAAGATGGATGGTTCCAGCTAGCAGACAAATAGTCCTACCCGCCGTATTGGCACTAGAGATTGTCCAGGCCCTACATGCCAGCACTCACGGAGGAAAAACTGCTATTGAACAACAGCTAGAACCGCATTTCTACGTACCTGGCCTCTCAGCCATTTGCCGGAAAGTAGCCCAACAATGCGTCACCTGTGCAAAGAACAACCCTCGTCGAGGCCCAGTACAACCACCAGGGATGCAGCCAATCGGGCTGTCACCAATGTCCTCTCTGCAAATTGACTTTACTGTACTCCCGCCCTGCAAAGGGTACAAGTATCTCCTAGTGCTAGTGTGCACTCTGACTGGATGGGTTGAAGCCTACCCAACTAGAACGAAGAAAACTGAAGAGGTAACGAAGTACCTCCTGGGAAAAAAATAATCCCCCGGTATGGATTACCGCTTGAAATTGGGTCGGAAAATGGCCCAGCCTTCGTACAGACCTGTCTGCAACAACTTGCCCACCAATTGGGTATCACCTTTTACTACATACTACCTACAGACCTCAAAGTTCCAGAAAAATGGAATGCATGAACACAATTTTAAAGACTTTGATGGCCAAAATACATCACTGAAGTGGCTAGATGTGCTGCCGATCGTCCTCCTGCATATTAGATGCAGCCCAACCCCACTTTTGAAATTGAGCCCATACGAGCTCCTGTTTGGCAGACCGACCCCTCTGTTAACCGGGGTCAAGGGAGGGGGAAACAGATGTAACCCAGCAGGTGCTCATGTTAGGACGAGCAATGCAGCAGTTAAATACCTGGATTAGTGATAATCTACCTAATTTCCTGTATCCGCCCCTACATAAGTATTGCCCAGGTGATTCAGTTTGAGTTAAAGAATGGAAGGTTGATCCGTTAGGCCCAAAGTGGAGGGGTCCTTAACCTGTTCTCTTATCCACTCCCACATCAGGGAGAGTGGCCGAGGCTGTCCCGCGGATACACCATTCCAGACTCAAGCCAGCCACAGCTGTCACCGAAGCCAAGTGGGGAGTAGTAGCCAGTGACTCTGATCCACTCAAGTTACGTTTCATCCGAACCAAAGCACCTGCCCAGACCAGCAAGTAGGTGTTTTGACGGCCCTAATAATGCTTGACCACCTGCCAACGATGGAAAACCCGAAGGGTGACCCGTGGACCAATACCACCTGCAGTCCTTGGGACTAGAAAGAAGACATTTCTAAGACCAAATTGTGTTTTAATGATTCTTATTTCTTGTGCAATCACAATTGGTCTGATATTGTTGAAATGTGACTGTGTTCCGAAATGCAGATAATGACCTTTTCCGGGGTAACTGGGATAATGCAGACCAATGAAACCTCCGAGCTAATCCGAGACAAAAAGGAATGTAGTTACAGAACAGGTTAAACTACACCCAGACACCATCACCGGATTACCAGTCACTATTGCCGTAGTCCCCACTAGGTCCAGAGGAGCACCATGGACCTGGTACTGTTGTCTTTTTGTTGCCAGGAACCGGCCCAGGGATACCCTCGCTCTGGACAATGGTCCTTAAAGGATTTTGGCTAGGAGAGGATGTAGCTAAATCACTCTCTGCCAAAAAGGGGGGAATGATACAGATTGGCCTGAGAGCGGCCATTTTGTAATCGATATGTATTCAGATATGATATAGCTTAGCCTGGGAGTGGCCATTTTGTAACATATATATTCAGATATTATTCTCTAAGATGTTGCGCTATTGAGAAATTCACAATTCTCAAAATCATACAAGCATAACAAAAATGTTCTGAGCTCAAGGCCACATAGTTGCAGGGTGGCCAGGGAGATAATAGCACAGCTCGCTCCTTAGTTTCCTGTAAATTTATCACAGATGGCACCGGACAGAGCATGTTGATTTTAAATCATTTTCATCAACATCTCCTCCTGATGGTTAATTAGTTCCGGTACCTGTATATGGACAGCCGGACACGAGGGGAGGGGGATAATTGAAGAGGAGACATGTATAAGATATCTTTCTTTCTGTAATGCAAACACTCAGAATTTCTGTCGGCACCTGTGTGTCGGAGTCTGGGTCGACCTAAATAAACGCAATTCCTGAACAAGACCGGCGTCTGTCTGGTTTCCTCGCTGATTGCAGCTAATCTCTCGGGCCAGATTCTACTACACTTTTTTTTATTCAAAGCATCAAGTTCAGTGTACATGAAATCTCAATCAACATGATGACAACATTGAGGTCGAAAAATTAGCATAGTATATAGAACATAGGTTTTCAACGGAAATATTAGCCCTCCACCCCTCAATTCTCCAACGCGAAATCCGATACATCCAACAGACAATATCAGTCACTTAGGATGGAAGTATGGGAGCTGAAAAGGGAGATGAGGGCGTGTGCAAAGGAAAATTAACGAACAAAGAGAAAAGCCTGGGAATCCAAGGGGAGAAGAGGCAAGGAAAAGTAGGAAAGGGAGGAAGGGAGAGGGTGGGGTAGACAAAAGAGGAGCGGGAATACGCTATGAGAAGAATGAAGAAACAAGTTCTCCAGCAAACTCGTGGCTCACGAGGACCCATCTAAATAATAGCTGGTAGGTGGAGGAAGGGGTGGTACGATGGGAATCGAGAACCTGTTCAGTATACTCCGGATTCAGTGATAATTAGAGGGTGGGGTATATTCAGATCATCCTCATTTGAGAACAACAGGAGGAGTACACCCTCAAACTGACAAGGGAGGGAGAGGAGACACAAGGCAAGGGTGTGGGAAAATGGATATATGTAGAGAAAAGAGGGAAGAAAAAAATAAAAATAAAAGGGGGGTGGGAGGGAAGGACATAACTGAAAGAGGTCTGGCGTCATAAGGCCTTGTAGATAACAAGGACAGTTGTGGGGTGTCAGCTCAGCGGAGGTGCAGCGGCCCCAGCCAAAGCGGAATCATTTAAGAGGGTGGTCAGCGGGGAGCCTTTTCCAAGCTCCCTACTGTACTGCCATAACACATCTCCGTACCCACATCGCAGTAAGCGGGCCAGGCAGGCGGCCGAGGCCACGTAAGAGTTCCAGTAAAACCATTTGTGTAGGTGATCTTCGGTTTTGTCCCGTACTCTGGCCATCAAGTCCTCCAAGGTCTGCACTTCCTCCATACAGGTCAGCCAGTCCCTGTATAAGGGGGTTGTCGCTTGTCCCCAAGCACTTGCGACAAGCAGCCGCGCTGTCATGAACATTGGAAGGGCCATCACATCTCCAGCAGTTCAGGGTGTGGCGGAGCCCAATGCGAAAAAGCAATGCCAGGGTACAATACCACAGCGTGAGGACCTTGTAGGAGTTAGATTGTAATCTCGTCTGAGGTGAGCCGCGGTGGGTGAGCTCGTAAGTATCCTTCCATTGAGCTTCTGTGATCTGCCTGTCAAGTATCTGGTCCCAGGAATGTTCAAAAGACGGAGAGGAGTCTCCAAGAGCAGTCTGTAGGATGCGGAATATACCCGAAGATTCCATGACTGATGGGACGTTTGGCGGTGGCTAGATCTTCAAAGGGCATACGGGATCGGATCAGCCTATGTCGGGCAGGTAGTGAGAGCAGGTAGTGTGAGATTTGGGCAAAATTAAATCGCTCCAAAAAGGAGTCGGGGGGGGGGGGCAATCCCTCAGTCGTCTCTCCCAGGGAGGGCTCAGATCTGGTCCTGACAGAAAATTGAATGCCCTGGGCCTGTGAGTACTGTCCAGCCTACGTCGGAGTCGAGGATGTACACCCGCCGGAAAGTCCGGGTTGTCCTCAAGTGGAAGTAGCGGAGACGGGTAAGAGAACAAGTAACAGCATCTCATCGTCGAACGCCAGACTCGTAAGGTAGCACCAACGAATGGGTGTTTGAGAGCCTGTGCGACTCGTCGCCCCGGGTCCATCCAAGGCAAAACTCTCGTCGAATGAGGGGTTGCACTCTGTTCAAGGTCCTGCCAGAGAGCTACTCTACCACCTCCTGTCCACTCCACTATCTGGAGGAGATGCGTGGCTCGGTAGTAGAGATGAAAAATCGGGGACTGCCAGTCCTCCTCCCTTTTTGGGGCGCGACATCGTATGAAAGCTGATCTGGGGGCGCGAGTTATTCCACAAGAAACTGGAGCAATCTGACTGGAGCATTGTGAAAAAAGTGGGGGGAATGTATATGGGAATCGTCTGGAAAAAGGTAAAGAAGTCTCGGCAGCGCATTCATTTTCAATATGCTGATCTTTCCAAATCAGGAGATCTTCAACTGCTTCCATTCCGCATGGTCACCCCTAAGTGCAGTCCAAAGTGGGACAAAGTTTTCCCGGTATAAATCCTGCGGTATTTTCATGAGCCAAAGTCCCAGATGTCTCATATCTCACAAAAAAAAACGGGTGTGCCCGACGCAGAAACCGCTCCGCAACTCCCCTGACGGATAGGTTCAATACCTCCGACTTCTCCATGTTTAACTTCAAATTGGATAGAGCACAATATCTCTGAAATTCTCCCACTATTTCCGGCAGGGACGTTAATGGGTTAGTGGCATAAAAAAAATCAGGTAGTCGGCGTACGCCGAGACTTTGTGCGTTTCACGTGTCCCCGCGAGACCAGAAATTTTCACGTTGAGTCGTACAGATTCCAACAGGGGTTCCAGTGAGAGGGTGAAAAGGAGAGGGGAAAGCAGCCAGCCTGGTCTCGTACCATTTCGGATCTGGAAGGGATCCGAAAGGACACCATTAACCCGGACCCGTGCGTTTGGTGCCCGATACAGAGCAGCAATCCATTGGATAAATTCTGGAGGTAAGCTCATGGCACGCAGTGTGGAAAAGAGAAAGGGCCTATCGAACGTCTTTTCGGCATCTGGATAGCAGGAGTGTAGGAGACTGAGTGGTGTGCAAAGTGAAGTACATTTAAGGTCCGAATCGTACCATTTCTGGCTTCCCGCCCTGGGACAAACCCCACCTGATCCTTTCTCACTAACAAAGGAACCAAAGGGTGAAGACGGTTAGCTAAGATCGCGGCGAACAGTTTAAGCAACAAAATAGGCCTATAGCTGGCACAGGAGAGTGGGTCTTTACCCTTAGGGAGTGTTGATGGAATTCCTGATCAGTTAGCAGTGCGTTAAAGACCCCGTACCGGGTGCGGTATCAACGTGGTCCCATATCTCTTATAGTAAGCAGCCAAAAATCCATCTGGGTCCGGTGCGTTACCATTTTTCTGATGCTTATGAGCTACAGAGACTTCTTCTGCAGTCACCGGCGAGAGTAGCGGTGCACTTTGCTCCGCCGTGAGGCGATAAGGGATCCGTGAAGTCAGGAAGCGTTCAATATGCTCTGAAGATGGTGGTCCAGCGTCAACCGTGTGGTACAGTTCAGAATGATAGTCCCGAAAGGTTTTGCGATCTTATTCGGGTCAAGCGTCGTCGTGCCCTCATGAGTGCGGATCTCTGGAACGTACGTCCTACTTCATTGTTGTTTTAGGAGGCGAGTCAGTAATCAACCCGGCTTATCCTCATGTAAGGCGAAATAACATTTCGAGTGTATGATAGCTCTTTGCAGTTGGGGGTTGAGAGCGTTAGTAAGTTGGGTACGGGCGTGTAAGAGCTCACCGTATGTGGCATCAAGACCCGAAGCTTGGTGGTCACGTTCCAGAGTAGAGAGCCTCTAATTCCTTCTGCAGTTCCCGCTTCTTCCGGGAGGCTAGTGAGATCAGCAAACCTCTCACCACCGCCTTGTGCGATTCCCAAATAGTGGGAAGAGGGACGTCCGATTGTTCATGGTCTGAAAAGGAGGTGGTCAGGGTATCTCCAACCTCTGTGACCAACTCCGGGTCGGAAAAAAGAGACTCATTGAGCTGCCACATAGTGTCCCTAGGTCGTAGAAGTGGGGAGGACAAGGAAATAACTAGTGTCGCCTGAATCGTCGAGTCCTGGACCAACGGCTAGACATATTGAGGGACAAAAAAAAAAATAGTCCAGTCTGGAGTATGTGTCATGGACAGGCGAAAAATACGTATAATCACGAGTAGTAGGATTTAGAGCTCTCCAAACATCTACCAATCGTGGGTTTCGCACAGAGCGATGAATCCCATCGAGGATCCTGTGGGGTGTATGATGACTGGCGGAGGAAGAATCCTCGCGTGGGAACAGGAGCAAATTAAAATCCCCACCAAGGATCAAGGTACCCTCAGCAAAGGACTCCAAGGTACGCAACCGTTTGGCCATGTACAGATGATGTTTAGTGTTGGGTAGATATACATTAGCAAACGTATATACTTTGCCACCAATAGTGCCCTTCACAAACACACATCTCTCCAGTCTCCTGCATTATAAGTCTCAAGATGTACAAATGGTACTGAGGCAGCAAACAGAATCGCCGTACCTTTTGATTTAAAACCTCAACCAGAATCGGCGATCCCGTAGCGATGGTGGGGCGGCATCGCAGAAGTGAGTCTCTTGTATGAAAGCAATTGATGTTCGGAGGGATGCCAGGTCACGTAGGAGACAACGTCTCTTTTCCAGCTTATTGAGGCCACGGACGTTCTAGCTCACCATCTTCAGATCCACTGGCACTAGGGCCGCTGCACCCGCCCCAGAGCGCGACATTGCTCCAAGAGGGACTGTAAATGGTAGGGCGAAGGGGGAGTGTAGCTGGTGGGGAAGAGAAGGGGAAGAGAGAGAGGAGAAAAGAGGGGGAAAAAAAGGGGAAAATATAAGGGGGGAGAGGGGAAGTAACACTTCACTGAGTATGAGGGAGATTCAACAAAGAGGTTCTCTCAGTGGAGGGTAGGAGAGAAATAACGTGCTCGAGCAATGCTCGGACTATCCAGGGGAGGGAAAACAACAGTCGATCGGGGAAGATGAGAGTCCCAGAACATCTGAATTTGAGGTGGGAGCTGTTGAGAACTTCCCGGATTGAGAAATGGCGTCAACCCACTGGGGACGTGCGGGGTACCAACTCGGACCAGAAAGAGCCGCTAGCTTACTTCTTAAAAAGGAATTCGAACAAGTCAATAGAGATAAGAAAGAAGAAACAGCAGCTCCCATTAACAGCAGCTCCCTTTAACCATGCTCCTCTGACAGGAGCCTTGATATAAATCGGCACTACAGTAACTTAAGGTGACTTAACACTTTGTCTTAACGAATCAGAGCAATAAACCAGTACTAGTCCTTCGCATTCCAAAATCACTGCCAACGAACCCTACCCTCTGCGCAGCCCCCTCCCAACCACCCACTCATCAACCAACCCATCCCCCCGCCAACAGCACATACGTTGTGCGGTCTGAGTACCTCACTCCCATACAGGGCGAAATGAGCAGTTCGGTAAAGGACAAAGATGTGTATCCCACGTCTGGTGTGACCTCCGATTAAGCATAACAATGTTTACCGTAGACAATATAAATCTGCAAAAAAGTAGCCATCTCCCCACCCCCCACGGCCGGGGGACAAAAGCCAACTGCGACCAAAGACTGCAGGCCCAGTGGACAGGGAGGACGGAAAACAGGGGACATCTCCGGGGGGCACTGCTGGGTGGGAAGGGATGGGATCACCGGCGGTAAGCGGGCACATCAAAGGGCATCCATCAATGTCCTAATTGGAACCGTGAGCTCAGGGGAATTCCTCTGTCTTGTAGGCCAGTACCTAGGCAGCACAAGGAGCTAATGTTCAAGGTAGGAACAGTGTCACCTCAGACAAGCACGACGGGGAGTCACAATCAATGTTCACCAATGTCAGTTGTGCGAGGCTGGGTGAACCTCTGCCCCCTACTAGTTCCTCTTGATAATCTTAGCCTGTAAATCAAAGTTCAGATAATAGGGAATATGGGGCGAACGCCTTCGCGTTCACGTTGCCATCCCCCTCCCACCCGGGCCAGGAGCGTTCAAATCCGTCCCCTGGTGCCGCTACAAGGCACCAAGAGTAACTGAGATAGGCCTGTTTACCGGGGAGAGGAAGCATCGCTGAACAACATGGCAATCCAGACGGCGGTCTCGCATGTCCCCTAGGGGGCAGTCAGTGTAAAAAGGAAAAGGGTAACGTGATCTAAATGGAGACCGCGATCCCAGGGAGGCGTCTCGTTCACCGAGCACAAGACTTCAATAACGTAGGGGCCTAACGGGAGAGGGTAGAGCAGCAACGGTACTGGCTAGCCTGACGGGACATTGCAAACAACGTTCACCTGAGTCAACTATGCCAGGTAGAGAACGCCTCCGACTCCACAAACAACTCCCATCATCCCAAGCAGGCAATAGCCATAGTACTGTGTATACCAGGTCGCTATCGCTCACCTCCTTTCCTCCCGTTTCGGAAGCACACGAGGTAGGCCATCGGTAATAAGCTCCTGCTGAACCAGGAGACGGCGACAAGCAGGGCGGGGAAAACCACGGGGAAAGAGGTCAATCCAGACGAGAGGCCCGTCCGCCCCCGATGGAGCGGGCTGAGGAGAGAGGTGAACGATTTAAATGGGCAGAATTCCGAGCAATGAAGTAGGTCGGTAGAAGGAACTAGAAGCAGGAGCTGCATCACGGAGGTCCAGCTTCCAGATGGTCCGGGTCCCCATGGTCTCGGTCATCTCTGACCCTTCGGTGCCGTGGTGGTCTTTGAAGACGAGCCTGACCTCCCGCAGGTCGCATGTCTCCTCGTTCCCAATCTACGATCTCCAGCAGGGGTAGATTCATGGCTTCCAAAAAGGGGGCGACATCTCCATAACCGTTGACACCATTCAACCGCACGACAAAGGCAAACACTCAGTTACACCTATCACCCCCCTCTAACCACCTTTTTTTGACCCATGTGCCCACACTTAACTCTCTCCGTGTCAATTGGTAGCACAGTGGAATGTGGTCTAAGTCTCAGAACCCCTAGGGAGACTCCATTACACCTATCACCATTCTAAAATGGCCCCAAAAATGTGTTACCTTTCAATGTGCACCCTCCCTCTCTAACCACCATTCTTTGACCTGTGTGCTCACAATTACCTCTGACCGACTAAAGACCATTACTGTGAGTTTTATTGCTGGGGAGCTCTGTGATACAGTAATGTGCAGTGTGTATGAGTGTGAGTTTTATTGCTGTGCAGCTCTATGATACGCTCCTACACACTGCACATTACTGGGAGTGTGTGAATATGTGTGTCTAAAACCTTGGGCAAATTGGGCAGTAATCGAGATGCATCGCGGAATCACATCGAATCGTTGACCTGCTAATCGTAATCGAATAGAATCATGAGACCAGTGAAGATGCGCAGCCCTACCTGCGGCCATCTTGATTATGGTAGCCTGACATATTATGCATGTGCAGCATACACACATGCACACATGCACAATATGTCAGGTGCCCATAATCAATGGCTGTCTGTAGTATAGTCACTGCCTGTGGCCATATGGATTATGGTTGCAGCCGAACACAGGGCACACCGTGGCATTTTCACCTGAGCGACAAGATGTCTTGGTAAGTCACTGAGTCCATTTTATCATTCTGCCTGTATAATGTGGGCATGCTTGAACTCTATTAATGGACTTCTTAAAATTTCCAGGTTTATTCATTAAGGGTCAAAGCGACCTGTAGTGAGGAGAGTCGCAGGTAACCGTACACCTCAGCCTGACAGGGCTGGATCGGCTGTGCCAAAGTATGAGCTTTCTAGGCTCCTGTGATGCCTGGAAAGCTGAAACTTCGCCGCAGCCGATCCACAGGCTGGATCTGCTCCTCAGCCTGTCCAGCTGAGGTGTAGTTACCTACAGCTCTATTCATTAAGGGTTACTTCGACACTTTGTGAATAGTCCCGTCAGTCTCATGCTCTTGATCTGCTACTAGATAATGAAAAATAACTATATATCCAATGGTGAACAAACAAGAATGTGAAATAAGAAAACAAAAAGCATCTTACCACCAGCTCCATCACAACAGTTCTGTTTGAAATCAATATTCAATATTTTTTTGCAGAAAAAGTGTATGGGCTACAAAATTTCCTCTGAAAAAAAACCCCAAACTATAATAAACCAAAGCAGCACAAATAGCAATTGTAATGCCATAAACGCAGCCCAAACGAACAGTGTATTTGATTAACATTTAATAACGTAGGGGTGAATAGCGGGGTTTTGATAGAATGCATTATTTTCAAAATCAAACAGGCATAAAAGTCAGCACAAACTAATGGTATAGAATTATTTATAAACTTTAATAACAGGGAGTGTAAAGTGGGCAGGGTTTCACCATACGTGCAATATCTCCAAAACCAAACCGCCAACGAATGGTAGATTTTTTCATGTTTTACAAACATTGGTTGCCAACTTCACATACCTGTAGTTTTGCCACCTATCCTGGTAGCCATGCTAGTAACCATACTAATTTGCATAATCCATAATATATGTATGACCCCATGCATATTTAATTAGGAGGGACTTAGGTCGGAGTCAGACGAGCGCACTTCAGAGTGAAAGGAACATCCATGAGACGTTCCTTCCACTCTGACTCGCTGAGCGCAGTTAGCCCTCCTATGGAGGATCACGCTTTGCAGCCCTGTCGAAAGTGCATCGTAGCGGTTTGTGTGCTCATCTGACCCCAGCCTTAACAGAAAAAAATACTAAAAGCTACTTACTGTGTGTATAGCAGTGTGTGTTTGTGCTACACACACTGTGCACAACGCACACTGACATAGTGAGTATACTGTATCTGGCAGTGTGTGTATACAATGCCTGAGCGAACATGTGGCAGTAGGGGGGGGGGGAGCAGCAGGCAGGACAGGCCACAGAAGTCACAGCTGACCAGGTTATGCCCTCTCACAGGCTTCTATTCGCTCTGTAGTTTCCACTGATCACTGTATTGAGTCTGAGGGGGTGTAGTCATCCTGAGATCAAGTTGAGTCGAGTTGAATTGAAGACGGAATAGTAATTACAGTGATAACAGAGTTTGGTCAGAAAACATTACTTGCAAATGCATTAAAGTGCTCTAAAAAAATCCTAGACTGCGTGAAAAACCTTGACTGCGTCACTTCATAAACAAAAAGGGAGCGTCTGCCACTCTGGCATGAGCTGTGATATCAATGAGGATTAATTTCTGCGGCACAAATCAGCACAAAAAACGCAGCACAAATAGTATGTTTGTTTTTAAAATGTAATAATGTGGGGTGCAAAGTGGGCGGGGTTTCATCAGATAAAATGCGCAATATCTGTAAAACTAAACCGGCACAAACATTAATTTCTGCAGCACAAATCAGCACAAACATTCATTTTTGCAGCACAGATCGGCACAAACGCACGTACCCTTTTTCGCTATTTGCTGTAAACGCACAGGTCAGTAAGTAGAAGATCTACCTTAGCCTTATGCGGAAGCTTGACCGCCTGGTCTCGCAAGGAGGCGATTCCGGGGAGATTTCAGAGGTCCGCTTCTTGATGGAGTTCCAGTACGATCGGTACGCCTCACTTGTAAAAGAGATCACGTGTCTTACTGCTTGCCTGACCCTTTTTCTCAGATGCAGGCGTAAAGAAAGTACCAAGGTCATATCTGGACTACGTGACACCTCTGGGGTCTTGTGGGATTCGTCTTGAGGTGACGGGAGCCATAAGCCATACTAAGTGTAAGGCACCTGGGCCCGATGGGCTCACGGCAGAGTTTTACCAAACTTTCAGTGCTCTGTTTGTGACCCATTTCATGGGAGGTATTCAACGAGTCCCTCGATGGGGGCCTTTTGCCTCCCTCATTGCGGACCTCAGCAGTGATACTGCTGACCAAGCCAGGGGTGGTCGATGCAGCGGAAGTGGGGAACTGGCCTCCTATATTGCCACCATCTTCGGATACGTCACTATAGGTTTTCCTCTTGCCTAGGAGTTTTCACACTCCGTTGTTGGGCATGTTTTTACTTATGCTGTGGGGGAACAGGCTCAACCACATCCGGAGGGGGATCATGTACCTATCCAGGAAAGAGGGCGGGTTGGCCTCCATAGTCAACTCCATAGTTTTCTTTACAAATCGCTTTCCTGGAAAGGAATTTTGGGGGTCTCCTAATGGACGAACTGCATGGATGGGTGCACGGGTTCAGGATGTGGGTGTCGCTCTTTTTGGCTGACTGGCTTCGCAGACAGATGGCGAGTACGCGAGTCCGTCATCTGTCCATCGCCCGTGTTCGGTCATCCAGGTCATAGGTATGATGCGACAGTGGGGCATCACAGTGGCAGAGGTCAGAGAAACACCCAGGAAGGATGTGGAGTCCCAGGTGTTGGCCTCACACTACGGTGCCTCCCTCGCCTTGAGACACTGCCAGCCAAGTATTCCCTCCTCGGAGTTACAAAAAAAAACTAAACTCCATGAGAATCCCACCCAAGTACCGAGACGTGGCATTCCTCTCCTTCCTCAACAGACTTTACATAAGACGGAACCTCAAGTACAGTAACATAGCGGACCGCGGTTGTCCCTGAGTGGAATGTTCCAAAACTGTGGAGATCATGGACCACTTTCTCCTTGAGTGCCTGTTCAATTTGGAAGTGTGTCTCAAGGTCTCAGCTGCCCGGGGCATCCCATGCCTCTCACGCCAGACTTACACGGAGTGGGTCTATGGGATGTCCAGCTCCAGAGGACGCAGTTTTCATTTGGGCACTCCTAGTTAGTGTTGTCACTAGATATTTCACTTGGAACGTACAGTGTCACGTTTCCACCTGACAAAAGGTCCTCCCCCGTCAGGTGGTGGTAAACGACATTCTGGTATCGGGAATTTGTGCCTCCGAGATGGCCTCCTAGGGAAGCGCCCAATTGGGAGGTCAAACGGTATTCTTCACTAAACTTCTCATAAGGTGATTATACTCTTTTCCCCTGTAGATTTTTGAACACATTTTTTGGATTTTTAAGAAAGGCTCCCACGCAAGGGTGGAGAAGTACCCGCTTTTCTCACTGTGTAAACATCAGCAGGTACAGATGTAGGAAGGGTGTTTTTGTTTCCTGTACAATGCATTTTTCTGGTCATGTTCCCGGGGAGGGAATTGGTTTCCAGAGGTGGGGATTCTTCAAATTAGATGGGGTCCTTCTGGAGAATGAGAGGTTTGTGAGGAAGTGGGGAGTAGGGAGAGTTTTTTTTGGAAAAGGGGATATTCAGGAGGGCAGTCTCCTCTTTGGGGTATAAAAGGGGGTTTACTCTACATGGGTGGGAAGCTGGTGACTGGAGGATGACGCTTCCTCCAGCATATTATTTCCTGTAAATAATATATGTATCTGTTTTGCTTGTAGTTCCATTACATTTTCAGTTGTGTATAGATTTGATATGGTATATATTGTCTATGTATATGTCTTGTAGGTTGTATAAATTGTATAGAAGTGTGGCAAGGGAGGGTAGCATATAGGGGTGGAGGGGTGGGTTTTTCTTTTTTGAAAGGCCCTGTAGAGATCGGACCTATAACTCTATGGACAAAGAGGGTCTCGCGGGTCTGGTTTGTATAGAGTGGTTGTGTGTTTTTGTATATATATTTGGGAGTCTGCAATTCTCTGGACGTTTATTTTCTTTTCTGGCAGGTCTGTCGTATATTTGGTTTTATTTTGGCCCTAGATTAGTTAACTAGTTCTTTTGCCAGTCACCGCTTTTCATTTTGGACTTTATTCCTTTGTTGCCCTGTGGACTTTTTTTTCATTGCTCGGTGGACTCTCGCTGCCTTTTGTTTTTGCGTTGCCTTTGTATTCGTCCCTGCTGATTTATGGTTTGTTTACTTGTTAGATTCTGTGGAGGTTTGTGGCACATTTCAATAAAATAAATATTCCAGCTCCAATAGCCTGAGGGCGGAGCTGAGTGTCGGCTGCAGTTCAATCTGGGAGCTGCCTGGAGGAAGGTTGTGTCTGTGTATTCTGCCTTTCTGCCTAGTGTACCCTGCCTAAGCCTTCCCCGGCTGAGGGATGGCTGGGGTGGTTCCTCTGCCAGATCTTTTTCCCCCTCTCACAGCCCCCCCCCCACCAATGGAGACTACTGGGATCACTGCTGCCTCTTCCCTCCCTCCCAAAAGGAAGGATGTTTTGGCTAGGCTTTAGGCATTGGCTGTCTTTTCGTCACCTCTGGAGACAGCCCCCCCCACATCCTGGGGGAGATTCAGCGAGTTGACCTCCTTGCTGATGCACAGCTGGAGGAGCTGCACTCCCTGGTCCTGGGCCTAGAGGCCACGCTACGATACAGTAAGTCTGCTGTTGGCAAACCCCACGTTATGGCTGGACTTCCGGTTCACCGCCACATCTCGCAAGATCTGTGTTTCGACTTGGCTGAATGCCCAGATGAGGTCATCAACGTGAGACGCCGCCGTAAGAAGCATGAAAAGACCCAGGGTGGCGACCAAACGGATAGTGAGTCCACTGTCTCATCGGGGTCGGTCCCTGTTACCATCAAAAGGGGTAACCCGCATGGCAGCTTCTGGTTCCGCCGGCACCTCCAACAATGCTCATCCACCGGGGGGGGGGATAAAAAAGGAAAATAAATAATAAAATCGAAACCCCGTATGTCGGATGGGACTTCACATTCCTTGCATCGTCCACAAGCGCCGCGATCACACCGCACTGGGAGCCCTCCACACGGGCGTAAACTCACCACTCCAAGGGGGGGGGGGCGCCGAAAACCCCTTCAATACGGCAAAGAATGGAGCAGGACTTCAAACTGCCAGGTGTATAGAATTCTTTATTCGTGGGAGAATCAACTAGCAAGTGGATTCTCCCAGGAATAAAGAATTCTATAAACCTGGCAGTTTGAAGTCCTGCTCCGTTTTTTGCATTCCTTCCATCGTGACCCTTCCTCCTCTACCCCTCCCAACCCCTCTAACTTCCCCCCCTTACCCCTACAGCAGTCTGGAGTAACAGGGATCTCAAACACTTGCACGCAACGGAAGGCAGCGGCGACCGACCAGATAGGAGCCGGAAGAGTCAGTGCAGGTATTTCCTCACAAATGTCTGCTATGCAAATCCCTATGGTACGTGCAACAAAATTGCATGCCGCTTGGCCAGGAGCTTTGCAGGTGGTACAGTGGGCAATGTGGTTGGTGACAGTCAGGAGTCAACTGGGCATTGCTGCCTCGGGTATTTCCAGCAGTGTCATACTGAAAGGGGTGCTGAATGACACATCAGAGGGAGGGGTCTGGGTATCAGGGGCACGCTCCTCCAGGAGATACACTGCTTCTGCACCAGAACATCCCCTTGGTACGGTTATGAAGTCATGCGCTGCTGATATGGTTGCTCAGGTGGTTGCTACTGAGGTTTCTAATGTGGCTGCTCGTGGGGTTCCTAATGACGTTACTGTTGTGGTTGCTTCTGAGGTTGTGGGAGGCGTAGTGCCGCCCCAAGTTGCAGGAGTCCCTGTGGGTCATGGAATGTTGGGGGTGAGACCCCTGTGCCACAAGGCCCCATGGATTCTGAGTCAACTGTGACTGCAACAGGAGTGTGAGCCGAGGAAGAATCTGATGCCTCCTTGGGAACGAAGGCACACATGGAGGCATCTGTCACCGCCTCAGGTAACGTACAGGACAGTGATGCTCTGCTGGGGGAGGCAGCCACAGCCATGGAGGGATTTCTCCTGGCAGATGCCCTGCTGTCCGGGCCCCCCCAACAGCCAAGGCAGTCCTCCACCTATAGCCCCTCTGCAGGCTGGTAGTTCTGGTACTTCTAATGCAACTGGTATTGCCCCCCCCGGTCTGCTAATAATGGAGTCCCACCCCTGTTGGGTGGCCCATCTCCAGCTGCCAGGACACCTGCTGGCACATGGACTCGGGGGCCACCCCCTTGTGGCCATCTGACTCTGCCGCCCACTGGCCATTTCTCCTCTCCCTTTGCCAGGGGAAGGTGGAGGAACGTGGTGCGGTTGGTGAAGGAGGCAGAGGAACCCGTCCTGGTCTGCCGGTTGCTTGACTAAAGGACATGGGTTTCATACCGGGTGACCTCTATGTCCTCATCCATTTCCAGGGCACCAGGGAATTCGACGTGAGTTTTCTGACGTCATAGCTCCTGGACTGCTTCTAGACCAGGTGGGATGCGGCAAAGAGCGTGCAGGATTCTCACGGAGAAGGATTTACCGCGGCCCTGGTGTCGTGGGTCAAACGGTTAACCTTCCTGACTGCAAACAAGTCCATGCATATCGCAGATATCCTAGGGTGGGTCAGGAGGTTTGGGGAGATGAAATTATTAATGACGAGGTTAGGATCTGGAATGGCAGCTGGACGCTCACCCTCCAGCTGCGCGAGATCGGGGGCATTGTACAGCACCTGTCCATTTCATTCTTCATCGAGGCTGACCAGGTGTCCTGCTTCTATGCTGTTCAACCCTGGGCGTGTTTCAAGTGTAGTTCCTACCGCCACTTCAGTAGTGGTTGCACGGTTCTCCACTGCATGCTGTGCGGTACTGTAGGACAACTGAGAGACAGATGTGACCAGATTCAGTGAAACCTCTGTGGGGAGCTGGGGCATGCCTACTGCTCCTGCCCAAATGCCACGCATAACCTGGAGGAGCTCTGGCGGAATGACCCATGGGAGATGTCTCCTCTGGGGGAGTGTTGCGATGCGGGACGGAGGGCGCACAACTCTCTGGGGGCACTGCTCCAGTTAGTAGGCCCACCGATCCTGGATGCGCAGATGAGGGAGCGGTCCACTCCCGCCAACGGTCCGTTTCTCGTCCCCTTGCTCCCACACCAGCCACCCAGCATTCCATCTCCGGAAGGGGGGAAAGATCTGTGGCATCCATAGTCGCCATCTCAGGGGGCAGGCAGATACAATATGATGGCAAGTAGGATCTCAAACTGTCAAAACCCTTCGGAGGGTTGGCAGGTTGTGGGGGAGAAGGTGAACGGTCCGGTCAAACCCTGGGCTATGCAGGAAGAAACAGACGACTGCGAGGAAAGAGGTTTCCGCACCCATTCCCCCTGACGTCCTCCTCGGAGGACACTCACCAGGCCGTGGCACCTCAACATCCCACCATTCGGGAGACAGGTCAGCCCCTTGTGGTGGGGGGGACGACTCTCGTAGCTGTCCTCCAAGGGGCCTCTGCCCACCTCCAACTGCTTTTCCATCTTAGCAGGGGAGTCGAGGCGGACCTGTTGGAAGCTGTGGAGCTGGAGGGACCCGTCAGGTCTGGTGATGGTCCTTCCGACAAGTATGAAATGGTCCTCTTGGGGGATAACAATGTCATCCCCTCTGGTAAATCTGTCTCTCGGGTGGCGGGTTTGCAATCGGCAAAGGATACCAACCATTTTTGTAGGGTCCACCAGCAGGTAATCTTTGTATAGGAAACCCACTTGGATATTCTGGGGGCCCTGCATCGTGTGAAGAGAAAATGGAGATTGGGCCCTCCTCCTCTCTGGCCACAGAGAGATACAGGAGGTGGCCATCCTCCAAGACATGGAAGTTTTTTTTCAGTGAATGGTTGAGTTAAGGAAAGGTAGATGCGTGGTTCTTGAGGTCTCGCTGGCTGGGCAACCTCTCTGATTAACATCTATGACCCAAAATCCAAATGGGAGAGAAAACGTCTGTTCATCGAGAGAGCCTTTCCTTTACACGCCCAAGACTTTAACGGCGCCACTAGGCCCAAAGATGGGGGGTACCCGAGAGCGAGAATCTATTTTCTAAACAGGATGCTTAGACAGGATGGCCTTGTCGATATGCACACTCCGCATGTCTCAGGCCTCACCAGGTTCACTTTTCAGAGGAGAGTAGCAGTAGGATAGATAGGTTTTATGTTAAGGAGGGCTTGCCGGCCTCGGCCCCGTGAGGACACCGGTGGAGTTCTGCGATCACCTTATTCTGTCCTGCAAGTTGAACATCGTGTAGTCCCCTGCAAGAGGCATTGGGATCTGGCAACTCAACACAGACCTCGAGGATGCAAAGGTTAAGCAGGCCTTCGAGACGTTCCTGGTGGACCAGATGACTTTGGAGGATGTATGCACCTCAAAGTCAGAGTGGTGGGAGATAGTCAAAGTGGGAGCGCGTACCCCTTTTTCACTCTTGCCGTGAATGCAAGTATAAGATCTACCTTGGCCTTCTGCAGAAGCTTGACCGCCTAGTCACACAAGGAGGTGATTCAGGGGAGATCTCCAAGGTCCGCTCCTTGATGAAAGAGTTCCAGTACGCCTCGCTTGTAAAATAGATATCACGGGTCTTACCACTCACCTGACCCCTTTTCTGAGTTGCAAGCATAAGGAAGGTATCAAAGTCATCTCTGGGGTATGTGACACCTCTGGGGTGTTGTGGGATTCGTCCCAGGGGATTCACGACGTAGTCAAAACGTACTACTTGGAACTCCTCGGAAAGAGGCGGGCCCAGCCAGACCAGGTGGAGGGCTTCGTTTATGAATTCAACCCTCATCCTGAGGTTGGGGCTTCCCTCTGTGAGGAGTAGATTAGCCCTATCACTGCAGCTGAGGTAACGGGCACCATCTTGAACCAGAACAAGTGTAAAGCACCTGGGCCCAATGGGCTCACGGCTGATTTTTACCAGAGTTTTGGTGCGCTCTTGGTGACCCATCTTGGACGTCTTAGAGTCCCTCAAAGGGGGCATTTCCCACCCCCACTTTAAGGAACTCGGCAGTGATATTGTTGACCAACCCGGGGGGTAGTGGATGCGGAAGATGTGTGGAACCGACATCCCATCTCGCTGCTGAACAGTTGACAGGAAGATCCTGGCAAAAGTGTTATTTCTGCGGCTGCATGCTTCGTCTGGGGGTCTCCTGTCTAGCTGGCAGTTCTGTACAGTCCGCGGCTATTATGTCTTTGATGTTGTTTTCGAGGTATGAGAGGCTGTCGAGAGGTGCAGGGCCAGTGATTGGACGGGACATATACTGGCACTTGAGTCCAAGGCCTTTGACCGGGTGGATCACCTCTATCTGTGGGCAGTATTGAGGCGCAACAGCCTTCCGGGACAATTTATCAATTTGCTTATCACCCTTTATGGGGGGGCAGAAAGCTTTGCTCTTGTGAATAGTTGGAAGAGGCGACCACTTCGGGTCCCAGCCAGGGTCCGACATGGCTGTCCCCTTAGTCCTCTGCTTTATGCATTCACTATCGATCCCTTCCTTCGAAGGATCGAGGCGGGACTTCTGAGAAGGGTCGACAGGGGTCTGGCAACGGCACTCCTTAGGGTGGTGGTGTACACGGGCGACGTCTCTATCGTGGTCTCCGATTCATTGGAGGCCGTGCTAGTGGAGTTATTCTCATGCTATTCCTCCACCTCGTTGTCCCAGATAAACCGGGTCAAGAGCAGGGTGTTCTGGTTCAGGAAGAATGGGGGACGGGTTTCTCCTCCTGGATGGTTTTCTGCCTCCCCAGTCTGAAATTAAGATCTTAGGGATTCAGTTCAGCCGGGGGGACAATGCTCAGCCGGGGGGACCGACAGGTTGGCCATAGCCTCCGGTAAGTCTCTGAGATCTTACCAGTGAAAGATGTCTCGGGCAGAGAGGATTCACTTGATAAGGACTTATATACTGCCTATCTTCGGGTATGTCAGTATGGGGTTTCTCTTGCATAGTGTCGGGTATATTAGAAGGAGGAAACATTAAAATGGATGCCTGTAGCCAGCTTGTTTTAAAATGGAAAGTCTTTTCCTTTTTCAATTTTCCCTAGTTTTAGAAATGAACAGATTTTTTTTTAAGGTTTCACCTAGCCGTGAACTATTTAGGAGTTTATTTTTTTTATAAATGCCAGACATAATGGAATTTTAAAATGTTTTTATTTGATATAATGCCGAGCTAAGTGCCAGAGAAAGGAATTCACCTGATAAAGAGACTCAGTAAAAACTTTGAGAGGAGTGGAGATTATTAATTTAAATTTTGGCAGGAGAGACTCAAAGTCTAACGACTGAAAATAGGGTCTTCAGTAAGTCAGATTGATCTCTTGACCTGAGAGAAGATATATTAAAATTAAAATGTGGAATTAATCAGAAGTGCAACACTGCCCTCTAGAGGTATAGTAAATATATTAATATAAAGAATGTAATATTTAACCCTTTCACTGCTGAGGACGTGTGGGACACGTCCTCATTGATGCACGTTACATGCTGAGGACGTGCCCCACACGTCATCAGCTGTGCGGGACCCCCGGCGGAGATACTCACCTCTCTGTCCGGGGTCCCGCGGCGTTCTGACTTCAGCGTCCTCAGACGCTGAAGTCAAGCTCCTCCCAGCGTAAATGACGTCATTGCACCAAGCGCGATGTCATTTCCAGGCGACCCCCCCGGCAATGCCGGGAGATAGCCTGGAAAGGAGGGGGGGGGGGTCCGTTCGGATCCCTCTCCCTCCCGATCGGGAAGGAGCAGCGCCAAAAGCCAGGCATCCCTTAAAAGGGGAGAGTCTCCCCTTTTAAGCGGTGCCTGGCTTTAACCCCTCAAGCGCCGGGTTGCACTTCAGCGCCTTGCGGCGCCGAAGTGCAGCCTAGCTCCGGTGGGGGCCGCCATCTTGGATGGCGGCTCCACCCCTGGGTCTCCCCTCGCTGCCTGACGTCATCACGCATAGCGTGATGACGTCAGATAGCCGGGGAGCCCCTAGCTGCCCAGGGATTTCCCAAGGAAATCCCCTGGTGGAGATAGGGGGTTCTTGTCAACCCCGATATCTCCAGAACCATGGCAGCTAGGGGGTCATGGAGGGGGTCATTTGAAAGGCCTGAGCATGGCCTTTCGAATGATAAACAAAATAAAACAAAATAATAAATTTAAAAAAAAACATGTTTTTTTTGTGTGTTGTTTTTATTAATGCAGCAATATTGTTCACATTTCAACTATAATGTGAACAATGATGCTGCACTAATGATTTTTTTCTATGGGGTGCGTTTGCTAAAAATCACGTAATTCCCCCCACAAAATGTAACAAGTCCCATTTCAAATTTTTGTACAAGCGCACCCCATAGAAAACATAACCGTAAACGCTCATGTTGTAAAATGTGAAAAAAAAAAACACTTTACACACTGCAGATGTTGTATTTTTTGTTATAATATACATACAGGACATGACGTATACATATAAAAATGATATATTATGAATCTGCGGAGTCTGCCGGAAAGAACGATATATAATATGTATGGGTCATTTATTAAAATGTGGCTTCAAATCGCATTTAAACATGATGAGCGAAAGCGGTAAAAATGAGCTCAGCACATAGCGGTGAAATGCAGGGGTTAAATGGAAAGAGATTGTCAGTGACGTCAAATTGACTATAATTGAAGCTGTACTGTTCGTTGCAAATTCATTCAGACTTACACGACAATGCATTCAGACTTCAAGGACACGACAATGCAGTCAGATCATTCGAGGACATAATTTATTTATTTATAAAGGATTTTATTTATAAAGGATTTTTTACCAGGAAGGATACATTGAGATTTCTCTCGTTTTCAAGCATGTCCTGGGTTCAAGAACATTGAAGTGTTACAGTTACAGAAATACAAAGTAATACAATGCAAGATAAAAAAAAAAAAAAAAACAGAAATATACAGATTAACAGAAAAAATATGTAGGAAATCTAGTCACTAGGTTACATGTTTACAGGTGCATTCTGTATTGAGGTATGTTAGTAAGGAGCTTTTGAGTGACTTAAGACTGGGGGAAGATTTGATGATGCCTGGGAGGTTATTCCATAATTGTGGTGCTCTGTAGGAAAATGAGGACCGAGCCACTGTCTTTTTGTATTGTGGTATAGCAAGTAAGGTGCTGGTCCTGGATCGGAGGTTATAGGATGAGGGAGCTGCTGGGGGAAGCAGTCTATTCAGGTAGGGTGGCAGCTTCCCAGAGATGCTCTTAAACACCAGGCTGGAAAGGTGAAGGGTGCGTCTGGATTCCAGCGACGGCCAGTTTAGCTCTTTTAACATGTCACAATGGTGGGTCATGTAGTTACCCACCATGCATTCAGACAGGCAGACCATCGCAAGCAGACCATCCCAGGACACAATGCACTCAAGATTTCACACCACATCTCTAACTCACATGCATTGATTATCTGACATTTCACATATTCCAAAACAATCAAAGAATATTCCAAGGCTGTAACTCATTGAATCCAGATTGGAGGTAATGTATGAGAGAGCAAATTTAAGGTTAATGTAATTATATATATCTGGAGTATTTCTTGTAATAGCTAGATCCAGAATCTAAAATATTTCTATTCTGCAGATAGAGATATGAAGAAGAATCGGATATAAGGATTTCTCCTAAAGAAACTGTTGCAAGATTGATATACCGATATATATATTGAATTTGGAAATTACTGTGATTGAAATTAATAAGCAAGGAATTATATAACTACAATATAAAAAGCAGAAGATTAGAAGCTTAATTCTCGATATTCACTAAATAAATTTTTATTACTTATTCTAGAAATAAAATAAGTGATAGCTCATCTTTTGTTGATCCACCTTAGCATCGAGAGATACATATATCTCTACAAGATCTAGCTGGTTAAACATTGGTTTGCTGGGAAATGTGTTAAATTTTCGTTAAGCAGAAATGTTGATTAAGCATTTGTGTATAGTTACTAACTGATAAGGTAAATGATATTAATCATATATGCAGTTACTAACAGGTGATACATATATTGTGAAGCTAGTTTATAAATTTTTGTTTAGGAGATTTGAAACTTTTTTGTATACGTAATAAATATATTTTTATCCGATTATTGATTAGTGTATTCTTCAAAGCAAAACACAGACAATTAAAAGAATTTAGGAGAATTTCTAGGAAATATAAACGATTGATATTTGTGTCTCGTATAAGTTTCTTATTGAATATAAATCTCGACGTATTGTAGGCACGTGCAGAGATAATAAACCCTACAATAGGAGTCTCCACATCCGGTTGTTGGGCATGTTTTTCCTCATGCTGTGGGAGAATAGGCTCAACCCCATCTGGAGGGAGGCCACGCACCTGTCTAGAAAAGATGGTGGGTCGGCCATGGTCAACCCTGTCGTGTTCTTTACCATCGATTTCCTGAAAAGGAACTTTGGGGGTCTTCTGATGGATGACCTGTCTGGATGGGTGCACAGATTCAGATTTTGGGTGCCACCTTTTGTGGCTGACTGACTTCATGGCGGGGGGGGGGGGGTGAGGAGCATGCAAGTACATCACTATCTCCCGACTTCAGTTGTGCAGGCCGTGAGAATGATGAGAAGGTGGGGCGTCACAGTGGCAGAGGTCAGAGATACATCCAGGAAGTCGGTGGAGTCCAGGGTGTTGGCCTCGCACTACTGCGTCTCCCTTGCCTTGAGGGATTGCCCGCCCCATACTCTCGGGGTTGCAAAACTTTAACTCAGGAGAATTCCACCCAAGTACGAAGACATGGCATTCCTTTCCTTCCATGGCAGAGTGTACATATGAGGGAACCTCAAATCGGAGGGATCTGAATCATCAAGTACAGGAACATAGCGGACTGTGGTTGTCCCCGAGCGGAATGTTCCGAGACTGGAGTCCATGGACCACTTTCTCGAGTGCCCGTTCAATCTGGCAGTCTGTCGCGAGGTCTCAGCCACCCCGGGCATCCCATGGCTCCCCAACCAGACTTACGATGAGTGGGTCTACGGTTTCATTTGGGCACTTTATTCTTAGTGTTGTCCTTAGATCTCCACCCGTCAAAAGGTCCTCCCTCGCCAGGTGGTGGTGAATGACATTCTGGTGGTGGCGGGGATCTGTGCCATCGAGGGGGCCTCCCTGCATGTGCCCTATTAGCAGAGGTTCTGGTGCAATGTCAAGGTCCGCCTTGAGCTCCAGGGAGGTTTGACTGTATTCTTCTTCGAGCACCACCTCTCGTAGGGTGGAGGGTATTTCTATTCATGTTTCTGTGAATTCGCTCTTTCCCCCGTAGATTTTTATGGAAGGCTCCCCACGAGAGGGTAAAGGAGTACCCGTTTTCAATACTGGTTAACATCTAAAAGCGGGTGCGGAGACCCGAGGTGAGAGGGATGGCTTTTCTTGCAGCAGATGTACGATATTTCCTGTCTCCTCTTTGCTGCGATGCTAGTTTCCCTGAGATTGGGATTTTGGAGGGAGAGTTTTCAGGGCATGGGTTTTCTTTGATACAGGGGATCCGGGGAGGAGGGTTTTCCCCCTCAGTAGGGATTCTTTACTGTGGGGGTGGGGCTTGGAGTGGATGTTGTTCGAAGGGCATGTTTGGGGGGGATAATCAGTGAGGGGGGCTGGTTTTTCTTGGGAATGTGAACTGCTGTTGAGGAGGACAAGATTTCTCCCCTTGTGTATTTTTTGGTTATGCTACGATGATTGTACCTCTGTATATTGTACATATGGAATATATATATTTATATGTTCTTCTGCATCAATATCAAGTTGCGGTTGTATATATTGTATATGGTTTTCTGTGGTGGGGAAGGGGAGTGTTGTGTTTAGGGGTGGATGGGTGTGTGGACCCCGACGAGACTGGACTTGCAGGCGCTATGGACAATGCGAGGGTCTCGTGGGTCACGGGGAAGGGTTTGTGGATCATTTTTGGACATTCGGATTTGTAGAATGCTTGGACATTTTGTAACAACATGCTGACGTCGGTCTCCTTTATGTTCTTTTCCGACCGGAGGTCAGACCCTTATTGTGTTGCTGTTCCTGATTTACTTCTGCATACTGCCCTAGTTTAGTTGGTTTCACCTGTGTCAGTCGCCTGCCTCTTTTGTTGACCTTTGCCACCAAATTTTTGTTGCCATTTATTTTGACCTTCTGGACATACTTTCCTCCAAACTAGTGGACTTTGCTTTCCATTCCCCGTTGGGTTTATTTCCTCGGAGCTTTGAGCTGCTTCATGGTAATTGGTTTCCCCTGATGTCATTTGTTGCCTTATACGTTGTTCCCTGTTGATTTTTGTAAGGCTCCTGTTTGGCCTATTGTTCATGTCGCGCATTTACATAAATTCTATATTTCCAGATCCAATAGCATATATTAAAGTTGCCTGTCCCAGTCCCTGCCTCTCAGCTCCTCCCCGATGGTGTTGACTGAGTGTCCCGGGGGTCCGAAGCATTTACTTTGAAAAAATTGAGTGTTCAAAGCAGGCCGCTCACCTGCATACTTCAGCTAGGAATAATGGACTCACAGGACTCAAACGTGTTTTGGTATACTGTATATTTTATTACAAATAAAATTTGCCTTATTTTACGCCTATCCCGGGCCCTGGATGCTTATATTCACCAAGGAGGTGGCTGAGGCTAATAGGTGATCCGGTGCACCTTCTTAAGTCACTGGCTGTCTACAAATCCGATGTCTGACCGATAAGACGCCAGCAAATCTGAGCACGACATTCTTCTCCTTTGTTTGCACTCAATTTTATACAATATTGCTCTATGCGAGTCATTTTATATTTTGAGGGGACACTGCGAATGTCCTGTTCCTGTAAGGAAACCACACTTCTGAGCCACAGGGTGCAGCAGAAGGAACCACTAACAGGACAAGAAGCGCCAAGTCCAGCACATCTTTCTTTTATACAGACTTACAAGGTGGAAAAGGGATATACCACCAACTGGTCTGCAGAGGCAGCTGATTCCACAAATACGAGATACTGTAGGACTTAATTTTATTCTTCCCTGCACTCAATAATTGTGAACGTCTCAATACTAAGACTTTTACAACCTGGAGAATACAGTATAAGACTGTAAATGTCACATTACTTTGTTTTATCCTAGATTGTTTTATCCTATTTGCACCATTTTACTCGCATTGCATTAAGGTTGTTTATTTGCCATCACCACCGGGTGGCGCCAGTGGCACAGATTAGCACTATTTAAACATGGGCTTAAACTGTGCATGCAGCATCAACTCATCCCTCTGACCAAGCACTAGCATACCTTGTGTGAAAAGTACGTAAGATACGCAATTTGCATATGTACGTACAAAAGTTACGCACACTACGCAAATTGCTTATGAAAAAAGGGGAGGAGTTGGTTATTTTTACATAAAATTCCTTTTAAGTAAACTTTTTTCTAAAATTTTTTATCCAATGAATTAATCTAAATAATAAAAATCGGCCAACTAATCGAGTAGTAGAATAATCATTAGTTGCAGCCCTACAAAGCTGAAACTTAACCTCCCTGGCGGTATTCCCGAGTGTGACTTGGGGTTAAAAATTTCACTACTGCGAACGGTAACCACGAGCCACACTCTGGCTGGATGCATACTCCCCACCTCCTGGCTTCCTCGCTGTCTCTGCAATGTGATCGCGGCGAGCGGCTTCCTGGTAAGGCTTCCTGCGAGTCACACGATGCAGGGGGCGGGACCAGCAGCAAATTTAGAAAAAAAAAGTATAAAAAACACTGTATAATCCAAAGTGCATTGTTGATGAACGGCCACTAGGTGGCAAAACAGGATAAGAAACAGACCATACATCGCCTCACCCTTGTTTTCAGACAGATTTCAGTGTTTTTTATTGAATATCATTTATTTGCATTATTTTGGATAATTATTTTTGGGATAATAAATTATTATGTCAGGTTTCAAACTTTATCAGACTCCGTGTATTTACTATTTTTTTTATTAATTAATTTATTTATAAAGGATTTTACCAGGAAGGACTTTTGATTGCACGGATTTCAGTGCGTGATTCCTAATTATTACAGGCTATGTACAAAAACACGTTTCCTTTAATAATAAATAAAAAAAAATGGAGACGCTTTTAGACACGAAATTTTGAAAAAATTAGACCGCCAGGGAGGTTAAAGGAATTGACGGAAGGGCACCACCAGGAGTAGAGCCTGCGGCTTAATTTGACTCAACACGGGAAACCTCACCCGGCCTGGACACGGAAAGGATTGACAGATCGATAGCTCTTTCTCGATTCTGTGGGTGGCGGTGCATGGTCGTCGTTCGTTGGTGGAGCGATTTGTCTGGTTAATTCCAGTAACGAACAAACGGTTCTGGCTCCAAGAGCCTGGCGCGACCTGCTCCATGGACAGTGGGGACTGTCACCACGAGACTGCCACCGCTGGAGCTCAGGGCCGAAGTAGGAGGATGTAGGCGAGTATGTTGCCTACACATACTCCCCTGCATCGGCCCCGCGTCCTCCACCAGTGGCGGTCCTCCTGCATCCAGTGTCCGCTCTCCGTGTCAGTCACCGGGATGACGTCACAAAAGCCCAAAGGCTTCAGTGACATCATACCTGCGACCAACCGAGAGAGGACACTGGATGCAGGAGGACTGCCACCGCTGGAGGACTCAGGGCTGATGTAGGTGAATATGTGCAATGCTCTCCACCCCCGCAACAAAATCATCACCCGGGGCCTGCCCGAGCCCCCTGCTCGGCCGGCCTTCAGACTCAGGCGAGCCCCCTGCTCGGCTGGGCCTCCAGGCAGAGCTGCAGACTCACCTGAGCCTGGAGGCCGGCCGAGGAGGCAGCTCGGCCGGCCTCCAAGCTCAGGCGAGCCCCAGGCTCGACTGAGCCTCTAGGCAGAGCCGCGGACTCACCCGAGCCTGGAGGCCGGCCAAGAAGGCAGCTCGGTCGGCCTCCAGGCCCTATTTTGAAAGGAAAATTTTTGAATTTGAATTTTCCATTTCGGCTGAAACCCAAAGCACAGTTTTCGGCCAATGCCGGTGGCCGAAATTTCGGTGCAACCCTAGTGTTATTTAATGAAACTAAAAATATTTATTTAACAAAGGTTTGTTAGAGGGTAACCACCCAACCTAGAAACCTTTCCCTTACAAAACTTTTAGATTTCCAGGGTAATTGATACCAAACAATTTGTTATGAAGTGTCCTACACTTTAGCCAATAAAATTTCTCAGCAGCAATTATTATATTTACTGTAACAATATGTACTGTAAAGTAAAAAAAAATAAAAAACACAGAACACCATTTTGCCTGTGTGACTCACCAAACTCAATAAAAGAATACGGACGTGATACTGTGGGCACCTTTTTTCCATGTTGTTCATCAAACTCAGAATATAAATCTTCAAGATAAGCAAATGCCAACTTCTTGGGAAACGTTGCTTCACAAAGAACCAGATAGCACACTCCCTTCTCAATTAGGTAGCTAGAGTCAACAAGATAACAGATTAATCACAGAGTCCTTAAAATAAAAATTAAATAATTGCTATCAGGGTTATTCAGAGGTGAAAAGCTGGAGAATGACTGGAGAATGGAGAATGACTGGAGAAGGGAAAACTCTAGCAGGGCTATTCAGAAAGAGGTGAAAAGCTGGAGATTGACTGGAGAATTGAAAATTCTAAGTCAAAATAGTCAAACCAGAAAAATTCTCCCATTTATCTCACTTTCCAAATTGGCTATTTGGTCTACATTGTTCTCTTCTCCTGCCAATTCAAGGTTTTCACCTCTCTCTGAATAGCCTTATAGGTCAAAATAGACAAACCAGAAAAATTCTCCCATTTAGCGCACTTTCCAAATGGCTATTTTGACCTAGAATTTTCCCTTCTCCAGTCATTCTCCTGTTTTTCACCTCTCTGAATAACTCTGTATGTGTACATTGAGAACCTCTAGAATATTGCAAATACATTTAGATATCAACTTCAAAAATCTTTTAAAAAAACAAACAAATCTCATTAATAAATTATAAAAGGGGTTATAAAAGAAGTTAACCATCAACTAAGGACCGGATTTTATCAAGCCGAGACTCCTTACTGTATATTAACAGTTCCCATTCTTTGTATAGGAGCCATTAAGATGGACTCAAAGAAAAAGCAAGTTTTTCCAACATAACTCACTGTTCTCGGCTCAAATAGGCATTCTTGAGAGTAACAGCCCTCAAAGCCTGATAAGTGATTATGCAAAATCACCTGACATTTAAACCTGTGTTTGTTTCCAAGGAACAACCACTGCCTGTGAAAAATCGCATTTGTCACCATCAAAAATCATTGCCACTACCAGCATCCACGCTTCCTCTGTGCTCCTGGAGTATTGAAGCTGCTCAGACCAATATCCCTACCGTGCAGGGCCGGCCCGACGATGGAGCAGCGCGGAAAGGCGCAGATTGTATCTGGCGGGAAATTTTGCGCCCGTCCGCCATCTTCTACGTGGTTTATTTCCCGGTGCCGCTGCTGCACTATTTTTTAGCCAGTGCGGCGGCGGCAGCATCTAATGTGGTGTGGCGGCAGGCGCATTGCTACACTGCGCGCTGGCGCCGCCGCTGGCCGCGCCCACCAACACTCATGCTAGGCATGCGTCCATTGGAGCGCAGGTGGCGGTGCGGATAGATCCTCTTCTCTTCCTTCCCGACCCATCGTAACACTTCCTGGCTCCAGGGCGGCGCGCATGCACGCTGTTGTGGTGAGGAGAGGACAGGAAGGTGGTGACTGTGAGACCCCTGACCGGCCGGATCTCGTGTTGAAAGACCCTGGATGGAGGAGGACCAGCCACTGCCCAGGCCAGCGCTGGAACAGACTGACTGAGACTGCAAAAGTAAGTGGGGTGGGGGGGGTGACAGGTCTCCGCCTGAGGTGAGAGCTGGCCTGGGAGCCGCGCCGGGGCAGCCATCTTGCTGTCTCCCGGGAAACAAGCCGGGGCAGCCATCTTGCTGTCTCCCGGGAAACATGAGCGGTAAATCGTGTGGGATGTGGAGCAATACCAGGCCGTGTTGTCCAAGCTGCTGCAGGAGGAGAACAAGTTCTGCGCGGATTGCCAGTCCAAAGGTAACGGTGCGCCGTTGAGCATCTTGTTGTCCCTTGCACCCCCATCCCAACGTGAGGGTAGCCCTCCTCACTGACATTCAGCTGGCAAGGAGGTGCCCAGTGCCTGGCACTGCATTTATACTGCATGCCTCCTATTGATATGAGCGCCATCATTCCCTGTCACCATAAACGGACTAGCAAGCCCCTCTATATGACATTGTCAGGTCACAGATATTAAGCCCAGCAGGGAGACGTGTAACCCCCCAGGCCAGCCCCTGCCAGAAGCTCCAACATCACTGAAAAGCCACCACACACTGACAGCTCTGACACTCATGCAAAAATAACTTTGCCAGTCTGGAGGGGGGAGGGCTGTGCCAGTCTGAGAGGGGAGGGGGGAGCTCTGATATGTTGGCCGTCGCATGGAGATGTTATCCTCAGTCATGTGACAGTCCCCATCCTTGGAGACACATTTCCTTATGTGTGTGTGTGTGTGTGTGTGTGTGTGTGTGTGTGTGTGTGTGTCTGACTGTGTGCGTGTCTGACTGTGTGTGTGTCTGACTGTATGTGTGTGCATGGATGGATGTGTGGAGCTCTGGGATACGCTCATACACACCGCACATTACTGTGAGCTTTATTGCTGTGGAGCTCTGATGCAGTAATGTGCAGTGTGTATGAGCGTATCCGAGCTCCACAGCAATAAAACTCACATTAATGTGCTTATGAGCGTATCACAGAGCTCCACAGCAGTAATACTCACACTCGCTGATACACACCACACATTACTGTGAGTTGTAAGGCTGTGGAACTCTGGATACGCTTTTACATGACACGTGTTTTTATTTTTATTTTGGGGGGCAGCATTTCATCATCGCTCCAGGCAGCACAGTGGCTTGGGCCGGCCCTGCTACCGTGACACTGTTAAAAATAAGATTAATATGCATATTTATCAGGACATGCAATTTAGATTTCTGATTTTCCATCATGTAAGACATTCAGCAGCGCCATGCTAATTAATGGAGATAATTGAAGACATCAAAAACAGATTTCATTCTGCAAATATCTGGTATTCCTTTGTTAGGACATACAAAAAAAATCTAATTTACAAGCCAAAAAGGATTTTCTCAACATCATTATTACCATAGTTGAACCCACAACAAATAATTTTACAGACACCACATTGAAAACTCTTGTTATTTTATTTCGGTGTACCGGAGTGTGCGAGGGGGTAAAAAGCCGTTGGAGAGGGAAGGCTATGTGAGGAGGCAGCTCCTGGCCAAAAGGGAGAAATCAACAGCTCAGAGATGAGGTGTGTGCCGGCCAGAGGCTGACTGGCATCTTTCGGCCCAGGGGGCAAGTACAAACCATAGGCCTGTGGTGTAGCAAACACGCCCCCCATTTAAAATTAGAAAAAATAACAAATTACATTAAAAGGCAGTTTTAAATAGATCATTTAGGTTTGCTAAAAATAAACAAAAATCCATCATTACCACCTAACTCTAGGCAATGTCCCACCTACCTCAAACCATTACTGCCTATATCAGCACAATGCCCCCTTTTCCTCACATTATTCCCCCTAGTGCATAGCAATGCCCCCTTTTACCCACAACTACCCATGAATCAGGACAATACCCGTTCACATTACACTGACGCCCTTTTAAATCCCAGCACTGCTCCCTAAAATCAAACCCCACAGAAATGTACCCGAGACCAATTTTATGAGTTGTAAAAGCCACCCAGATTCATACACTCACACTGACAGATACACATACTGACAGGCACACACTCCTTTTTTCCATACTCCTCCCCCCCCTCCCCCCTTGCTGCCTTGCACCCTCTATGCGACTTCACCGGGGGTAAAGCAAGAGCTTGTCTGCCCCTTTATGTGACCCCCAGTGGAAGGGGGGTGCAGGGGACCTGCACCCTCTGTGTCAACTCCAGGGGGGAATGCAGGGGACATGCATCCTGTGTGCACCTCGGGGGCAGAGGCCTGTTTCCACCCTGTGCACGATCAAAATTGGCCCTTCGCCCACTGTGTGACCCCCTATGAAAGCAGGGGCCTGATTGCACCCTCTGCTACGCAAGGTCTACCGTGATAAAAAAACAACATCCCTCACTTGACGTCATCCAGTGTGTGCTGCTGTTAGCCTTTAATCACTGTAGACCTTCTGGTAATGTGTTCCCTGGATCTGGCTGCTCCTTGGAGACTGGCAGTGCATGTTAGGAATTGCAGTCCATGTGTGATAGATCAGATTGCCAGCCAGCTGCACACCCCCTCCCCCCAGCTAAGAGGACACCATACACAGTGCACAAAGCAGCAGCCTGGGGACATCCTACAAAGTGACTGAGGTGCCTTATCAAATCTTTGGAAATTTTGGGGGGGGGATGTTATAAGCATTGCAGTGACAGTTGCTGAGCTGAAACTAATCTCATGCATTCATATGGAAAAGCAGAGAAAAAGGAGAGAGGTCTATGGATATAGAGACAGACAAGTAATAAAATCATACCAGGGACCACACTAGATACTATTATAGAGCTAATCACTTGTGTGGGAAAGAGCTGGAGAGCTTGTCATATGTGGTATAAATTTGTATACGAGTAGTTGTACAGTTTGTAAATGACATTGTAAAGCTGGCCTCGTCTGTGCAAGAATACACTATGTTCAGAATATGCTTCTGATATGAATATGTCCATGAAGTTATAAAGGGAGTGCCATACTGAATATCTATAATGTAAAACAGTAAGAGGCAGCGTGTCCGTCGCCACGCTGCCTCTGCGCATGCGCGTGCAACCAGTGTACTGCTGGCTGCGCGCGCATCCAACCGCAGCGGCACGCGCACAGCCGGCATGCTCGACGAACAACAAAAATCCGTTGATGCTGGTACTGCGCCATATCCCGAGGCACTGCCGGATCACGCGGAGGTGCGCATGCGCATTATGCCGGAAGTGACGGACCATTGCCTGGTTGAAGCATTGCCTACTTTTTCAGAACACGTGTTTTACACACATCATAGCTTCTCATTAGACAGTCAATGTGACTCTCCTCCCAGGTTAAAGTCCTGGTCTTCACGTGAAGGCACCTTGCATTTAATTGAAATGGGTATATAAAAGAGACTACACCCTAGGTAGGGTGCGGTCTCATTCTCCCTTATTCATTCACTTCATGGTATGTTCTAGTTGGTTGCAGTCCTGCTTTTAGGATCCGTCTGTGCCTGAGTCTCTGAGTTCTAGTTTCAGGTTCATTATTGTCAGTACCTTCCTGTTGCCCTCGTGTCCTATTTCATAGTTTTTGTGCATTTGACTTCCTGCTTAGTTTTGTTTATTCTCTGCATATTCTTTCGGTTATTGCTTCTTGGGTATATTTAGGTTTTGCCATTTTGTACCATTGTCTGATTCATATCGGTTTCATGTTAGTATTTGGTTTTATGTATATTCTGCCCTTGTGTTCATTTAGGTTCCCTTCTGTGCTTTCAGTTTTCTCCTTCCCTCTAGGTCAGTCCTTTTGTATGTATCTTGTTCCTTATGCCTCCCTGCTGCTTTCTGTATTAGGCTCTCCTATCATTCCCTGCCATTCATCTCTTGCGTAGCCAGTCTCTGGTTCTCCCCTCTGAGTTTATTCCTTTAGTATTAAGCCCCCTCCTGTTATTTGGTTTTGCTATTTTGGTTCTGTCTGTATTCTTGCTAATTGTATATAGCCCTGTACTCTGTATTGTATTTTATTTGGATTCTTGGTTCTTTGGTTTTATTTCCTGTGTTTGTCTATGTGCTTTTGATCCCTGTTAACTTAGATCCTGTCTTGTTTACGTCTAAGGATACTGATAATAAATAGCTTTGATTTATATCTGTATCGTGATTCACTGCGCCGAAGGCTCACATCAATCTGCATTCGCGCCAAACCCCCCCCACCCCATCGTAACACTGGGAGTGACAGGACTGAATCAGCCTCCAGGCAGGAATCAACATGTCCTGGTGTGACAGCTTTGTGTCCCATGGGCGGCTCATAGTCAGACTGCTCCTGCCAATGGAGTGTGACTCCTCTCCCATCACCCGAGACCTACAAGCGGCACAGGCTCCGTGCTCCTCAGCCATGGACCCCCTGGGAGCCCACGCTCAGCCTGGCCATTGCTGTTTGTCTGCTGATTAGCTGCCCGCAAGTCCAAGCATCCCAAGCCCACCAGCAGCCGGAGACCCCTGACTGGAGGATGACCCTGAAAACAATCAGGAACGGGGTGCACAAGATTGACATGTACCTTAATGCTGCCCTGGACCTGCTGGGAGGAGAGGATGGACGCTGTCACTTTAATCACTCAACTACAACCGCCCTTCCAAAAGTCTGCAATGATATCCAAGCTGGGATGGAACAAGGAAACCTAACTGGAGCCATCTTCCTTGATTTTGCCAAGGCCTTTGACACGGTAGACCATGGCATCTTGTTCGAAAGACTTAAAAACTCTGGCATTGGTGATCGCACGCTAACCTGGTTTCAATCATATGTATCCGACCGATCACAATATGTGTCAATTTCTGGCAGCTCCTCCCTCCCCCTCTCTGTCACTTGAGGTGTACCCCAAAGCTGAGATTTATGTGTTCCTCTACCCCTAGAAATAGTCCAAATGGTGGCAGGAATTCTTACCATCTACACACATTTATTTTATTTATAAAAGGATTTTACCAGGAAGGATACATTGAGATTTCTCTCGTTTTCAAGTATGTCCTGGGTTCAAGAACATTGAAGTGTTACAGAAATACAAAGTAATACAATGCAAGATATTAAAAAAATCACATACAGATTAACAGAAAATACATATGTAGGAAATCTAGTCACTAGGTTACATGTTTACAGGTGCATTCTGTATTGAGGTATGTTAGTAAGGAGCTTTTGAGTGACTTAAGACTGGGGGAAGATTTGATGGTGTCTGGGAGGTTATTCCATAATTGTGGTGCTCTGTAGGAAAATGAGGACCGAGCCACTGTCTTTTTTTATTGTGGTATTGCAAGTAAGGTGCTGGTCCTGGATCGGAGGTTATAGGATGAGGGAGCTGCTGGGGGAAGCAGTCTATTCAGGTAGGGTGGCAGCTTCCCAGAGATGCTCTTAAACACCAGGCTGGAAAGGTGAAGGGTGCGTCTGGATTCCAGCGATGGCCAGTTTAGCTCTTTTAACATGTCACAATGGTGGGTCATGTAGTTACATTGTAGCGCAAAGCGGCAGAATGAGTTATACAATGTAGTAAGTTTATGAAGGTGTGCTTGCGGGGCGGCTGCATACACTACATCTCCGTAATCAATAGCCGGCATAAGCATTTGCTGTACAATCTGCTTTCTTACCGCGGGACTCAGGCAGGATTTGTTTCTGTACAGGGCACCTAGTTTGGGGTAAAGTTTAGATGCGAGTTTTTCGATGTAGGGTCCAAAGGATAGATTAGGGTCCAACCACATACCTAGATATTTGAGAGAAGTGACTGTCTTCAGCATGCCATTTGATTTTGTCCCAACACATAGAGGGGATTTTGCAATTTGTGTAGTTTAGGTGCTGTTCCAAAGAGCATCGTTACAGTTTTGTCAGTATTTAAAAAAAGTTTGTTGTTTTTGATCCACTTTTCTACCTCTGTGAATTGTTCTTGCAGCACGGCCTCCAGCTGCGGGAGATTTGGTTTGCTGGTATAGATCACAGTGTCGTCTGCGTACATATGTACAGTTGAGGCTTTGCAGACGTTGGGCAGATCATTTATGAATATTGTGAATAGTAGGGGGCCTAGTATTGAGCCTTGGGGTACACCGCAAGTGACTGGGAGCGGGAGGGAGGAGCTGCCAGAAATTGACACATATTGTGATTGGTCGGATACATATGATTGAAACCAGGTTAGCGTGCGATCACCAATGCCAGAGTTTTTAAGTTTTTCTAACAAGATGCCATGGTCTACCATGTCAAAGGCCTTGGCAAAATCAAGGAAGATGGCTCCGGTTAGGTTTCCTTGTTCCATCCCAGCCTGGATATCATTGCAGACTTTTAAAAGGGCGATTGTAGTTGAGTGATTTGGACGAAAGCCTGATTGATCCGGGGTTAAGTAGTTCCAATATTGATAATAATCACGTAATTGTGTGTAGACACATTTTTCCAAGACTTTTGACATTACAGGGAGCAAAGATATCGGACGGTAGTTGGATACCAAAGTACTGTCACCACTTTTATGGATAGGTACCAATCTTGCAGTCTTCCAGAGCTTGGGTATGTATCCAGTCGCCAGTGACTCCTTTATTAGGGTTGCAACAGGATTTGCAATTGCTGGCGCGCTGATTTTCAGCAGCATTGCTGGTATTTGATCAGGTCCAGACTGGTATTTCATTTTTTGCTTACGGAGAAGTTTAGTAACGACACTGACAGGCACTGGTCTAAAACTGAATTCCTGTCTGATACAGGGACTTTGCACAGTTGGGGGGGGCCTGACCTGCATGAGGCCTCTCTGATTGCATGTCATTTCCTAGCTTGGCAAAGTGGTGGCACATCCAACAAAATAATCATTAAAGGCATTTGCTACATCTAGGGGGTGTTGCAGGGTTTGGTTTTTTACTTTGACAGCAGCTGGCTGGGAGTGGACTGGGGGTGCTTGTATGTTACTTATGGTTCTCCAAAAGTTTCTAGGGTTTGATATGTTATTGTTTAGATTTTCATTGAAGTAATGGGCTTTGGCCATTTTTGTTTGTTTTGTGCATTCATTCCGGCATTTTCGGTATTCGTAGTGATCGTTCATGGAACCAGCACTCTTGAAATTTGACCACCGTCAATCTCCCGCAGCTGGAGGCCGTACTGCAAGAACAATTCACAGAGATAGAAAAGTGGATCAAACACTACAAACTTTTTTTTAAATACTGACAAAACTGTAACGATGCTCTTAGGAACAGCACCTAAACTACACAACTTGCAAAATCCCCATCTATGTGTTGGGACAAAATCGAATGGCACGCTGACCACTGTCACTTCTCTCAAATATCTAGGTATGTGGTTGGACCCTAATCTATCCTTTGGCCCCCACATCGAAAAACTCTCAACTAAACTTTACCCCAAACTAGGTGCCCTGTACAGAAACAAATCCTGCCTGAGTCCCGCGGTAAGAAAGCAGATTGTACAACAAATGCTTATGCCGGCTATTGATTACGGAGATGTAGTGTATGCAGCAGCCCCACAAACACACCTTCAGAAACTTACTACATTGTAGAACTCCTTCTGCCGCTTTGCATTACAATGTAACTACATGACCCACCATTGTGAAATGGTGTTAAAAGAGCTAAACTGGCCATCGCTGGAGTCTAAACGCACCCTTCACCTTTCCAGCCTGGTGTACAAGAGCATTTCTGGGAAGCTGCCACCCTACCTGAATAGACTGCTTCCCCCAGCAGCTCCCTCATCCTATAACCTCAGATCCAGGACCAGCACCTTACTTGCAATACCACAATACAAAAATACAGTGGCTCGGTCCTCCTTTTCCTACAGAGCACCACAATTATGGAATAACCTCCCAGACACCATCAAATCTTCCCCCAGTCTTAAGTCACTCAAAAGCTCCTTACTAACATACCTCAATACAGAATGCACCTGTAAACATGTAACCTAGTGACTAGATTTCCTACATATGTATTTTCTGTTAATCTGTATGTGTTTTTTTTAATATCTTGCATTGTATTACTTTGTATTTCTGTAACTAACACTTCAATGTTCTTGAACCCAGGACATACTTGAAAACGAGAGAAATCTCAATGTATCCTTCCTGGTAAAATCCTTTATAAATAAAATAAATGTGTGTAGATGGTAAGAATTCCTGCCACCTTTTGGGACTATTTCTAGGGGTAGAGGAACACATAAATCTCAGCTTTGGGTCCATCCTCTCCAAAAGGTCTTCGTTAATTTCATCTGTAATTTTATTAATCTTGTGAATGAGCAAGAGTTTCAGGCTCCCAAAATAAATGCGTTTACAATCTAAGGGGGTCCCGCGAGCTTACACTCTAAGGGGTCCTTTTCCCGCGAGCTTACAATCTAAGGGGTCCTTTTCCCGCGAGCTTACAATCTAAGGGGTCCTTTTCCCGCGAGCTTACAACCTAAGGGGGAAGAGGAACCTGCTAGAATATATAAATGCATTTGTAATGCGCTGTCAGCTTTGCGCGCACCCATTACAGCTGCTCACTCGGCCCTCCTGTTGCGGATGGGACGGCGACGGATGCGTTACAAACGCATTTATATAGAGAGATACTCTTGGATAGGACATTGAAAAACAAATATGTGCACATGAATTGTGAGCTGGCGACGATAGACTGCCCTCCGGGCAGGCTTAATAACTAGTATAATATATTGCATTAAGCTATGTATTTTTTATACTCATTTTGAGATTAATGCTGTACCTACATTTGATGATATGTCCAACAAGTACATCTGGTCTATACAAGAAGACATTATTGCTGTAAGTTAAACATCTGTACTGTACACTTATTTACGATATTCAGTAGAGAAGCGCTATACCCATATTTTGGTTACTATTTCTGTCTTTGACTTTTGGTGTTGAAAGTGAAAATCAACATAAAGGACTATTCAGAGAGAAGTGGAAACCTTGAGAATTGCCAGGAGAATGAACAATCAAGACCAAATAGCCAATTTGGAAAGGGAGATAAATGGGAGAACTTTTTTGGTTTGACTATTTTGACCTAGAATTTTCAATTCTCCAGTCATTCAAGGTTTTCACCTCTTTCTGAATAGCCCTGACAGGGTAATAAGCAATCCCAAAGTTCTTCTTGCAAGTACCTTGATCGCCATCCACATTTCTTAAATTATACTTTATCATCCGGTTATGGCGCTGTTCAAAATCAATTATATATTCCTCCATGGACACAGAGCTAGTCTTTGTTATACTATCAAAGCTAGAATAGGCTTCATATGCTCGGTCTTTTTCCGCTCTCAGAAACACACTGTCAAGCTTCATCATTAACGTTTCCATAACGGTAGCACTGTCCAGGTCCTCCGCAGGTACAATGTTACTTGAAATAAATGCGATGTTTACTGTTACTCAGAAGTTGCTTAATTCCACATACAGCAACAGAGGTTCTACTCCTCGTTCCTGTACATCAAACAGCCAACCGCCCACCCTTCCTGTCAGCCGTATTATCCCCAGCACAGGAACCTAGTACCGTAATGTACAGAATAAAAGCAAATTTACATGTTAACAGCCAGGACGTAAGAGGTACTTGCCACCAGTTGCTCCACCTAACCTCTACTCCATCACCCCCTGCTCACTCTTGACCACACAGGACTCTTCTGAAGAAGCCGGTTGTGACGACCAACCGCTACCTACCCAGTCGTCACATGCAGAGGGAGACTGTACAAGGGGTTAACAGCTCCAAGCCTCTGGATTTACAAACTCTACAGTAACTCTACAGATTTTCAGCAGATCTCTGATAAGCTGCTCTTTGCTCCTGCCATGCGATTCTACCTGTCTAGATTGGCAAAGCATCTCCAGAGCCGCCTTAGTCTTGCTTTTGTAGGCATCCATGGTTTTCAGGGATAGAGAAAGAAAACAGAAAGGGATGGGAAGAACTATTTGGCACAGTAGGTCTGATTCAGCACAGAGTTCTGTCTTTGTAAAATTACACAAGGACATGTAATTTCTTTAGAACCACAATTTAGCCTCCAGGCAATACAAAGGGCACTAAATTCGCTAGATATCCCACCCGCTGCCAGCCAGTTTGTGACGACCAACCGCTTAACTACAGTGTCATCACATGCGGAGGAAGAGTGTACAAGGGGTTAAACAACTCGAAACCTCTGGATTTACTAACTCTACCCGCTCTCAGGACCCTATGTTATGCCAACCTAACCCCCCCCAAACCGTACACACCCTTCCGACTTTACGCTGCCACCTCAAAAGTAATAGGGCACTTTCAAAACCCCCTTATCTGTAT
The DNA here is from genome assembly GCA_009667805.1 of Leptobrachium leishanense. NCBI lineage: Eukaryota > Metazoa > Chordata > Amphibia > Anura > Megophryidae > Leptobrachium > Leptobrachium leishanense. The sequence continues at coordinate 102,441,480 of CM019070.1, read as the reverse complement.
ACCACCCCAATCCAGCAGACTAACCATATACAGTCAATATCTCGACCACTCTGTCTAACCAATGTCGAGGGTTATGATCCACGGTAAAATCATGGCCATACAGATACGGTTGCAGCTTTTGCAAGGCCCACACAGCAGCTAGGAACTCTTTCTCTACCACCACATATGCGACTTCCCTGGGTAAAAGCTTGCGGCTCAGGTAAAGTACTGGGTGCTCTTCTCCCTTAGCATTAACCTGGCTAAGCACTGCCCCAAGGCCATAGACTGAGGCATCTGTCTGTACCACAAACAGTTTACTGAAATCAAGCGCTTGAAGCAATGGGGAGCTGGACAATGTAAGCTCTGTAAAGGCCTTCTCGCAAGATGGGGTCCAGTCTACCTGACTGGGGAGCTTTTCCTTCCCCTCTGATAGCTGAAGGTCAATTCCTGTATCCCATAAGGAATGCAAACTCATTGCTTCCTTCACCAAGGTCACCATAGAATCACTGACGTCCTCTCCCTCAGGTAAACACACACTCAAGACCACAGCCTCGGGATCATAGTATGCCTTGAGATTCTCATGTACTAGCTGTCAGGTATTTTCAAAGAAACACAAAATGGATGCCTGTAGCCATCTTGTTTATTCGTATATCTATACGTTTATATGTAAAGTCTTTCTCAACTTTAACCTAGTTTTAGAATGAACTCCGATTTATTTTTTTAAATACAAGTTCATTTGTGGGTAAAACCTATTAAAGTAAAACTAGAACAGTTATGTATGGCTAATTGATGCTATAGACGATATAAAATGTCTTTATATGATGATATATGCCGAGTCTAAGTGCTAGTCAGAGACAATTTACTGGTCTGGTTTGTGGGGTTTTTTTTGCATTAAAGATATTTTTCTTTTCTGGTATAAACACACACATATATATATATATATATATAAAATATGGATGGGGAGGCACTTGAGGACTTAATAAAAAACAAAATTTATTAAAGAATCATAAAAACCAATGTTTCGGCCCCTTGAGGCCTTTTTCAAGGTACAGGTAACATACAATAACATACTTATATACAGATAGAGACAAATGACTCACCCAATCCCGCACATACCGATGCCTCGCCGCGCGTCGAGGCAACCCGGAAGTATCGGGTGCACGTGCGTGGTGACGTGTTGGGGGCGTGACTGACGCGTTTGTTACCATAACAACCCCAACAGAAAACAATGGAGAGGATATCAGGAGAGCGGGATGGAGAGCCAGGCCGATGCATATAAAAATGAAAGAAACAGTGAAAATAATACTAAAAGTAGGAGGAATCCCCTTGAAACATCTCCCCGGGAAAAGATTCGAGAGTTTATGCAGAGTGTACGTATAACCCCCAGAGTTCATAACGGACGTTGTCCGTTGCCATGGAGACGAATGCCGAGGGAGAGCGGGACAGAGAAGAGGGGGCGGAGATGACAGGCCGGTGAATGATCCAGACACGCTATCCAGCAGGGTATGAAAAATGTCAGAAAAAGAGGAGAAACTCTGGAGTGGCAAGAATGCAAATACCCCCAAGGGCATACGTCCCCACCTAAAGCGAGATGTACATTAATTAAGGGATCCCCAATGATCCCACAGGCAGGGAGGCCGTCAATTAGGTCATGGTACATGCATGTTTATGCGATTATGTATAAATTATGCATAATATATAATGGTGAAAACGAGGTATCAGGCAGATGGAGCCCCAAATAAACCAAGTGTGTGAACAACTGAAAGAAATGAAAAGAGTGGAGAAGCTAAATAAACGCAAAGTGTGTGGAAATGAGAGAAAGCCTGCAGATGCAGCAGGGGTAGTGAAGAAATAAAATGAGTGGGAATGAAATGAAATGAAAAGGTCTACGGGAAGGAAAAATGGCAGTGATGTGGAAGGGGGCATGATGTGAATGGTGCCATGTACTGGTGTGATTGAAGACCTGATAAGAATCAGGAAAAGGAGAAAAAGAGTGGAGGAAGATGAAAAGAAGTGTGAAAAAAAAGGTAGAGAAGAAGTGAGAGGATGAAATGGAAAAGATAATGGATAGAAAAAAAGGAGAAAGAAGAAAAAGAGCAAGAAAAAGAACCATGAAGAAGATCCCCTTGCATGGAGCCATGAAGTGGGTGTGATAAAGAATGACGTGGGGAGGTGGAAATGATCAGGCGTGAGAGTGCATTGAAAAATAAAAATAATAAATGTGACGAGGGCAGGAAAAACGGCCTATATGTGTATACAAACAAAGGTAAAACTGAGACAAAATATATCCAAGAGAGTGTAAAGAAAAAGAAACAGCCAGAGAAAAAAGGCGCAGGAGGGAGAGAAAGAAAAAACAAAAGCGGGAAAGAAGAAGAAAAAAAGAAGAAAATGCAGAACAGAAAAGAGAGAGATTAACGAGCCGAAAGAAAAGAATTAAAAAGAAATATATTCGTTCAAGCCCTGCGGTGTAACGGTATTCAGGGTACGAATCCAAAACGTATCCCTCTGGAGCAATGCCTGTGAACGGTTGCCACCCCTAGCCAATGGGGGAATATGGTCAATGGCAATAAATTTAAGCGTTGGAAGTCGATGTTGAGCCGCGAGAAAATGTTTGGCTACTGGTTTATCTGTGTGCCCATCCCTATATGCTGTTGTAATAGCTGATCGATGGCCCCGTATGCGGTCCCTTAAGGTCAGGTCCGTCTTCCCCACATATGCGAGCCCACAGGGCATAAATCACATGTGTGGTGAGGCAGGTGATACGATGGCGAATTTGATATCGCTTGCCCGTGTGTGGGTGGGCGAAAGAAGAGCCCGCCATCATGTGATGGCATGTCACACAGCCAGGGCATTGGACACAGCCTAGTTTGACAATGGGAGTTTTGGCAGAGTATGATGCCCTAGGGTCAGTACGAACTAACATATCCCTCAAGCTGGTGGCCCGGCGGTAGCAAATGAGTGGTGGTTGGGCGAATTGTTTAGGCAGTGAACCGTCATGCTGAAACAATGACCAATGTTGTCGGATATTAGAAACGATGGAATTAGTGTTGGTATGGAAGGTGAGAGGAATGGTGATGCGTTGTGCAGCAGGTGCAGTAATTCCTGAACATTAAGGTGTATTGAATTTTTCACGCGCCAGACATAAAGCCCTAGTGAGAATATGGGCAGCATACCCCCTGTCCCGGAAACGTTGTGTCATCTCATGAATTTGTGTCTCCCGAAGAGTATCCTCACTATTGTAGCGCATGGCACGTAAAAATTGGGAGATGGGCAGGGAGTTAAACATGTGAGGTGGATGGTGGCTGTCAGGGCTAAGGAGAGTATTGCGTCTGTATCCTTGCGGTACAAGGTGTAACCAAGGCCATCGGCCTTGCGGAAAACCTCCACGTCCAGGAAATGAATGCGCTGAGGAGGACTATGAAGAGTAAGCTGGATGGGGGTATGTAACTGATTAATACCCTGTATCCAACGGTCAAGTGAAGGGGCATCGCCCTGCCAAATTAAAAAGATATCATCCACATATCGGACGTAGCAGAGGAGTTGTTGCGCAAGGAGAGGTGTGAAATGCTGAAGTTCGAATTGATGCATATAAAAATTGGCGTAAACGCCCGCCATGGAAGCCCCCATTGCCGTGCCGGCCAGTTGTAGATAAGGGTTTTTCAAAACGAAAATAGTTTAAAGTGTGCCTGAGTAATTCCAAAAGAAACTCAATGGGGGGACCAACGTATTCTGCCGAGGCCAGTAAGGTGGTTTTAAACGTGGCCAATCCCTCCGCATGAGGGATAACCGTGTATAGACTTTTAACGTCTAGAGTGGCCAATGTGAGGTTGTCATCTTTACAGGATATCAATGCTATCTTGCGTAAAAAGTCAGGAGTGTCCTTGATAAATGTGGATAGAGAGAATAACGTGGATTTACATAAGCGGTCAATGTATTTGCCCAAGGGCTCCAACAATCCACCCCGGGCCGAGACGATAGGACGCCCGGGCGGTCGAGATTTGTCCTTGTGGATCTTTGGAATGGTATAAAGGATGGGAATACGTGGATGCTGGACTTTCAAATAGGATGCACATTGGTCATTATAGTAGCCTGCTTGTAGCCCCCAGTCAATAGTGGAAATAATGGTGGCCTTAAATTGGATCGTGGGATCAAACCCCAACCTCTTGTAAGTAATTGAGTCAGCCAGTTGTTGATGTATTTCTGAACTGTAATATTCATAGTCCATAAGTACGATGCCACCGCCTTTATCCGCAGAACAGAGAACAATGGAAGGATCCAAAGCGAGATCTTTGATAGCCTGTTGCTCTATTAGTTAAATTGTGGCGATGAGAGTACTTGGGTGAAACAGGCCTTGGGGCGGTTTTTTGCGAAATTTGAGAAAAGGCTTTCACCATGGTATTATTACTTTTGAAATCCTTGGTGCTTTTCAATTTAAGTGGGCTGTATGTTGACCGGTTTGGTTCCACCAGAAATTCTTGAATAGTCAGTGATCGATTGATTTTATAAATTTTCACTTCCTGTTTGAAAGGGGGGCTTGTGGCCGTGGGGACATAAGAAAGACCCTTGGCTAGCACCGAAATGTGCGAAGCTGTGAATCTTTTGTGCGAAAGATTAAAGATGGGAGTCATTTCCTGGATAGGGGCGGTTTTCCCCGAGTGGGTGCGCCGTTGAGATCCCTTGCCCCGTCTTGGCGGACCTGTGCGCCGCCACTGTTGGGGTTGCCCCTGGTGCGTGTCCGGGGGTATGAGATGGCACTGTTGAGCCACACTTTGTTCTAAAAAAGATGGATCACTGGATGGTTGATGAAGTGAAATGTGAGCCAATGGAGGATGTTGGACCTCCGTGTCCGATGCAGATTCCCCCGAGGTTATGTCAATGGTGTGGACCGAGGGCTTGTGAACCCTAGGCTTGGGGCAGCACGGGTTACCCCGGCGACGTCCGCCAGTAAGCCAGCCATAAACTTGATGAGAAGTATAATCGTAGTTAACCCGTTCCATTTTCTGCCTCTTAAAACGTATAAGTTCAGTTTTATATTTAAGGAGTTCATCCTGCAATTTGGTGCTTTGTGGGACAAAGTCCGGTGCCAATAAAATTTGGACGTGAGTGTGCTCAAAAGCGGCAAGATCCTTACGCAGGTCCTGCAACTCAATTCCCACCTCCCCGATGACCAAAAGGATTCAATCTAGCGAGCACTTATTGGCAATCGCTATCCATTTCCTGCATAATTCAGGATTCTGACACCCTATAGTAGGGGAGTTACGGATTCTAAAGCCCCTAGGGATTCGCTTGGCCCGAAAATAATCGGATAAGACGACACCATGCAGATCAAGGTCCACCTCCTTCTTAAGTTTGAGGAGGTCAAGGTAGATGTCCTTCTGGGCTGGTTGGTAGCCCAGCTGTGCCGGAGATTGAGGCCACAGAATTCGCTGTGCATGTTCGTCACTGATGTGCAGGGTGTGTGCCTGCTGCTCATAAGCACCGGCTTGTGTCAAGAAGTCCTCCATGGAATAAAAGAATAAGAACAATGGCCGAGTAGAGATATGGCTCCACCAGTATTTCAAAAAAATAATAGGTGGGACGGTGCAAAACCAGTAGTGGAAGCATAGAAGAAAACTCGGTGAACAGGGCACTCGTTTCCCCGGGTGACTAACTCAATAAAAATAGATATTAAATGGCCTCAGTGCTTAACTCCCATGGGCAAGATACATAAACAAAATATGGAGGGGGAGGCACTTGAGGACTTAATAAAAAACAAAATTTATTAAAGAATCATAAAAACCAACGTTTCGGCCCCTAGAGGCCTGTTTCAAGGTACATCATTTATCACATTGGTGATCCAATCGGAGGTTTCTCCATATCAAGGGGATTATACAGCCTCCTTGCGTCGAAAGTCACGCCGGTGACGTCATCTACGACGGAACTGCTACTTCCTAAAAGAAAGAAAGAAATAACAGGAAGCGCCTCATTTGTGCATGTTCTCTTTCTTGTTTAGGAAGTAGCAGTAGATGACGTCACCGGCGTGACTTTCGACTCAAGGAGGATGTATAATCCCCTTGATATGGAGAAACCTCCGATTGGATTACCAATTAAGGATTGGAGTAATAAGGAGGCCAAGGAGTCCATGGAATCATTGCCGCTGAGGAAGCCATAGGGTATACACACCGAGGCGAAACACGTTTGGCCCTTTTGTTTTTGTTAGATTGTTTTTCTTGTGTGGTTTCAATAAACCATTTTTTATTATTCCATCCTCAATCCATATTTTTTGGTGCTTGGCTACAAAGATTCGTTAAGGGCCTTTTCAGGAGTTGTGCCTATTTGAAACAACCCCCGGGCTGGAACATTAGAGCCATAGTGGCTCTGGAACACGTGAGTGGGCTGAGATTCTGTATTGTTATAATAGGATTCTTGTGCCTACTTACACTATATTGTTACTCTGGTCTTTTCCCAAATGCCATATTGGAGCATTAAAAATAAATAAAAAAATTGATGAACAAGGCCAGTGGGGGGGGGGCCTATATGAATATCCGCCCACAGGCGAATATCACTAGAGCCAGGCTAGGCTCTTAAAAGTGTGAGTGATTGTCCACTGTAATACATGTCAGACTAGGTTAACTATGTCCTTATTCCTTTGTTTTATTGAGGCATTGTTCTTCATTTTGAATCATACGAATCACACCAAGAGTACTATTCATAGAAAGTTGAGTATTGATATACCAATTTCCTTTCAATTTCTGCACTGGGAAGCACCACACCCTTTTTTCCCTTGATTCTTAGATTTTGGCTGTCATTTAGGGGTGACACACACTGGTGTTTAGGCGATCGTGCCATTGTGGTTTCCTACCCCATCTTTTTAAATATTTTCTTGTGCCATTTACCAATCTTTTTTCCCACATAAGCTTATATCTGGAGGATTTTTCTTTGCTTTTTTCTTCTTGATATTTTATACCACAGCTTGGCACATTGTGGTCCTGTATGAGGTTTTAATTTTGGTATTTTTGTTTTCGCTTATTGGTTTTCGTGCCGGTAGGTTTTGTTAATTTCTGCTTTTTTGTGAAAATAAGAGTATTGTGAGGAAATACTTTGCTTTACCTCACCTTTGAAGAAAAAAAAAAACAAAAACATTTACAATGTCCCTTTTCTATCAATTGTTATATAGGGTTACCACCTTATGGACATTTTTCTCTAAGAGGCAATTTTTTGTATTTTTATCTTTTGCATTATGCAGAGGTGCTATGGGCAGGTGACCCCATGTTATACATGAGGTCTATACACCAAGCAATGCAGGGTGATGCTTTGACACATAACACCACCAGCTGAAGCTGCTGTGAGCGGCAAATGACAGCGCAGCATCTCATGCCTGAATTTGTACCCATGCTCTAGCCTTTCCGACAATACTTTACTTGACCCTGTATTTTATTAATTATTAATTGAGCGCCAACACATTCCGCAGCGCTGTACAAGGTGCAAAGGGTAAAGACAGGACAATTCAACAATACATACTGGAGAAGGTCAGTATTTGCTGCCAGCAGATACAGGAGGACGTGAGGGCCCTATTCCCGTGGGAACTTACAAGCTAGATGGGTGAGGGAAACAGGAGGGGGGGGGGGGGCTGCAGTGATGAGTTAATGCAGGGAGAGGGGAGGACCATTTTTAGGTGTGTCGGATGTCTTGTTACGGAGTCAGGTAGTAGGCTTCCCTAAACAAGGGTCTTTAGAGAGTGTTTAAATGAAGCCAGATTTGGGGACAGTCTAAAATTGCAAGGAAGCGCATTCCATAGGGTCAGCGCCGCACGAGAAAAGTCCTGCAGTCTGGCATGTGAAGAGGTAATGGTGAAGGATGCCAGGCTCAGGGTCTGTATCTTTGATGGTTCTGGAGATACCGGGGTCTTTTGGACCTCCGTATCTCCTACACCGTTAATTCCCTGCCAGGCAGGGGGAAGTCCTGTTTCTGATGTTATTGCGCCCATGTGGTCGGGTCAGTGGGCGGAGTGAAGTCCCACAGGCAGGGTTGACATCCAGGATTGGTGCTGAACCTCGACCACTTGCTGGGCACGGTCCTTTGTATCCTAGTGTGAAAGCCGAGCATGCACCTAGCATATCACCTGCAGCAAAAGTAGTTCAAATGGTCAGGCTGCATGGAGTGCCCCCCCCCCCTCTCTCCGGTCCTGTTTGGCTGGTAGCACTTTGAGAACCAACTCTGGGACCAAATTGTTTATAGGCCAATATCGAAAATACACCAAAGCTTCATATTTATATGTGTGTTATTTTCTTATGTAAAGGAATGTGTAGTATAAATATGTGCAAAATTTAAATAAATATAAGTATTATAGCACTTTTGTTGGGATACTTTATTTAAAAATTTGTAATATTTTGTCTCCGACACGTCGCGACTTCTGGTAGATTTGGGATCTGTTTTTAGTTTCAGGATACCCCCCTCCCCCATACCTTTTGAGGCTGCCTACTCTAACGACATCACCCTGGAAGTGCGCCCGGCTTGTCACAAGCAAAATGTGCTTTGATCGATTTGTCCGTTTCTTTTTCTGGTGGAACCCCCTTCCCCTCTTTGTTTGCGTTTTCTGTCCCCCTTTGTTATTTTTTTGAATATTGCTTTATTCTGTGCCTATTTTTATGTATTCATATGTCATATTTTCTTGGTATTTTGTATTTTCGCGTTTTGAAAATGTTAATAAACTCCATTTACAAAAAAAATAAAAAATATTTAGGCTGACAAAAAAAAAAATACAAAATATATTTTTCACTCCTGATTGCAAAAGGTGTGGGGGCACTCTAGATTTCCATGCCTAGACACTTGGGATGTAAATCCGGCCCTGCAGACCTGACAACTTATACAATCCCTTCATGTGGTTTACTTTTGGCTTCAATTCTACCATGCCACATGAGTGTTTGGATAAATTGCATAATGACAGGGTGGAAAACACTGATCAGTTCTGCAGCTGGTCCAGGTCTTTTCCTGTATGGTCTGAAGCAGAAACTGCTCAAACACAAGTAGAAACGAGTTTTGTCTTGAGGAAACCAAGTATTGTTTTCTGTGTATGGAGTTCTTTCTGTTAGTACTATTTTTTAATAGGACGTTGCTCCTTTTATGAAAAGATCATGCAAATACACATTTTGAATAAATAATTTTACATGGTTAAACTAGAGGGTGCTAGAGCATGTTTATTGAAAAGTAGAGATCGGATAAGGCTTAGGAACCACAAGTCTACAGCCACTATTTTAGTTGATCCAAAAATGCTGTTATTTGAAGCAAGTCATTATTGGTTAACGACTCCCTATTACCAGTTAAAGTAAGCGGAAGCCACTAGACTAGCGGCTATGATCATAATGTTAGGAAGCCACACCTGTGTGCTGCCACTTGTTTCCTCTACTGGAGTTCAAAATTGCAGTCCTTCCTCCTGTTTCTCACATCCCCCCACCCATCTAGATTATAAATTCCCAAGGGAACCGGGCCCTTAAATCCTCCTGTATCTGTTGGCGGGATACGGACCTGCCTCCTTTATGTATTGTAGAATTGGCCTGTCTTTACCCATTGTACAGAGCTGCGGAATGTGTTGGCACTTAATATATTATAAGACGACGACTCAAAGGATAAATTGTGCATTCAGTAGATCGCATAGTCAGAAGGATCACAGCAGAGAAATTTGTTTCGAATGTCCTTCAAGTTTGTGGTGAGAGGTGGCGCAGACCATGCCATTTTATTCATCATGGGATGAACAATAAATTTTGCATATTTTCAGTTTGTTCTTTTAATGGGAACGTGGGAGGGTGTCAATTGATTTTGATCATTATTGATACAGCGGAATTCCCCCCCCCCCCCAAGACATATCAGCCGAAAAGGTTATTCGTTTCGGCTAAAAGCAAAACACCAGTCAAAAAGGTCAGCTGAAAACGGATGATCCCAGCTGACACTGAGCAAGCACTCGTTCAGTGCTGCTTAGCTGGAGATAATTGTAATTGGAAAGAGGCAGGAGCTGCTACAGATACTTCTTTCTGCAAACAAGGGGTTAACTGCATGCTAGAGGAGCTGCTGAACACTATCAGGGCAAGTAGTAACCTCTGGGTTCTTAGTGACAAGGAACGAGTGATTTATCTCTGACCTTCCTTATCAGCTGTGCTGTGTCCGCTCTGAGGCAGCATTACACTGAGGACAGGGAGGGGTGTTAATGTGAGGCTGTTTCTCACAGCCAGACTGCCTTCAAAGACATGATCATCATTTATATAGTGCTAACAGTTTCCACAGCACTTTACAATAACCAAAGTGAACAAGATACAGATAAATGGACATAGGATGGAAACTAGAAGCATACATGCGTGAGCGGTCTCCTCCCCTCTTCAGAGGAGGTACGTGGTCAATGGCAATCACTCAGAGTGGCGAGTTGGTGTTTAAATTCTAAAAAATGTTTAGCGACTGGCTTGTCTGAATAGCCGTCACGGAAGGCAGTAGTGATATTGGATCTGTGGCCACGAATCCTGTCACGTAACGATCTGTCTGTCTTGCCTGCATTGGCAAGACTGCATGGGCAGGTAATAAGATAGATAACGTACTCCGTAGTACAAGTGATGTGCTGACGAATTTTAAATCTTTTACCCGAAAGGGGATGAGGAAAGGTAGTCGAGGTGGTCATGTGACTACAGGTGACACAATTCAGGCAATGAGAACACCCGGGTTTTAGAGGTTGAAAATGTGTGGTATATGAAGCTATTGGATCTGTTTTTATGACAAAGTCGCGAATGATACGTGATCTCTTGTAACTAATAAGAACCTGTGAAAAATTCCTAGGTAATGCTCTGTCACTTTAAAAAAGTGACCAATTCGATCGAATAGCTCTGGTCATAGTGTGGCTAAGCGTATGGTATGGCATAGGGACAAAAATGCGTGGTTCCTGCTTAGGGTTGCTAATCTTAGGTTTGTTGAATTTAGTCAATGCCTGTGCAAGTGATTGATCAAGGATCTCACGACTGTAACCCCTCGCTAGAAAATGCTGAAACATCATCAATTTGTACATCAGAGTTGTTACGCATGACGCTTAGCCACACTATGACCAGAGCTATTCGATCGAATTGGTCACTTCTTAAAAGTGACAGAGCATTACCTAGGAAATTTTTACATGTTCCTATTATTCGTTACAAGAGATCACGTAACATTTGCGACTTTGTCGTAAAAAAACAGATCCTATAGCTTCATATACCACACATTTTCAACCTCTAAAACCAGGGTGTTTTCGTTGCCCGAATTGTGTCACCTGTAGTCACAGGACCACCTCGACTACCTTTCCTCATCCCCTTTCGGGTAAAAGATTTAAAATTCGTCAGCACATCACTTGTACTACTGAGTACGTTATCTATCTTATTACCTGCCCATGCAGTCTTGCCTATGCAGGCAAGACAGACAGATCGTTACGTGACAGGATTCGTGGCCACGGATCCAATATCACTACTGCCTTCTGTGACAGATTAGACCTGTATATCTACATCGATATGTATTATATAGGCATATTAATATCTATGGCTATCTATAGATACCAGGCCATTTGGCGCAGCTGGCCTAAGAAATCAATGGCTGCGTTTCCAGCCTGCTGGAAGGAGCAATTAAACAGGTCTGTGACAATTTTCTCTGAAGTCAAAGATGTGAAATAAAGAAATCACCCTTTTGGTTCTACCCAGCAGGCAGGAGGGGAAATTGCTCATGGCAGGGAGAAGACACAGCCGGAGCAGCACCCCAACCGCATATCAAAGAAGCAATCACATCCTTGGATCACTGGAGGTGGTCTATGGGAGAAGATTGATGGACCAGGGAATTAAGATTAATGACGAAGCGTACCAAGCGTGCTCAGGAGAGGGGAATTCTGGGGATTGTAGGCAAAGGGTCTGCCAGCTAGGAGGCTGGACTTCTAAAAAAGGCAGCCCTATATATATTTTCTGAATCAAGCATGGCTCGGGGCTATTTCCTTGGAGGTCAATTGAGAATTGAGGGAATATTGCCAGCTCCTACTAGAACCTCCCTATGGCTGATCGTCTAGCGTATTTTGTAAGTAACTAGGATCTGCTGTTATCTCCCTTTCATTTGTTTGCTGTTTATGTGTAATTGATTTATCCTATCCATCTTTTTTAGAACAAATGCACTGTGATAATTTTTTCTATATCATAATAAATATTCCTTATTAAGATCTGCTTTCTGCCTGACATTCGATCCATGCTAACTGAAGAGACAGGAGTATTGCTTGTTGTTTTAAGCTCGTGTAGCTACAAAATTGTGAGTTGCGGTCGCTGGGGACAGTTGGATAAGCAAGCAGGGATTGTTGTCTATGCAGTCACTGTCTGGGTCCAGGATAGACAGACAGCAGGGTTGCTTAGCCCTGCATCTCTCGCTGCGACGCACGTAGTGTCCATGAGGACTGGTGGCAGCATTAACTAATAGAATAGGAAAGTGAGCCCAGGGATTGTGAGAGACGTAGTCACTACCTGCTTCAAGAGAAGACTAGTACTGCGTTACACTACTGGGACCATTGTATTGCGCTCTACGTACCTGTTGCGAGAGAATGTGTGGCTGGGGACGGTTAGATAAGCGCGCATGTGGATTGTGGTCCACGCAGTCATTATCTGGGTCTAGGATAGACAGATAGTGAGCGGCTTAAGCCGGCGTCTTTCGGGGCAGCGCGCGTAGAGGGTCACCTTCCATGACGGCTATTCAGACAAGCCAGTCGCTAAACATTTTTTTAGAATTTAAACACCAACTCACCACTCTTAGAGTGATCGCCATTGACCACGTACCTCTTCTGAAGAGAGGAGGAGACGACCGCTCACGCATATTGCTACAAAGAGAAAATTTTGGGATTAAAACACTAGATACAAATTTCACCTAATGGTCTTAATGAATTTATTGCATACACTTCTTTTCTCTCATCTTAGATAAAGATTACTGTACTTCGATAGGTACCATATGGAATTTTTTATTGGTGTCACTGATTTAGTGTACTCACATTTTTACTTGGCAGCTAGTTTTTATTTGTTTACACAAGACACTCACACAGGTTCATCTTTTTATTTGCACGCCTACACATGTACCTTACCATGCGCTCACTTTCAAGACCGGCCTTAAGTGGTTGGTGTATCTGATCTTTATATTTTTGTGGTCTTATCTGTATTTACTTTTTTTATCCTAATTATACCTATCTGCTGGCATAGTGTATCATTGATACTTTTCCTTAGCTTTTCCTTGTAGAGATCGCTCTGTGCAACAATTTGACTACCGCCGCCTGCGATGTTCTCTCCTTTTCACCCAGGTCCTTTGTTTTTAAGTACCTATGGCAACCTGTGGCTTGCAGGTCTCACATTTCATACGTCATCGAGACGCGTGCCTCCCGGAACTGTACGCCGTATCCATGAGGTCCGGCGTCCTCCGTGAGAGCGTGCAAATATTGGGTGAGCTTTCTAACCTAATATGTATAAATATGTGTATTATAATGTTTGCCTGTAAACCTTGAGAAAGGCTCATTAAGGGCCGAAACGGACAAGCCGACAGGAACCATTTTTAGTATGTATAACCAATAAATTTTTTGCTTTTACTCTAAATCCGGATGTGCATCCCAATTTGTTTCTTGCTATACATATGCACGGTATTCAGCACTTGGGTATATCATTGACTGTGAGTTGGCGTATATGGGAGATATATTTATAACAAAACCACGGAGAGAGCACTCCAAACACATTCAAAAACCTGCAAAAACAGCTCCACGCATGGGTGCATAATGTCAGCTTTTACCACATTGTGAAAATTTCTTAACTCTGAGCTTTGCTGAATAAATGATCTGCGGGAGCTCCATGAAGGGGGCCTATTCCTCAGTAAGTGAGTTTATCCCATGATGGGCAGTCATTAGGTTTGCAGAGTAGGACCTGCCAGAGGGTGGATTACATTGATGCTGTTGGCAGGCTTAAGCAATTCACGGCCGTTCATTGCGAACCAAATTTCCACCATTTTATTTAGGGTTGCACCGATACTAGTATCGCTATCGGTGCCGATACCGGGTACTGCAGGAGTACTTGGTACTCCTGCAGTACCCCGATATTTTTTTCCGATACCGGAAGCCGTAATTGAGCCGGCTTGCCGGCATCCTAGGGGCTAGGGCGGCTGTCCGAATGCTCTATCGGCATTCAGACAGGCCCTGCAGCTGCTCTCCTAACTTTGTTTATACTTACCTTCCTTTAGCGACGCCAGGAAAGTCTTCGCGCGCGCTCCTTGGAAGGTCCCCAGCCGCGACCACGTGGGACCATGTGATCGCAGCAGGGGTCCTTCCAACGAGCGCAGGCGTGGAAACTTTCCCGGCGTCGCTAAAGGAAGGTAAGTATAAACAAAGTGAGCAGCTGCAGGGCCTGTCCGAATGCAGATAGAGCATTCGGACAGGCCCTGCAGCTGCTCTCCAATCATACTTACCTTCCTTTAGCGACGCCGGGAAAGTTTCCCCGCGTGCGCTCGTTGGAAGGACCCCAGCTGCGATCACGTGGTCGCGGCTGGGGACCTTCCAAAAGGAGCGCGCAAAGACTTTCCCGGCGTCGCTAAAGGAAGGCAAGTATGAGCGGAGAGTGAGCTGGGGGGGGGCATTATCCATGAGCTGGGGCAAATCCATGAGCTGGAGGCAAATCCATGAGCTGGGGGGACATATTTCCATGAGCTGGGGGGACATATTTCCACGAGCTGGGGGGGGCATATTTCCACGAGCTGGGGGGGCATATTTCCACGAGCTGGGGGGGGCATATTTCCACGAGCTGGGGGGCATATTTCCACGAGCTGGGGGGGCATTTCCCACGAGCTGGGGTGGCATTATCCACGAGCTGGGGGGGCAGTATCCACGAGCTGGGGGGCAGTATCCACGAGCTGGGGGGCAGTATCCACGAGCTGGGGGGCAGTATCCACGAGCTGGGGGGCATATCCATGAGACCTGGGGGCTTTATATGAGGTCTGTTCTTATTGGAAAGCGGTCACATGACATAAGTATCGGTACTCGGTCTTAAAAAAGTGGTATCGGTGCATCCCTAATTTTATTCAGCAAAGCTCAGAGTTATGAAATTTTCACCATGTGGTAAAAGCGGACATTATGCACCCATGTATGGAGCTGTTGTTGCAGGTTTTTGAATGTGTTTGTCTGGAGTGTTCTCTCCGTGGTTTTGTTTTGTATTTTATTTTTGAGACGCACCCGCACTGAATGCTTAGTTAAGGCTGAATGCAACCCCCCCCCATGTGTTATATATATATATATATGTCAGATTTGCTTTGGAAGTAGGAGCCAGCTACAAAGGTTAGGAGCCAGTTTTGCTTCAGACTAACAAAGCTTTACTTTTAACAACTATAGAAGATACACAATACCATTTTTTTTTTTTTGAGCTTGAGTAACAATATTCTTTTTGCCAGGTACTCACCGATACTTTTATTTAACGTCATGTAACGCTTTCCAATAAATTGAAGTCTTTGCTGAAAGCCTGTCCAATTTAAGGTGGTATTGAAATGTATGGCCAGACACCCTATTTACCCATTGCGCACACTGACACACAACAGGCCTCACTTATATTTACATTAAATGTAGGAGACAGGAAGAAAACATTGAAGCCAACTAGAGGTTTTTAGATGCCAAGCTAAGACTGCTTTTAGATTGATGAAAATTAACTGGAAATTTAGGAGCCAGGAGTAAAATTCTAGGAGCCAGTGGCTACGAGCCCCATGGATTTGTCAAACCCTGATAGAGCTAGAGAGAGGGCTAGAGAGAGAGGCTAGAGAGGCAGAGAGAGAGGCAGAGAGAGAGGCAGAGAGGCAGAGAGAGAGAGAGAGAGGCAGAGAGAGAGAGAGAGAGGCAGAAGAGAGAGAGAGAGAGGCAGAGAGAGAGAGAGGCAGAGAGAGAGAGAGAGGCAGAGAGAGAGAGGCAGAGGAGAGAGAGAGAGAGAGAGGCAGAGAGAGAGAGAGAGGCAGAGAGAGAGAGAGAGGCAGAGAAGAGAGAGAGAGGCAGAGAGAGAGAGAGAGAGAGGCAGAGAGAGAGAGAGAGAGAGGCAGAGAGAGAGAGAGAGAGAGAGAGAGAGCAGAGAGAGAGAGAGGAGAGAGAGAGAGAGCAGAGAGAGAGAGAGAGGCAGAGAGAGAGAGAGGCAGAGAGAGAGAGAGGCAGAGAGAGAGGCAGAGGCAAATATATATATATATATTTTATTATTGCAGAAGCCACTTGCACATCATAGCAATTCAAAGAATTGCATCCCAGAGCTCCTGTGCCACATTCCCCATATGCAGCAAGGAATTCTGGGTATGATACGCAAATGACCTCTTTCTCACTTTTATCCTACCCAGAATTCCTTGCTGCATATGGGGAATGTGGCACAGGAGTTCTGGGATGCAATTCTTTGAATTGCTATGATGTGCAAGAGGTTTCTGCAATAATAAACATAACTAATTAGAGTGTGGAGGCTTTTTATCTCACTTAGTACTCCACCACCCCCTGTAGATACTAATTTACCCTACGGTCCAAGCATCCACTGCAACTGGTCATGCCTACCTCCTAGCTGATGAGGGTTCAACAAACCCGAAACAGCGCTGTCCTAGGAGTGGCTTTGACCAGTTGTATAAACCTTATCTCTGCTAGAAAGCCACAGTGTGGCATAGCATTGATTTTAGGGTTCGGTGTAATAACAGACCCAGGATGCATAAAAGTGAGACAGAGGTCATATGCATATCCTACCCAGAATTCCTTGCTGCATATGGGGAATGTGGCATAGGAGCTCTGGGATGCAATTAATCGAATTGCTGTGATGTGCAGGTGACTTCTGCAATAATAAAACACACTTATTATAGTGTGAAGGCTTTAAATCTCACTATTTGTCCTCCGCCACAACCCTTAGAGAGAAACTTAACCACTTTGCTGCGACGGACGCACTGAGCGTGTCCTGCCAAGTGCTTCCCCTGTGCTATGGGCGCGCTCAGCGCGTCCATGCACAGGAGGCAGCAATCAGCCGGGATTCCGGCTGATTGCTGATGGCGCCCCCCCCCCCCGGTGCAGGCTGACATTTTGGATCTTGGCGGGACTAATAGATGTCATCGTGCGTGTGGAGGAGGTGCCTGAAAGGGAGGGAGGAGGTCCATCGGACCTCTCTCTCCCTCCCAATCGCCGGGGGCCAGAGATTAAAAGGCAGGCAGTCTTTGGAAGGGCACAGCCTTTTGGGATTGGGATACTCTCCCGGAGCTGGCCGACATCTTAGATGTCGGCCAAGCTTCCGGGATCTCCCCGACAACTGGCGTCATCGTGCATAGCGTGATGACGTCAGTTTTAGAGTTAACCAATGGTGGAGATAGGATTCATTGGAACCCCTATCTCCCGATCCATGGCAGCTAGGGGTTAATGTTTGGAACTGTTGGATCGGCCGGAGCATGGCCTTTCCAACGATATCAAACATGACCATGTAAAAAGTAGTAAACAAAAATAAATAAATAAATTTGAAAAAGTTTTTGTCTTTTTTTGTTAATGCAGCAATATTGTTCCCATTTCAATTATAATGTGAACAATGATGCTGCACTAACGATTTTTGTAGGGGGTGCGTTTGTTAAAAAAAAAAAAATCCAAAAAAAAAAAAATAATGTAAAGAGACCCAATTTATATATTTTTTTTTAACAAGCGCAACCCATAGAAAATATAACCGCAGATGCTTACATTTTAAAATGTGAAAAAAAAAACAACTTTACACGTTATAAATTATTGATAATTCTAATTTTATTGCATTTTTTGTTATAATATACAGGTAGGACATGACCTATACATATAATAATGATATATTATGAATCTGCCGAAAAGAACAATATATAATATGTTTGGGTCAAAACGCGGATGAGCGAAACCGGTAAAATTGAGCTCAGCACAGAGGTGTGAAATGTTAACATGTCAATTCCCTTTTACTAGGTTCATTACGGTACTAGGCTCCTCTGCTAGGGTTATTACGGCTGAAAGGAAGTGCTGTGGTGTCTGTTGTTTTGTATGCTGTGTGGAGAAGGGGACACTGGAGTGAGAAGAATAAAAAGAAACCTCTATGATCTTAAACGTCGTGTTTATTCTGAGTAACATTGGTAGCAGAGGATGGTTACCAATTATAAAGTTCCACCGAAATTTGATGAAGCCAGGCCATATGAAAGCTGGAAAAATTAAGTTAGTATCTGGATGCGGGTCACAGACCTTGACAAGAAGAAGCAGGCCCTTGCTGTTGCTTTGGGCTTGAAGGGAGAGCTCGTGAAATGGCAAAGGAAATTTCTGCGGAGGACTTGGACAGCGAAACTGGTATGGAAGCGTTAATGAGGAGGCTGGATAGTGGGTTTCTGAGAGAGGAAAAGGATCGTGCCTATGAAACTTTGACAGTATAACAAAGGATAGCTCTGTTTCTATGGCAGACTATACAATTGATTTTGAACAGCGATATAAATCGGATGAAAAAGTATGATATGGTGCTGCCTGATGCTATACTGGCTTTTAAACTCCTAGACACGGCTTGTCTCGATGAAAAAAACAGACAGCTAGCATTAACAGCTTGCACTGAGTTGAAGTTTACCTCCATGAAAGCGGCTTTAACCCTTTCGCTGCAGAGGCATTTCCCGCCTCTGTGCTGAGCTCATTTTTACCGATTTTGCTCATCATGTTTAAACGTGTTTTGAAGGCTTATTTTAGTACTAGGTGGAAAGCCTGCCCAGAGGGCAGTCTATTGTTGTTGTCGCCAGGTCAGAATTCAAGTCCATAGTTTTTTTTCAATGTCCTATCCAAGAGTATCTCTCTAAATACGTTTGTAACGCGTCCATCGCCATCCCATCTGCAACAGGAGGGCCGACTGAGCAGCTGTGATGGGTGCGCGCACAGCTGACAGCGCATTACAAAGGAATTTATTTATTAGAGTAGGTTCCTCTTCCCCTCTTAGATTGTAAGCTCGTGGGGCCCCTTCGATTGTAAGCTCGTGGGGCCCCTTCGATTGTAAGCTCATGGGGCCCCTTCGATTGTAAGCTCATGGGGCCCCTTCGATTGTAAGCTCATGGGGCCCCTTCGATTGTAAGCTCATGGGGCCCCTTCGATTGTAAGCTCATGGGGCCCCTTAGATTGTAAGCTCATGGGGCCCCTTAGATTGTAAGCTCATGGGGCCCCTTAGATTGTAAGCTCATGGGGCCCCTTAGATTGTAAGCTCATGGGGCCCCTTAGATTGTAAGCTCATGGGGCCCCTTAGATTGTAAGCTCATGGGGCCCCTTAGATTGTGTTGGGCTTGGGCGGGCATTTTTTTTGTAGTGTATACATTATGCGGATATTTAATGGCACGTGGTATGCATGGCATGGCAGGCTGGTATTTAGGCACACTGGTATTATGAGACACTGGTATTATGGCTGGCGAACTGGTAATATGGCTGGCAGACTGGTATTGTGCATGGCAGACTGGTAATATGGCAGGCCGGGCACAGAGGAGATGGAGGCCGGGCGCTGAGGAGATGCAGAAAACAAATCCAATCCATTGGAGAGGCGGCGCTGTGCTGTGCGCCTCTCCAATGGATCGGATTTGTTTTGTCCCTCTCGCACGCCGGCTGTGCGCGTGCCGCGGCCGATTGATGCGCGCGCAGCCAGCCGCCACAGGTTGCGCGCGCGTGCGCAGTAGGGTTTTGCCGACGGACACGCCAGCCCTTATTGTTTTTAGTATAGATATGACCCAGACATTATAGATCATTCCTTCCGTCAGACTCGGCAGATTCATAATATGTCATTATTATATGTATATGTCATGACCTGTCTGTAGATTATAACAAAAAATGCAATAAAATATGAATTTTCATTAATTTACAATGTGTAAAGTGTTTTTTTTTTTCATTTTAACATGCGAGCAATTGCGGTTATATTTTGTATGGATGCGCTTGTTAAAAAAAATTAGAGATTGGGACTCATTCCAATTTTTTTTGGGGAAAATTACGCGATTTTTAACAAACGCACCGCATACAAAAATAGTTAGTGCAGCATCATTGTTCACATTATAATTGAAATGGGAACAATACTGCTGCATTAACGAACCAAAAAAAAAAGGAAAAAAAAAATTGTTTATTTTTTTTTTAAATATTTTATATTTTTATTTTTATTTTAAATTTTTTTAAAAAAACTTTTTTCATAGTCAAGTTTGGTATTGTTGGAACGGCCATGCTCTGGCCGGTCCAACAATATCAAACATTAACCCCTAACTGCCACAAGTCGGGAGATGGGGGGTTCCAATGAACCCCCTATCTCCACCATTGGTGGCAGTTAGGGGTTAAATCCAGGACTGGCGTCATCGTGCTATGCACGATGACGCCAGTCCTCAGGGTGCATTCCCGGAAGCTTGGCCGACATCCAAGATGTCGGCCAGCTCCGGGAAAGGATCACAAACCGGCGCTGATTCGTGATCCGGCCCCCATGGGGTTAATTCCAGGTACCGTTAGAAAGGGCATGCTGTGCCCTTCCAAACGGTGCCTGTATTAACCCCCTGCACGCCAGCGATCGGGAGAGCGGTCCGAAGGACCTCCCCCCTCCCTTTCAGGCGCCTCCTCTGCACATGCGGGGGGGGGTGCCTGAATTAGGTGTCATCGCGCCGCCGCGATGACACCTAATTAGGCCGGCGGCGGTTCCGGGTGCTGGGCTGACATCGAGGATGTCAGCCCGCACCGGGGGGCCCAGCGATTGGCCGGAACCCGGCCGATCGCTGGCCCCAAAGGGAGGATGCGCTCAGCGCGTCCACCGCAAGGAACGTTACCTGCGGGTGGACGCGCTCAGCGCGTCCTCCGCATTGAAGGGGTTAAAAAGGATTTTTGGCGGGAAAATAACAGCTTCATCATATGGAATACAAGTGAACCAAAACAATATGGCATTTTTTACAGAACACCAATCACATGGTAGAGAGAGAAGGAATGCTGCGCTGCGATATGGCCATTACCAGGCACCAATCCACTGGATAAATACGGCAGGCGTTCCACATGCGCTATTTGTCAAAGTACTTTCCACTGGGCTAAAGACTGTCCTCATAAAAAATATGATCAAGTAAAGCTAACTGAAGATACAAACGTTGAGGAATGTAACATTACTTTAATTACTAAAGCTTCTATGTCTGACTCAGGATCAGCGATCATTGACACTGCATGCACCCACACTGTGTGGTGAGAAATGGTTAGACTATTATAAATCGATGGCCTCACTGCAGATCAAGTGAACAAGTTACTGCTGACGGAAAGTCCCAGTTGAAGACAATTTCGGTTCGGAGATGGGAATCTGGTGTATTCCACAAGGAGTTTAAAACTACAGGCTAAAATAGGCCTGACAAAATGCAAAATTGAAACTGAAGTTGTAAAAGCTGACATTACTCTCCTGCTGAGTAAATCATCCCTATATTAAAGTCTGCATTCAATGTTGGACGTGAAGAACATGGCAATTTCTGCTATGTTGGTATGAACTTTGTTACTATTAAAAAGGTGTGGTTCATGTACATCAGCACAGCTACATTGATAACCTGCAGTATATTCCCTTACACGCAACACATGCTGTACAAAGAGATGCCCCTCTCAACGAGACTGAAAGAGGACAACTTCGGTCAAAGATAGGACAGATCCTGTGGGTTGCAAAACTAACCCGTCCAGACATTATGTTTGATGCTAGTAGCTTAGCTAAACACGTAAAAGATGCCACAGTTCAGTCTATTCATGAGACAAATAAGGTCCTTAGTAAACTTAAATCCGAGAAGGTTACTTTAACCCTTTCGCTGCTGAGGCTTTTCCCGCCCCTGTGCTGAGGTCATTTTTTACCTGTTTTGCGCATCATGTTTAAACGTGTTTTTAAGGCTTATTTTAGTATATGACACCGACATATTATATATCGTTCTTTCCGTCAGACTCGGTAGATTCATAATATGTCATTATTATATGTATACGTTATGTCATGTCTGTATATTATAACAAAAAATGCAATAAAAATATGAATTTTTAATAATTTACAATGTGTAAAGTGTTTTTTTCCACATTTTAACATGCGAGCAATTGCGGTTATATTTTGTATGGGGTGCGCTTGTTAAAAAAAATTAGAGATGGGGTCTCGTTACATTTTTTTTTGGGGAAAATTACACTATTTTTAACAAACGCACCGCATACAAAAATCGTTAGTGCAGCATCATTGTTCACATTATAATTGAAATGGGAACAATGTTGCTACACTAACAAACCAAAAAAAATTAAAAAAAAAAATAAACACATTTTTTTTTTTTTTTTTTTTACAATTTTTAACTTTCATGTTTGGTATCGTTGGAACGGCCATGCTCTGGCCGATCCAACGATATCAAAATTTAACCCCTAGCTGCCACGGATCGGGAGATAGGGAGTTCATTGGAACTCCCTATCTCCACACTTGGTGGCAGTTAGGGGTTAACGCTAGGACTGGCGTCATCGTGCTGCGCACGATGACGCCAGTCCTCTGGGGGAGTTCCCGGAAGCTTGGCCGACATCCAAGATGTCGGCCAGCTCCCGGGAAGGATCGCGAATCGGCGCTTTTTCAGCGCCGATTTGCGATCCAGCTCCCCAGGGGTTAATGCCAGGCATCATTTGGAAGGGCAGGCTGTGCCCTTCCAAATGATGCCTGGGTTAAGCCCCTGTGTGCCACCGATCGGGAGGGAGAGAGGTCCGAAGGACCTCCCCCCCCTCCCTTTCAGGCGCCTCCTCCGCACATGCGGGGGGGGCGCCTGAATTAGGTGTCATCGCGCCCCCGCGATGACACCTAATAATGGCGGCTGGTGGTCCGGATGCCGGGCTGACATCCAGGATGTCAGCCCGCACCGGAGGGGCCAGCGATCGGCCGGAACCCGGCCGAACGCTGACCCCAAACTGAGGACGCGCTCAGCGCGTCCTCAGCACACCAGCGGTAATGCTGAGGACGCGCTGAGCGCGTCCTTAGCATTGA
Source organism: Leptobrachium leishanense (assembly GCA_009667805.1). Classification (NCBI taxonomy): domain Eukaryota; kingdom Metazoa; phylum Chordata; class Amphibia; order Anura; family Megophryidae; genus Leptobrachium; species Leptobrachium leishanense. The sequence continues at coordinate 102,418,534 of CM019070.1, read as the reverse complement.
AGTGGTTAAAGTCTCAACACTTAGGAAGAAATGACAACCTGAACTTTATTGTTTTCAGTGATGCTTCTTTTAGAAATCTTCCTGATGGAGGTACACAAGGAGGTACATTGATTGGTCGTCTAGGTGAAGAAGAGAAGTTTTCACCTCTCTACTGGCATTCTAAGAAAATTAGGCGTGTGGTAAGAAGTACTCTGGCAGGGGAAACCTTGGCCCTGATGGCATCAATAATGCGATTTTTCTTGTCACACTCTTTTCTGAACTCCCTGTGGAAAATGCCAAGCTAAATGCTCCGCCATTAGTTTGTGTGACTGACAACCACTCTATTTGATGCCCTCAAATCCACAAAACAAGTCACTGAAAAACGGCTTCGTCTGGAACTAAGCAGCATAAGAGAACTTCTAGAGACAAAAGAAATAAAGGAGATACTATGGTCAGATTCAAAAACTCAACTTGCTGTCTTACCAAAAAGGGTGCATCTTCTCTTATGCTGCTGAAAGTACTGAGTGAAGGACTATGGGACCATTCAAAGCACTCATTTAAGGACTGAGCATGTATTATGGCTTTTTCTTTAGATGCTTCTATAATGTCTTTATTTTTCACTGTTCAATGTTAGAAGGTCTTTATCTTTTTTTTTATTTTTTTATTTAAAATATTAGGGAGATAGTAAAAGGGAATTAACATGTTAATAATGTTCATTACGGTACTAGGCTCCTCTGCTAGGGTTATTACGGCTGACAGGAAGTGCTGTGGTGTCTGTTTTGTATGCTGTGTGGAGAAGGGGACACTGGAGTGAGAAGAATAAAAAGAAACTTCTATGATCTTAAACGTCGTGTTTATTCTGGTTAACAAAACGCCTCAGCAGCGAAAGGGTTAAGATGTGGAGGACAAAAAAAAAAAAAGATTAAAAGTCTCCACACTTAATAAAGTTTATAGTTGCAGACCGGGCTTTTTTTTTCAAGGGGGTACGTGCCGGTACTCCATAACGGTGAAGTGTTTTACATTAACTCCCATATATAAATAACTCCAGTCATTTTTATATATGAAATAATAACTCCTAGTTTTGAAGCTAAATAACATAAAAATTTAAACTAAGCTTAAATTAATATGCCTCATCTGTTAATATATACATAACAGTTTTAACACTAACCATAACCCTAATTAAAACAAAGTACATAACTATTTACATAAAGTGTATGTTGGTATTTCACAATGCTACATGTAATTTTTGTTTAATTAAAATCTACAATGTAATGTGATGTAATGGATCATTTTGTTTAATAAACATTTAATTCAAAAATTTATTTTAGATGACTCCCAAAACAAAATAGGCGTAGGTTATTACCTAGAGAGTTATTATTACATATATATAAAAAAAGGACTGGGGAGTCATTTTCCAGGAGAGTCATTATTACACATTGCATCGGCACCTCACCTGCCAGCAGCCTGAACTAGCAGAGGGGAGAGAGCATGATACTCCTCCCTCCTCCTGCAGAGGCAGCAGTGAATTCCTCCTGCAAAAAATCCGCCCTCCCTTACTAGGAATTTACGAACGGCTTTGGAAGGTGGTTTCCATGGCAATGACGTTGTGAGTGAGAGGAGGGGGCTGCGCATTTGTCTTGGGACTTTCAGCAAGATGGTGGCAAGACCTGTGAGAAGGCAGAGTCCAGAGGAAACATGATCAGCCTCAGTACCTGCCGTGCGCCAGCAGGAAACCCAGCCAAGCCTCCACCACCTGTCCTCGGGACCCAGGGAGAAGGCCGGTTGGTTTGATACAACACCTGACAGTGCTGGACACATCAGCCAGAGAAGTCCCTGGTCCAGCAGCGGTGGCAACAGCACCAGAGGAAGCAGATGGGGGTCCCTGAGGGCCAGGAGCAGGGCCCCATGTAGGGCCCGAGCTCAAGGTAAAGTTTGTGGAGCATCTGTCACCCCTGTGTGGAAGAAGCAGTATATCCAATATGAGGTGAGGCGCACACCATGCCCTCCTCGCACCTAAGGGCCTCTTCCATCATGCAGGGCACCAAGGAGGACATACTACACAGCCCATCTGTGTCTTCCAGCGTCCTGGCCCCACCTCCTCCAGCCCAGCAGGTAAACAGGTTTCCCTGTCACACTCACCCTCTCCTTCACACACACCCCTTCACCCCCCTTCACCAGAAATAGGCCGCCATGATGCTACCACGCGGCCATCTTAACCAGGACTTTGGTTCACGTAAAATGCACAGAGAATATTAGCTGAATTAGATGAGCTTGCACAGATTCTTTGGAATGTTTTAACAAAACAAACAGGCCAAGTAATTAAAAACTAGCGAGATCCGGGCAGAAACAGGCAGGAGTGGCAGGATGCAGGCTTAGATACATCCAAGGCCAGTGAGCTGGGGACGAGAACAAAGATGTATAGAAAAAAACAGCTGGACGTTATCAATGACCATGCCGGGGAGGTAGATATGGACAGGATCTAGCTGGGTGCCAAGTTATCCAATTGTCATAATAAAGTGAATGCTGACAATTTACTGCCAATTTATTGAATGTCTTTGTATTTAGCAAGGGGATGGTACAAACCTACATGGGGTAGACAAGTGTAACCTGAGGGTGGGCTATGGGAATATACCGGATTATCTACTCATGTATAAAAAGTTATGTCTGCATGTTGTTGGAGCTCAGTCTTTGCGATTCAATCCTGTCTGAGCATCTGTGACACAATAAAGTTCGCCTTTCCTGAAGAGACTTGTGTCCAAAGCAGTCATTGTCCGCGCCGGCCCGACTTTACTGCCGAGTGAACCAGGTGGATTCCGGTAACAGTATTAATTTAATAAAGTCTAGCATTAATACAATTATACAAAAAAAAAAAACTATAAAATTAGGAGGGGGGGGGGTCATTTTCGGTTGAGCAAATACGGAATTTTCAGTCGAAAAATCTTCATTTTGGTGCTTCACTAATTTTGATAATGCAAAATCACTAAACACCAGGTGTTTTTTTTTTTTCCCATCAGCAGCTGCTGAAGAGACTAGTACATGACCTTGGAACTGCTACTTATTTTCTGGCTGCCCTATGGCATACAAAGCGTTTAGGGACGCCCCGATGCCACTTTTTTAAGACCGAGTATGAGTACCGATACTTTTCTTCAAGTACTCACTGATACCGAGTACCGATACTTTATGTCATGTGACGCTTTCCAATAAGAACAGACCTCATAAAAATGCCCCCTGCTCATGGGATATGCCCCAGCTCATGGGATTTGCCCCAGCTCATGGATCCCCCCCCCCCCCCAGTTTACCTGGAGCTCTCCGCGATACTAACCTTCCTGGGCGACGCCGGGAAAGTCTTCACGCGTTGCGCTCGTTGGAAGGACCCCAGCCGCGATCACGTGGGACCATGTGATCGCGGCTGGGGTCCTTCCAACGAGCGCACGCGCAGAAGCTTTCCCGGCATCGTCCATGAAGGCAAGTATGAAACAATGCGGTGAGCAGCTGCAGGGCCTGCCCGAATGCCGATAGAGCATTCGGACAGGCACCTGGAGCTCTCCGCGATACTTGCCTTCCTGAGCGACGCCGGGAAAGTTTCCCCACGTGCGCTCGTTGGAAGGACCCCAGCCATGATCACATGGTCCCACGTGATCGTGGCTGGGGTCCTTCCAACGAGCGCAACACGCGAAGACTTTCCCGGCGTCGCCCAGGAAGGTAAGTATCGCGGAGAGCAGCTGCAGGGCCTGTCCGAATGCCGATAGAGCATTCGGACAGCCGCCCCAGCCCCTCGGATGCCGGCAAGCCGGCTCAATGCCGGCTTCCGGTATTGGGAAAAATATCGGGGGGTACTGCACGAGTACCAAGTGCTCCTGCAGTACCCGGTATCGGCACCGATACTAGTATCGGTGCAACCCTAAAAGCGTTAATGTACTGTAGGCAGCCACAAGAGACGTGTGCAGGTCAGCTGAGACAGGAGTCCTTAGCAGTTTGAGTGGTGCTGTTAGCATTAACAAATGGGACAGTTCTACTGATCGGTTCTCTTGTTAATACAATAACTGGGATGGAATAGGGCCCTAGATCAAAAGAGGCTAGTAGAAAAGAACTGTTGAAAGATATAGATATCATAAAATGGCAGCTTAATATCAAATTAAATTCCCAATTACGTACCAATGATTAATGTCAAACAAAAAGACGACTAACTGTACTTACTGGAAGGTCATTGTTCCTGCTTCTAGCGTACAGCGTGTTGGTGACTGTTCATTCAGCTTCCGAAACAGCTGTTTGGCCTGATTCTGATACTGCTGCAAGTCCCGTCCTGACTGTCAAAAAGCATATTTATTTATTACATATAATTTAGTATTTAATTTATTATAGATTTGAAACTTAGCTGCTATTATAAAACATGGCTTGCCATTTTTATTAGGGATAGATCGATATTTTTCCAGAGCAGATACGGATTATTGGCCACCTTTCAAGCCGATGGCACAGGATAGTGCCCGGAGCTAAATCGGGGAAGCCGATGGGGAAAACCTGCGCATGCAGCCGTTTTAAAACCAGATCACAAGGCAGGTGCTGAATTCAGCAGTCTGTCCAGTATCGAGCACTACCCTCCTGGATACTCGCTAATGCGCCGCCACTAGCATCTCCTTCTGAAGTCCATAGGACTCATGAAGGGTTGCGCTTCCAGGTCATGTGACCTGTACGATCGAGATCATGCAGGGCCGTGGAGTGATTCGGAGGGAGACTGGGGACTATTTGTCCCCAGTGTTAGATTTTAATTTCCTGTATAAAATAAATATTTTGTCCTGAAAAGTTTTGATAAAATGGGCTGTGAAATTCCCCCCTCCCATTTTGAGTGTCAAATTCTATAGGTCTTTTTCTTACATCGGATGTTGGCCTGTGGAATTTAGTTGATTTCCTGTTTGTGCAGGAAAGTGTGTGCAGACATTGTAACCTAGAGAAAAACCATCTCTGAATCATATGTAGTAATCTTTGACTGTTGGTTAAACTCTGACGTAGAAATGTATCTGTATGCCGATTGGTTTATTCGATTTCAAAGAATTTATAGCCAGTCCAACAAAAAGTACCCAGACATGACCTGAAGCTACATTGCGTGTGGCTAATTTTGGTGTCTCGCGCCATGGCGTAGCGCAGCATCTTACTTCAATTTTGATATATAAAGAAGAAACTTGAAAAAAAGGTTTATGGCATTCCATATATGGTAATTATAATAGAATTATAATTTAACACCCAGTCTCACTCTGCTGCCAATGGTCAGAAGCAGAAGATCGGGCCGCTGTTCGCGCCTTAGGATTGGAGAGGAGTATTTGATTTTGGGGGTTCCAGCTGGTGCTGACCGATTCTGCATTAGTGGATTCAGCTATCCACAGCTCCAAGCTGGTGCCAACTTTAGTTAACCGCAGCGGAGCGGCAATTAGCATTAGGGCTTTGTGATCCAAATGTTAATTACTCTTTCCGCTCCCCATATGAAGTATAGTTAGTGCAAAGTACAGTAAGCACGCACTACAAAGTTCCATTACCGATGCGCTAAAGGATTTTGTAACCCGTCAGCATTCAGGAAGTGATCTGGGTGGCATGCAGTAACCTCATTTAACCTAGCACCAATGTTCATGTATGTGAGCTCTAGCAGTAAAAGCAGAGTCAGAATACAATGTAGGGTTCTCAGGAATAGCCGGGTCGGTACACATAGGGTATTCTCAGAATAGCCAAAAGTCAAACACAATATCAGAAAGATGACCAAAGCACTGGGGAAGCAAACTCCACGTCAGGGCAGTGAGTCTGCCTAAGCAAACTGATTTTGTACCTGGCGGCTACGCATCATCATGCCGCGCCCTACCTCCCAGCCACCCACGTGACCACCGTGGGCCAGCATATCACTCTGCACCCGGCCAGCAAGGATGGGACTGCCAGGTGCCGGGGAGCTGGAGTGTCAGACGTGACATTCACCCTTTATGGTACAGTGGCAAGAAAAAGTATGTGAACCCTTTGGTCAGAATATGTGCTCTGATCTTCATCGAAGTCACAACTATTTGAAAAACACAGTCTGATTAAAATAATACAACACAAACATATATTTTCATGTGTTTATTGAACAGAACATGTAAACATTCACAGTGCAGGGTGGAAAAAGTATGTGAACCCCTAGCCTAATGACTTCTCCAAGAGCTAATTGGACTCAAGGTTGGCTCACTCCTGGCTCCAATCAGTGTGATATTATTGGATGTGTTGCTGAAAGCTGTCCTGCCCTTTAAAAATACACACCAGTTTTGGGTTTACTGGTTTCAAGAAGCATTGCCTCATGTGAACCATGCCTCGCAGAAAAGAGCTCTCAGAAGACCTACGATCAAGAATTGTTGACTTGCATGAAGCTGGAAAGGGTTACAAAAGTATCTCCAAAATCCTTGATGTTCATGTGTCCACGGTAAGACAGACTGTCTACAAAATGGAGAAAGTTCAGCACGGTTGCTACTCTCCCTAGGTGTGGTCGTCCTGTAAAGATGACTGCAAGAGCACAGCGCAGAATGCTTAATGAGGTGAAGAATCCTAGAGTGTCAGCTAAAGACTTACAGAAATCTCTGGCACATGCTAACATTTTTGTTGACATATCTACAATAAGGAAAACATTGAACAAGAATGGAGTACATGGGAGGACACCACGGAGGAAGCCATTGCTGTCCAAAAAGACTATTGCAGCACGTTTGAAGTGTGCAAAAGAGCACCTGGATGTTCCACAGCACTACTGGCAAAATATTCTGTGGACAGATGAAACCAAAATTGAGTTGTTTGGAAAAAACACAACACTATGTGTGGAGAAAAAAAGGCACAGCACAACAACATCAAAACCTCATCCCCACTGTAAAACATGGCGGAGGGAGCATCATGGTTTAGGGCTGCTTTGCCGCCTCAGGGCCTGGACGGATTGTGGTCATTGACGAAAAATGAATTCCAGAGTTTATCAAGACATTTTGCAGGAAAACGTAAGAACATCTGTCCGCCAACTGAAGCTCCGCAGAGGATGGGTGATGCAACAGGACAATGACCCAAAGCATACAAGTAATTCAACAAAAGAATGGCTTCAACAAAACACACCTTCTGGAGTGGCCCAGTCAGAGTCCTGACCTCAACCCGATTGAAATGCTGTGGCATGACCTTAAGAGAGCAATTCACACCAGACATCCCAAGAATATTGATACACTGAAACCGTTTTGTGAAGAGGAGTGGTCCAAAATTACTCCAGATCGTTGTTGCAGATCAGACCTGCACTACAGGAAACGTTTGGTTGCGGTTATTGCTGCCAAAGGAGGGTCAACCAGTTAAATCCAAAGGTTCACATACTTTTTCCACCCTGCACTGTGAATGTTTACATGTTCTGTTCAATAAAAACATGAAAACATATAATGTTTGTGTTGTATTATTTTAAGCAGACTGTTTTTCAAATTGTTGTGACTTCGATGAAGATCAGAGCACATTTTATGCATGCAAAACTCCACGTAATCCCAAAGGGTTCACATACTTTTTCTTCCCACTGTATATTCGCGCAATAAAAAATATCATGTCCGTGACATCCAGAGGAAGCTGTGGCAACAGGCCACAGATGAAATGGGCACCATAGATAATAAAATAATTCATACATATGAAAGTTCAAAAATGAAATGTTTATTTACATAGCATAACAAACAAATTAGGCAACCTAAACACACACTATACACAACAATCTATCCCAAAAAAACATAAATTTGATATAATCTCACACATCAAAAAACAAAATCCAAAGAAAAAAAAAAAAAACAAACAAGGGGTAAACAAGGAAAATGTTCAGAGGTTCACTTAGGTTGCAAAATAGGTTTTAAATATGTACCGGGTGGCAATTGCTGTGGTTACACCTTTATTTTTACCAATCAATGTAAATCTTGCTGAAAAAATTTTGGGTGTTGGCAAATTTGCCACTTGCTGCTCCCCAGCTTTTTCAATTATAATATTGTGCAAAAATCTATTGATTTTTAAAATTTTGTCCAAATGGTGGTTTCACTTCCATCACCTTGTGCTGTTTGCGCGTCATAATCCCAAAGGCACACTCCTCCACATGACTTGCACGGGATAGGCACCCATTATAGTTCACGGGATAGGCACCCATTATAGTTGGTCTCGGAGGGACCAAGTCTGGCTGCTGGGTACGGCTTCATAAGATATTTTTTAATTGAGTAAGCCTCATCACCTAAGAGCACATGTGGGGCTAGAATGTCGGTGCCAGGTAGGGCAGTGTGTGTTTGCAGGCCCAATGCTCCTTGATCCAGCTTTTTGGACAAATTGGAATTGCTGAATATTCCTGTCACTTTCCTTCCCATATCCACCAAAATTGATGGCAATAAACGGGTAATCTGGGCCAGCTACTGCTTGGAGTACTATTGAAAAAAAATGTTTGTAGTTGCGATAGATACTGCCCGAAAGTTTTGTATTTACGATGCGTATAGGTTTACCAATCGATGCACCCCTCACATTTTGGAAAGTGCTAAAAGAATAGCCAAGTGTTTTGAATGATGATCCCGCTGCCAAGTATCTCAATAAAATACATCACATTAGTAAATACACCCATGTAATCTAAAACATATGGTTATTTACATTCTCACTTAAATCAAACATTTGTTTTATTACAGTGGAAGAGGTGAAGAAGCGGAGGAACCTCCGTGACGTTTTCGGCAGGGAGTATAAAGAAAATTCTATCCAGTAAGTCGGGAGATGGGCATTTTACGAGCAAACGCTCTTTATCATTGATACAGTAGAGCAGCGACAACTAGAGGGCAACGCATCACCAGCGCACAGTTTCACACCAAATGTGGAAGAGGAAAATTTTAGCGATACCAAAGATGAATTACCAAGGTTTCGCTCTCACCTCTACCACATACCCCAAAGACCCAAGATTTGAGAATCCAGGAACAAGCAGCCACAACGCACACGTCCATTGAAGAGATGTAGGATTGAGAAACCTACCGAAGATAATCAGGTGCAGATCGAAAAGGAGAAAATGAGAATCCTGTCAGAAAGTGTACAGATGAGGGGGGGGGACAGCAATTTCCACTTTCTAGTCAGAATGGTGCCGTGCCTTGAAAGGATTCCAATGGAACATCAAAATTCGGTTTGCAGAAAATTAAAGTCCTCAGCGATGAAGATTTACACCGTCAAGTCAAGCCAAGTAACTCAGCCTTCCTCTTGCGAGTCCGCACTGAAGGACACAAACATGCCGTAAATTTTTTTTGTAAATAGTTAAGAGTTTACAATTCTTTATGTTAACAAAATGTTTCATAATCTAAAAAAGTTTGATTTAAAAAAAAAAAAAAAAAAAAAAATTGGTTTACCAAATACCGTTTACTACTACGGTGTCATTTCACACAGATCATGTAGGCAATGGAGGTGGAGATATATATATATATACACACTTAACTCTGCTAGAAAGCGATAGCATTTATTTTAGGGTTCTGTGTAATAACAGACCCAGGTTGCATAAAAGTGAGAAAGATGTAATTTACATATCCTACCCAGAATTCCTTGCTGCATATGGGGAATGTGGCACAGGGGCTCTGGGATGCAATTCTTTGAATTGCTGTGATGTGCAAGTGGCTTCTGAGATAATATATATATTCACGCGACATCATGATATCTCCAGAACCGTAAAGCCTACAAACTTGAATTTTTTTTTAATGAAAAGTTTTATTTTGTTCAATAAAGAATAGATCACAATAGAATGCAGGTTATGTCAGTAAATATTAAAAGTTATTTGAGCCAACTTAGCCGTATCTAAACTACTTGCGTATAAAGGTAAAAACAGATAATTCATAGTAATATAAGCTCGTCAGACATCTCAGGTTTAGGTGAGAAATAAAGGAAAGAAGGAAAGAAAAAGGGGGGAGGGGGTTGTCATTAGGAAGATGATGGATGGAGGGAAAGGAAGGGTGGAGGGGGGGGGTCATGAGGCGGGGAGTCATTGCAATAGTCCTACACGGGGGCATCTTTCAATGAGGTTATGAAGAACGAGTGAACAAACCTCTATCAACTAGAACTTAAGTCTCAGCTGCGGCAGAGCCCATCCGACATCCTCCTCCAGGGCCTCTCTGAGTTGAACAGTAAGTTGACCAATGAAACCAGACTCTGAGTGTTGTGCTGCCTTTGAAGGAGAGTGGGCAGTTCTTCATTGGACCTCAAGGTTTCCATTCTGTCAGTGATTCCTTTGTTTTGGAAGTCAGCCTCCATCCCCCCATAAACAGAGACCCGGCTACCAGGAGAATACGTAGCAGCACAGAGTTTTGCAGCGACGCCACCAAGAATGGTAGTTGAAGCAGAAACATTTGGGGTGTTAAGTCCAAATCCACATTAGTGGTGTTGCGTATAAGATCTTGAATCTTCCTCCAGAATATTTGAAAAGGGGCACAGTCCCACCAGATGTGCAAGTACGTGCCAATTTAAGTAGAACATCTCCAACACTTCGGAGATATGGCCACATTTAATGTTACCATAAGGGCAGGAGTGAGGTACCAGAAGGTCAATGGCTTATAGGACGTTTCCTGTAGCTTGGTGACCTCTGTACCTGTGTGAGTAAGAGACAACGTCCCGGACCAGTCTTCATCTGAAATATGAGTATCAAGAATGCGTTCCCAGCAGACACGTATGCCGGAGGTTCAGTATCCACGTCACATAGCAAACTATAGAGTGTGGACACGCTATGTGCCAACAGGAAAGTCCGTTGGCAGAGTGTCTCAAAGGGGGAAAGTGACCTAGTTAAAGAAGTATTATTCGAGCAGGTGGTTTGGACGTCAACTAAGATGGCCGCTTAGCGTCTGAGCTCCGCTGCACCCGCGCTGTAACCCGCAAATATCTTCACCCCCCGGGATTTTAATACTCACCACAGGACGCTGGAAGGGATCCACACCATGCCTGGACCATCTAAATCGGCGAAAAACAGAGATGCGGCCGTCGCGCCGTTGTTTACCCCGCGCCGGACCACAGCTTCCCAAGATGGCGGCCGCCCGAAATCGCGGCCTACCTCCGCCGGCGGATCAGGAGATGAGGATGGAGGTGAATCGGATGCAGGGGTGAGCCGGGCAGATGCGGTTACTATTATGAGTCAAATGGCAGAAATGAGAGCCTTTTTGGCGGGGGAGATGGACCGTAATACAAAGGCCTTACAGGCTGACATCCTGGCCTTGGGACAACGCACCTCAGATTTGGAGGGTCGTACTGATGAACTTGCGGGGGCCTATAATTCCCTTATTGACCACTCTAACGCTATGTCCCATAAGGTGGATTACTTAGAGACTCAATTGGAAGATTTGACCAACAGGTCCAGAAGGAATAACTTAAGGATCCGGGGTTTGCCTGAGCGGGCAGAGGATGACCCCTTGGGAGACTTTATAGTCGCCATGCTCAGACCGTTAGCTCCAGAGCTCCCAGACCACGCTTGGGAACTCGACCGTGCCCACAGAGCTCTTCGCGCCCGCAGCGCTACCGACGAACGCCCTCGAGACATTATTGTCCGCTTTTTACACTTCTCCACAAAAGAACTTATCCTCAAAAAAAACCGTACTAAACCGATATTATACGACGGATCTCCCCTACAGCTTTTTCAGGACATTTCTCCAGACACGCTGCGTCGACGCCGCTCATGGAAGCCTGTAGCGGATCTACTTCGTTCGCACAATGTCGCGTTTGCATGGGGCCATCCTTTTAAGATCCTGGCATTCCGCAACAAAAGAACGTATGTCCTGCTTCCACATTCGGATCCCTTGAAGTTCTTTCGGGCCTTGGATATCCAACCCCCAGAGGACTTCGCATCTCTGGAGGGTCCTACGCCACCGCTCCCGCGCCTCTCCAGGGAATGGAGTACAGTAAACCATCCTCACCGTTGAACAAAGATTCCCGATTCTACATGGTTCGTTTACTACCACCAAGACGTAGGCTCCTTGGGTTTTTCTCTTTGCGACCTCTTCGGTAGTTTGTTACTGGACTACCTCTGGTTCTTCTTATCCTCCGAAGTTTTTGGTTCCACGAAAGCTACTCCGGCTGGAACGTTTCTCTCCTTGTCTCACGCTACTGAAACACAGTGACCATCTCTATTTCTACAGTCCATCGATCAGGTCTTCCCGGGGCCAAAATGTTTTTTCTTGTGGGTGGGGGCTCTTGACTAGGCCATCTTTGATCTCCATGGCCTGGAGGGTTCGTTCCCTTTTTCCCCCACAGGTCCCGGCAGTGGGTAAGTCCGGGCTTTTTGGACTCTGTTTTTTCCTTTTTTTACTTTCCGTTGGTTATGTACATTTTGTTTTTATTGTCTTTTTTCCTTTTTTCACCTTACCCTTCCATCAAAGTATTCGTTTTGGTTGCTGGGTGGGGTGGGGGGGCATTGGAGGATCATCGCTCGAGAGATTGTATTGCTGGAGGGGTCGGTGATTGGGTATCGGGCCCGCTGCTCATGGTACGAGGTGATCTGTTGCGCTTCTCATGGCACTGAAACTGACCTCTCTTAATGTTAAGGGCCTCAATTCCCCTACGAAGCGTAGATTACTCTTCCGCACTCTGAAATCTGACAAAATTGATATCGCCTTTCTTCAGGAAACTCACCTGACTAAATCTGTTAAAATTAAGTTAACTGATCACGTCTATACACGGGCGTATGTATCTGGTGCCTTGAGTAAGCGCAACGGAGTTGCCATATTGATTCGGAAAACATGTCCATTTCAACTTATATCGCAAAAGATTGATACCGAGGGTCGTTATGTATTGCTTACGGGTACTCTATACTCTATGACCTACCATTTTTTGAATATCTATGCTCCTACTACCCCTTCAGTTGACTTCTGGGATTCCATATGTAAATTGGTCTCGGCCCTTCCTCAAGGGGCGGTGATATTAGGAGGTGATATGAATGCTGTAGCGTGCCCAGCAGTGGATCGAGGCGGTCGCCAAGCTTCCACAGTTACACCAACCTTGGGTAGACAAGATAAATTATTTGCCCGCTTCTTACGCCAAGTAGGGCTTATTGATGTATGGCGGGTGTTATATCCGAGTGTAAAAGATTATTCCTTCTATTCTGCTCCCCATGGGACTTACTCGCGCATAGACATGTTTTTGGTTAATGGTTTAGCTATGTCCAATGTAATCCGAGCGGAGATTAACTCCATCTCGTGGTCTGACCACGCCGACATAGCACTTTACCTTCATACCCCGAAGCTGGCGGCCTCTTGGTCTTGGAGGTTGAACTCGTCTCTCCTACGAGATCCAGAAGTAGTGAGTCAACTACGTACTTTATCGATACAATATTTTCAAGACAACCCGCCAGGTGAGACGTCTCTGTCCACGATATGGGCTGCTCATAAAGCGGTTATGAGGGGTCACCTCATTAAGATTGCCACTCATAGAAAACGCACCAAATTACTTTCTCTTGTAACTTTACAACAGTCTCTCCGCCGCCTGGAGATGAGCCATAAGTCCTCCCCCTCCCCTGAACTCCTCTCTGAACTATTACGCACTCGCTCTTCTCTGAAAAGGTTGCTACTTGATGATGTAGCCAAACAATTACTTTGGTCCCGCCGAATGTTTTTTGAGAAGGCCAATAAACTAGATACTCTACTGGCCCGCTCTCTCAAGCCCCGGAGTAAATTCTCCTCCATCTCTGCAGTTAAAACAGCAGATGAGGTATTGGTCAATTCCCCACAGGAGATCTGCGCAGCTTTCACAGCATATTATTCAGACCTATACAACCACTCTCCCCACCATAACCTTGCTGACAAATCCCATTTAGACGCCATCTCCTCCTTTTTAGATTCCCTTTCTTTGCCACAATTAGAAGACTCACATATAACGAACCTAAGTGCTACTATCTTAGAAGAAGAGGTTAATTGCGCCATTTCTGCCCTGGGAGGTACGAAGGCCCCGGGCCCGGATGGGTTTTCAGGGGGTTACTATAAAGCATTACGTCCGGAGCTCGTCCCTTTTTTGACATCGGTTTTTAACGACTGCGCGGAGGGAGGGTCTCTTCACCCTGATTTGCTTGTGGCTAACATTGCCCTTATACCTAAAGAGGGTAGGGACCCAGCGGCGGTTGAGAGTTACCGCCCTATCTCCCTTATCAATTTTGATGCCAAGATTTTTGCTAAGGTCCTAGCGAACCGCCTTAGCCCGCTCCTCCACGATCTGGTTCACCCGGACCAGGTCGGTTTTGTCCCTAATCGTCAACTCTTCGACAACACCAGACGTAATGCTGACCTGATCTGGTGGCTATCCTCTCGGGCAACGCCTTCTCTGATCCTGTCGTTAGACGCGGAGAAGGCTTTTGATAGGGTGGAGTGGCCGTTCCTCTTCGCTACCCTCTCTCGTCTGGGCCTGCCGGATTTTTATGTTAATATGGTGAGGGCTCTTTACTCGGGAATGTCCGCGCAGGTTCGTGTCCCGGGCAGTAGCCCCATTCGATTCCCCATCTGTAATGGCACTCGCCAGGGCTGCCCCCTTCCCCTCTTCTTTTTCTTCTCTCTCTTGAGCCCCTATTGGCTGCGATACGAGATCATCCTGAGATCAGGGGGTTCAGGTCGGAGGAGAATCTTTCACTGTCTCTGCTTACGCCGACGACATCCTTCTCACTTTAACGGATCCCATCTCCTCTCTCTCCCATCTCAGACCGGTACTATCCGACTTTGGTGAAATCGCAGGGTTTCGCATAAACTACACTAAATCCTGTGCGATGCCCCTCTACATGTCACACACAGATGCCGCCTCGATTGAATCAGGGTTTGGGTTCCGTCTTGCTCCCTCTGAATTGTCATACTTGGGTATTCTACTGACGGCAAATCCAACAGCCCTTTATAGCAAAAACTTCACGGCCATGGTTCGTCAGATCAAGTGTGATCTGGAGCATTGGTGTGATAAGCCCATATCGTGGATAGGACGCATTCATAGTGTTAAGATGAACATACTCCCACGTATTCTATTTCTGTTCCAGACTCTACCCTTACTACTGACTCGGCGGGACCTAGCCGGGCTACAACAGGCGATTGACTCCTTTATTTGGCAAAATAAGAGACATAGGGTTGCGCGCCGCATTCTGTATCGCCCTAAGACTCGTGGAGGGCTGGGGCTCCCTAACCTATACCTTTATTATTGCGCAGCTCAGTTGACTCAGGTGGTGGCCTGGCACTCCTCCGCTTCTACTAGAAGGTGGGTTGCATTAGAAAATGCTTTTATGTTTCCTGACCGCCCTGACCTTTACATATGGCTTCCCAGAGCCTCTAGACCCATTTTACGCACGACATGCCCTTCGATTTTGACATCTCTTCGGCTATTTGACCTAGCTAGGACGAAATTTGAGCTGATGGGGGCTCCCTCTCCCCTCACCCCCTTACTGCGTAACAGAGACTTTCCCCCGGGCCTGAGGGCCTCAGATTTTAGGGGTCTGGCGGGAGTGGGGCTTCTGAGGTACCGTGATCTTTACCGTAATGGACGTCTTATTACTTTTTCAGAGCTCCAGGAGCGTGGTGATCTATCTCCCTCCTCTTTTTTCCGATTTTTACAGATTCGACATTTTGCCACGACCCAGATGTTAGAGAAGGTTTCAATGACCCCTCTCTCCACTTTAGAACACGTTTTCATTACTGATGGCCCCCTGAAAGGGCTTATATCCCGGCTATATCTACTCCTTAGCTCCAGTCCGGGTCAATGGGGCCCCCTCACATACTGTGATAAGTGGGAGGTCGATTTGTGCGATCCTTTGCCGTGATGAGTGGGAGGATATATGGGAACAAACATCCAGGTCCTCCATATGTGTCACACATCAGGAACAATCTTACAAAACACTACTCCGTTGGTACGTTACCCCGGTCTCCCTTTATCGCATGGGTGTCACATCCAGTGACTTCTGTTGGCGGGATTGTGGGGAAAAGGGCACTTATATTCACATGTGGTGGGATTGCCCGGTAGTACGCCGCTTTTGGTCTCTAGTTCACACTGAATTCCAGAAAATATTCCACCGACAACTGCCTATGGACCCCTGGGCTTTCCTCCTCTCTCGTCCCTTGTCAGTCCTATCTCGTCCCGAGCAACTCTTATTTAATAGACTGGCCCTTGCTGTTCGACGGGCCTTGGCGGCGTCGTGGCGCCAGAGTATTCTCCCTTCCTGGTCTGTGGTGACGGCGAAGATTGTCGACGCATGTCTTATGGACGAGTTAACGGCCAAGGTCAGGGACACCATGAGTTCCTTTTCTAAGACATGGTCCCTCTGGGAGGAGTATTCCTCAGCCCCTAATGGTAACTAAAATTTTCAATTAATTAAACCCGACATTGATCTCACTTATGCTCCAGCAGTTTCACCCAGCCCCTACAGGTGCCGATGCCCCGGAAGTCCCGCCCGGCGACACATCCACTACAAATGCCTGGAAGGTTCCCCCCTTTTTTTTTTTCCTTGTGGTGTTACTTTGTGTTTTTGATTTGTTTTTTGCTTTTTATGTGTGTTTTTTTTTCCCACGGCGTGGGGTTTTCCCCATACCCCGTGAGTTTCTTATTTTCTGTATTAAGAAAAATTAGCGTTACTGTACCCACCTATTGATATGTACATATTATTGCTGTATTTCATATGCCTTTGGATACATGACGCTTTAAATAAAGAATTTAAAAAAAAAAAAAAAAGAAGTATTATTCGGCAGACTTCGTAAAAGTGATTTAATCTGATGGAAATTGAAGATTTCTGCATAAGTAAGGGCCGGTCGGTCAGGCGCCTCCAGAGATACAAAAGTTCCTTTTCGCAGTACATAAGCCCTGATATTAGGGGAATCTAATGTCATTAACGTTTGTAAAATCTCGACAGGGAATTCCAGGTTGTATTGTAATGACAGGAGAGGAGATGAGATGGATACGTCGATAGGGTGTATTTTGTTTGAATGTTATGCCAAAAGGACAAGTGTGCTGCCCACCGGAGAAATTTATTTGGCAGTGTGTTAAACCGCAGCCCATGACAGCCACAGGAGTGTCCATAATGGGCAGCCGGCTTGTACTTCCTCCAAATCGAGCCATCGTTGTTCAGGAGAGACAGTCATCCAGTCAACCACCCTAGTTAGAGGTGTTGCGTAGTAGTACAGATGTGTGTCTGGTAGTGCTAGTCCTCCACCTCTTTGATTTACAAAGTGTGTCATACTTGAGTCAGGGGCGAGATTTAGGTCAGATGGAGGAAAAAAAAGTGAGCGTAATTCCTTATGAAAAGATAGGAATCGTGTGAAATAGGTACAGCAGTCTTGGTAAAAAATTCATTTTAATAACGCCAATTCGTCCCATCCAGGATAAGAATTTCGGAGACCATCGTGCAAGATCAAGTTTGAAAACTTCAATGAGCGGTGCAAAGTTTAATACGAATAGTTGTGTGATATTCGGGATAGGCGGATTCCGAGATAAGTGAGCGAAGTAGAACACCAGTGAAAAGCATATTGCGTACTCCGTACTCGTCGCCAATTTCCTTGTGGGGAAATTGCCAATATTTCAGACTGTTTCATTTATTTTAAAACCCGATAAGGAGCTTCAAGAATATGGCTTTAATTACCTCTGGCATAGACCCCACTGGGTCAGGTAAAAGGAACATGAGATCATCCGCGTACGCGGATACCTTATGCTCTGCGTGTGCACCTTGAATCCCTTTGATTCCCACACTGTCGGATTGAAGATAGAAGTGGTGAGAGCGGACATCCCTATCGCGTGCCTTTACGTATTTGGAATGCTGATTTGAGTGCCCCATTCACGCTAACTCATGTCGTCGGTGTCGAGTACAGTGCCCCAATCCAGCTCAGGAAAGCTTCTCCAACTCCATATCGTTTCAGAGTCCAAAACAGAAAAGGCCATAATACTCGATCGGAAGCCTTTTCGGCATTGGTCGAGAGGAGTAATAGCAAACGGGCCGTACGTTTAGAGTATGCAATGGCGTTTATGACTCTGTCGTGTGTCTGGCTTCTCGTCCTGGAATGAACCCCACCTGATCAGGATTAATCAACTGAGGCACAAATCGTTTCAATCGGTTGGCTAGTACTCGCGCCAAAAGTTTCATATCGCTATTAAGGGAAATGGGTCTGAAATTTCCACATGCGGTGTGATCTTTCTCTGGCTTCGGTATTAAAGAAATCGCTGCCATCAGTGAATGAGGGAAGGCCTAATTCCTTCCCGAAATGCACTAAAAAGGTGCACCAGGGCAGGCAATAGGTCCCGAGTTTTTTTTATAGTATTCGATGGGTAAGCCATCGGGGCCCGGGCTCTTCCCGTTTTTAGACGGTTTCAATGCTTCCAGTATTTCTTCTGCAGAAATTGCAGCGCTCAAAGATTCGCGTTCCATGGGGCCGAGGGGTTTGAGAACCGTACGTGTCAATAAAGTGTTGATACGGTCCGATTTCTGGGCCGAGGATTCAGGAGTGTCTAAATTATAAAGGTCTGCGAAAAATTTCCAAACCTCCTCCGAAATTGCACTCGGGTCAGATACAAGAGTGCCTCCCGAGGAACGGATTTTCAGGATATAGGATTTGATGTATCTATCCCATAGTATCCTCGCCAATAGTCTGCCAGGTTTGTTTTCTTGTAAAGCGAGATCTCAGAGATTGAAATCAGAGAGAGGAACTTATCAAATTATCTAGGGCTTGTCGAGCTTGTATGAGGCGCTGATATCACTTCCACTGACGCCACGGTATATGTTCAAGTTCCAACGTCCTAATCTCTTCCAGAAGCATCCTACGTTCTTTGTTGTGCAATTTTTTACAAGCCGTACCTTTTCTAATAAAGAAGCCCTGTACTACCGCTTTATGTGCCTCCCAGACAGGGCCGGTGCAAGCATTTTTGTCTAGCCAGGCGAAGGTGCATTCTGGTGTCCCCCCCCCCCCCATCCGTGTCATGTCAACCCAATCAGGATAGTGCCATAATAATCTCTATATATTACACACATACATATATACACACACTCACACACACTAGGGTTGCACCAATACCACTTTAAGACCGAGTAGTTGTACCAATACTTTTTTTCAGGTACTCACCTGTGAGACAGAACAGCCGTCACCTTCAATTTATTAACCCATAAAACGTTAAAAGTTTGATTGGTTCCATGTTAAACTGTGTCTATACAATTGATGTCTTTAATGATCCCTGTGTGTATGGTGTCTCCCCTCGCAATTCCCCACACCTGTAATCCCTCACAATTTAATAACACCTAAATTGCCCAGTTTTTGTTCCCAAGTGTAGAATTCGTTAGGTTCTTTGCCAAATCTGACTTGCCCAGCCATCGTAGTTTATCTGCCCAGCGCAACCATGCTGGAGCTGCTGCCGGCCGAGACCAAGCCCAGCCGACATTCTTTGCACCCTGCACCGCTCAGCCCCTGTACCTGCCACCGGAGTGCTTTTTGGGCAGAGGGGCCCTGGGAACATGGTGCCACTGTGGGGTGAGTTCTAGAGATGAGCACCACCGAGATCACCCCCAATCAGCCGCTAGACCCAGGTCGGGTTTCCCAGCCGCAGAGGAGATCCGGAGTCAGAGCTCGCACTCCAGGGGGTGGAATTTACCGGGCGGGGAGCAGCCCAGGGCGGGCCAGACAGTGTGGCACCAAGATATGGGACCATGTTAAGCGTACAAAAAGGGCTCGGGATAGAGGCAGTGGCAGAACTGGCGCCGGGGTGTCTGGGGGCGGGCATGGGAGAGAACAATGGGACTGTCCCATATAAATGTACCGTGTATGTGCGGTTTTACAATAAACCAACTTGCTTAACCTGTACTGCGTCTCGACGAGTATTTGGGATGAGGGACCATCTGCTAGGTATTTCCTCCTGGTTGACTCGATATATTCCAGCAAGGAACCTGAAGCCGGCTCGCTACCGCTGCTCACTGCAGAGTAACCCCGGCACCTAAGGCGGATCTACTCCCGAGTAGCGGCGTCCGTCACATCACCGATATCATGCCCACTCCGATGCATACAGATCGGAACATGGCCAGATACATATATATATACACACACACACACACACACACACACACACACACACACACACACAGAGACCTCGGACCAGAACATGCCCAGATACATATAAATTATGCCCCAGCTCACATGGATATATATTTGCACCCTGCTCACATGGGTATATTTGCACCCTGCTCACATGGGTATATTTGCACCCTGCTCACATGGGTATATTTGCACCCTGCTCACATGGGTATATTTGCCCCCCTCTGCTCACATGGGTATATTTGCCCCCTCTGCTCACATGGGTATATTTGCCCCCTCTGCTCACATGGGTATATTTGCCCCCCCTACTCACATGGGTATATTTGCCCCCCCTGCTCACATGGGTATATTTGCCCATTGCCCCCAGCTCTCACCTATCAGCTGCCAGGCTCACCGCCGTTCGTCTACTCCAAGTACCCAAAAGGCGAGCGGCGGCTGGCAATGCAGCTTTGCCGCTTGCCTGGGATGGGAACCACGTGACCTTACCAGCCGAATTCTCGCGAGATCGCTCGCTGGTCAACTCACGTGGTTCCCGTCCTTCCCAAGCGAGCGACAAAGCTGCATTGCCAGTCGCTGCTCGCCTTTTGGGGACTGGAGAGTAACGCTAGCGGCGATGATGAGGATTTTCTCCCTGGATCCGCCCCAGGCCAGCACCCCCCCCCCTCAAACCTGGCAGAAGTCAGACAGTTTAGCACCGGCCCTGCTCCCAGAGTATTGGTATTGGTGTGTCAGATGTAGAATGCTCTGCAAAAAAGTGCTCAAGAGTCTTGTGGAGTTCTTCACTAATTAGAGGGTCATCACGCATTGAGACGTTTAACAGCCAATGACGTTCCCGCGGAAGAAACAACAGCGATTGTATCACCAGTTTGAGCGGAGCATGATCTGACCATGTTGTAGCTAGTACGTCCGTCGAGCACGGTAGATTGAGATTACTATAGTGCATAAAGAAATAATCTATTTGTGAATGTGTCTTGTGTACCTGCGAGAAGTACAAGTAGTCTCGTTCCGTGGGGTGTAGTGCTCGCCATACATCCACCAGTCGATGCTCATGCGAAATGTGCGCCGTATAGAGCACAAGACATGGGATGGCGTGGTTGAGGAACCTGTAGAAGAGTCAACAAACTGTTCAAGTGTCACATTAGGCTGGCCGTCCACTGGATCCGTAGTCGGACGACTGTTTCGTCAGACCATGGACAACGTCAGTTGTCCGACAAGGTCAGACTAGGGTTGTCCACTGCGTGCTGTCGTGCAACCACAGACGATCCAGATCAAAATCAGATAGAGATGGAGTGCAGAGGCTGCCAAAACCAGAATGAACTGGTTTTGTATATAAAACCAGCACATCCTGCTTTTTGAAACACTCAGTCCTTTTTAAAATAAAAATAATAAAAAAATTGTTCAGGACTTCCGGGAGGTGGGCCGAATGAATGGCCGCTTTTAGCTCGAGCTCTGCCTAGCGCTCTTCCTAACCTGCTGGGTTCAGGATTGTAGGGGTCTACGCAGGCATATCATCGGGGCAGAAGCTCTCCCTAATGACAGCTGCTCAATCTGAACCGTCTTCGGCTGGTCCCGGAGACGCAGCACTTCCTTCCCCGGAGTCACCAGGCCGGTTCCCGGCCGCCATTTTAGGCCCTATTGGAGGCCTACAGGAACCTCAGCCCTCCCTTGTCTCCTGCAGCTCTGCTGGACGGGACCGGACACACTGAATCGAAAGCTGCCGGCTTCGGAGGCGAGCGTCCCTAGTACCGACCACCCAGGTTGAGACCGAATCAGACATTGACGGCCGCCATCTTGTGGAAGTCGCGTGGCGGCGCTCCGTTCTGCCTGTGAGTGACCCCAGACAGTACCTGAAGTGGCGGCGTGTCGACGCCCCGGCCTCCCATCGAATACCCGGAGACGACCTACCTTACTGCGCCACTAAGTTCCTAGAGCTGGTCCCAATACTAAGACAACCCTCTCGCTGGTATCATCCCAAGGAGGTAATTAACAACCATCCCCGTAACTGCGGCCGCGGGAACAACACCCCAGTACGCCCAGGATACCCTCAGTTGCAGAGGGACCACAACCTCTGAACAAATTTTTGTGTCCCAGGGCTTGCCTGGGGAAACCCCCCCGGGCAACCCCCCCCCCCCCCGATTTAAAAATCGATCTGAACACAGAACTGCTTTTAATGTCCCAGAAATTGCCTGGGGCGACCCCCTTTCCTGCACA
This sequence comes from Leptobrachium leishanense, assembly GCA_009667805.1. NCBI lineage: Eukaryota > Metazoa > Chordata > Amphibia > Anura > Megophryidae > Leptobrachium > Leptobrachium leishanense. The sequence goes on along the minus strand of CM019070.1, from coordinate 102,396,341 downwards.
ACGATCCCTATAAATTTTCACCTGCGCGCCGGACTTCTGGGACACAGGAAAGGTGATAAAGACAAAAAAAAAAAAAAAAAAAAAAGGAAAAAACAAAACAAAAAAATTTATTTTTTCAGTCCCCTTTAATTAGGGGGCGCCCCTTTATCATGCCGAAATTTTTCACATTCTATGTGATCTCAAGACCCTCGGTCTACATAGTTTTCCACACCTAAACTTTTCTAAACCTCCTCTGGTTAGGGGACGTCCGTGCCCCAATTTTTCTCTCCTACTTTGACACAGCGGAAGACTTATTCTACCATTGTTTCTAATTCTACAGACACAACCGAAGATCAGCCTTAGATTCTTTACCTCTTGTCCATGGAGAAATTTGTATCTTCCAGCAAAAACAAAAAAAACCAGACAAATTATCGTCGAAAGCAACCTCAAAGCTATCCCAACGGTCGATCCTACCATCCTCCCCGTCCACTACTCTCTTTGACCCCCAACTGGATCTATCGCAGACAGCTCAGTCGGCCTCTCCTTAATATGACGACAGTCGACAAGACTCCTGAGTCTGTATGGCAGACATCTCGGCGGTGTTGTCCCCCTTGCTTGATGAAAAGCTCGGACGACTCTCCTCGACCATTGAATCCGTTTTGTCGCAGTTAATATCGCAAGCACAGCGGCTTACAGAAGTCGAGGAACTGGTCTCGACCTTGAGGATGACGTTAATACACTGAAGGCACAGATGGACGCACAACAGTCGGACATTCAAACGCTGACAGAAATATTGGACGACTTGGAGAATCGGAGCCGTCGCAATAATTTACGAGTGGTTGGCCTCCCGGAGACTGTGAAAGGTTGAGTCCTGCAAGAATGGGCTTCCAACTGGTTACCTACCCAATTGGGTTTGGATTAGGGATGCACCGATACCACTTTTTTAAGACCGAGTACCGATACTTTTCTTTAAGGTCATGTGACGCTTTCCAATAAGAACAGACCATATAAAAATGCCCCCAGCTCACATGTATATCCCCCGATATATATATATATAATTTTCATACTGCCCCAGCTCACACATGGATATTGCCCCAGCTCGCACATGGATATTGCCCCAGCTCCCACATGGATTTGCCCCAGCTCACACATGGATTTGCCCCAGCTCACACATGGATTTGCCCCAGCTCACACATGGATTTGCCCCAGCTCACACATGGATTTGCCCCAGCTCACACATGGATTTGCCCCAGCTCACACATGGATTTGCCCCCACAGCTCATGGATATGCCCCCACAGCTCATGGATATGCCCCCACAGCTCACACATGGGTATGCCCCCCAGCTCATGGATATGCCCCCACAGCTCATGGAGTATGCCCCCCCCCGCTACGATACTTACCTTCCTGAGCGACGCCGGGAAAGTCTTCGCGCACGTTGGAAGGACCCCAGCCACGACCACGTGGGACCATGTGATCACGGCTGGGGTCCTTCCAACGAGCGCGCGCGCGGAAACTTTCCCAGCGTCGCCCAGGAAGGTAAGTATCATGGCGGAGAGCAGCTGCAGGGCCTGTCCGAATGCTCTATCAGCATTCGGACAGGCCCTGCAGCTGCTCACTGTGTTCATACTTACCTTCCTGAGCGACGCTGGTAAAGTTTCCGCGCGTGCGCTCGTTGGAAGGACCCCGGGCGTGATCACGTGGTCCCACGTGGTCGCGGCTGGGGTCCTTCCAACGAGCGCACGCGCGAAGACTTTCCCGGCATCGCTCAGGAAGGTAAGTATCGCAGAGAGCTCCAGGGGCGGCTGTCCGAATGCCGATAGAGCATTCGGACAGCCGCCGCAGCCCCTCGGATGCCGGCTCAATGCCGGCTTCCGGTATCGGGGAAAATATCGGGGGTACTACACGAGTACCAAGTACTCCTGCAGTACCCAGTATCGGCCCCGATACTAGTATCGGTATAACCCTAGTTGGGATGCCCCGACCTACCCTTGGCTGTGGAGCGAGTGCACAGAGTGGGCCCCGATCTGAATCCGCAATCAGGACGACCTCGCGTTGTCATCATGAGACTTCAACTTTGTTGACAAATCTAAGCTACTACAAGCCTTTCACAAGGCCAGCCCTTTGGATTACAATGGAGCCCCTCTGAAACGAAGGGCATTCTCGCCCGGTGCTCGGAATTGGTGGCAAAGGACATTCGTTTTTCGCTGCTATATCCGGCTCGCCTAAGAGTGAATTTTAATGGAGCGACCCATTATTTCGATTCCCCGGCTGAGGCAAGCATGGCTCTCCTTCCAGATCAACCCCACGAGAGGTCTATTTCGCCCCTCCCTCCACGTACGCCATCTACGAGAATGCGCACAGGAAGGCCTTGACGTGGTCGTAGCTGGACATTCAGTCTACCTACTTTTCTTCACACTATGGCGCGATTCTGGTTTGTTATGTTGCAACTAATGTTCTCCCTTAATTTACGGTTAAGTCTATTGAGGTTAGAAGATTGGTGGCTCCTGGCCACATCTGATCCCTGGGTCCTGTTGATCCTTTTGTCTATGTTTATGTTACAGTTTGGGTTTGATTCTAGACCCTCTTTACAAGTTCTGGTTCCATTTAAAAGAAATAGTAAAAATTTATTGACGCTCAGAAACAAGATTCTAAGACTACCACACACTCCCCTCGCTGGGCTCCAGGGCTGTAGCTTGGACGACCCTGGTCCCCCCATTAGAAAGGCACTTTATGGTGCCCCGTCATCCCGAGACCCTCCCATGACATCTCTTGAGCCACCTACCCTTAAAACCTCCCTCAGACTTCTCTCTTGGAACATGGAGGGTTTGAACTCTCCCATTAAAAGAAAAAAGATACTTGCGCACTTAGTCACGTTGAAACCCGATGTGGTCTGCTTGCAGGAGACCCACTGGTCTTCCCCTGACAACCATCTCCGAGCCCCCTGGATTGGGCACCAAACTTCTCCCCCTTATATGAACAAAAAAAGGGGTACCGCTATCCTCTTAAATAAATCTCTGTTTACAGTCCTTGATGAAGCTAATGACATCCACGGTCTCTTTTCCATAGTATTGATGTCAGTGCTAGGATAGACCTATTTGTTAGTGAACGTCTACGCCCCTCACCCTCCTCACTTACAATTTTTTTCCGATCCATACGCAACGCTCCTTCAATATACTTTTACACATTGCATTATAGGCGGGGATTTTAATGCGGTCTTGGACTCTGTCTTAGACCGCTCTCATGTAGGCTCTCATCCAACGCCCTCACGGGCCTCTGCTGGCCCCACCTTTTTAAAAGATCACTTAACTTTATTCGACGCCTGGCGTTATGTCAATCCTGAAGGAAGGGACTACTCATTTTACTCACACCCCCATGATTCTTTTTCCCGTATAGACATGTTCCTAATGTCCTCGACCTTTTATCACTCCATAGTTGACGCAGCGATAGGAATGATACACGTATCTGACCATGCACCGTCACGGTAGACTTACAGTTAAAAAACCCCCTCCCACGCTCCCGAAATTGGCGCTTTCCCACTACTCCTTCACTCCAACGATTTCAAAGCACACAGAACTTAGCTGGAACAACTACCTGGACGATAACTTGGAACACGTGGATGTTAATTTGTTTTGGGAGGCGGCTAAACCGGTCAGGAGGGGTTGCATAATTGAATATATGTCCCGTAAACGTAAAGAGGTTAACAAAAGACTACTGGAGGCGCACTCCTCCCTAGTTAATTCTTCTAGAACTCATGTCGCGTATCCTACCCCTACCACGAACAGTATAAGGCGGACAAACAAAGCTATGCTAAGTTAGAGGACAAGGCCCAATATTCCTGGCTACACCGGAAGAATCGTTTCTTCCGCTGGGGAAACAAACCGGGGAAACTCCTGGCTAATTTACTGAAATTGCAGCACCCGTCGATGCCGGCTATAACTAGGATTAAGACCCCCTCTGGTGAAGTGTTAACCGACCCGACAGAGATCAATAGGTTTTCTGCGACTACTTTGAGGCATTCTAGAAAGCTGAACTTGAGTGAAAAGTCCAGGCCAAATTTTTTATAACCGCGGGGATGCCGGAACTAGATCCCGAGGCAAGAGAAAAACTAAATGCTCTAATTAGCTCAAACGACATCTTGACAGCCATTTCTCGCCTTCGTTCCCACAAAACTCCCGGCCCAGATGGCTTCTCGGCAGAATATTATAAAATGCTAGAGGGCCACCTTGTCCCCCACCTCACGACCTTGTTCAACAATATACTACAGGGAAAGGCCCCACCACCCTCCTTTAATGCGTCCCGGATGATAATGATTCCTAAACCAGACAAAGACCCTTTACTAATAACGTCCGATCGCCCAATTTCCCTGTTAAATACCGACTTGAAATTATTATCGGCCATAATGGCTCGGCGTCTGCAGACCCCGCTAACACAGTTTCTCCCCCGCTCAAACAGGGTTTTTCACAGGCCGTCACTCTACGCAAAATGTCAGAAAAGCCCTGGCTGCAATCTGGTCATCAAATAGCCGCACTCACTCATCGGATTTACTCCTTAGTTGCGATGCCGATAAGGCCTTTGACCGCATATCGTGGTCCTATTTACGACGATTCTTAAAATATCATTCCTTTGGCGTCCCAATAATTTATTTAATGCTCTATATGATACTCCTTCCGTACCATCACGACTAATGGCCTTAATTCCACCCCTTTCACACTGGAAAGGGGCACACGTCAGGGCTGCCCACTACTATTTAATTTAGCATTAGAACCACTCCTAAGAATTTTCCAAACATGCCCAGATTTTAGTGGAATACAAATAGGCTCTCAGGAGGTTCGAATAGTCGCTTTTGCAGATGATTTGCTCCTCTTTCTGTCCCGCCCCGATAAAGGCGCTCCCAACCCTTTTGACATATTTAGAAGAATTTCACTTAGCATCGGGGTTTAAGATTAACTATGACAAAACAGTAGCGATACCGTTGGGTACGGATTACGAAGGTTTGATTGGGCAGCACAATCCCTTTCGTTGGTGCCGAACGGGGACTTTTAAATATTTAGGTGTGCTTATACCGACAAATATAAAATGTTATGAGGTTAATATCCCCCCTCCTGTCTCAACTTAAAAACCTGTTAACCTCCTGGGCAAAACTACCACTGTCTTACTTGAGGAGATGCAGTCTTATAAAAATGGTCGCATTCCCTCGTCTACTATACCCAATACAAATGCTACCATTACTTCTCAAACGCAAGGATATAGCGCACATCCATGCTCTGTTTACCAAATTCATCTGGAATGGGGGAAGGCCACGCATAGCACTACGTAAACTTCAGCTTCCCTATAACATGGGGGATTGAATTTACCAGACATGTATTCTTAGAATATCGCAGCCCTGTACCGAATTGTGGCGGACTGGATAGCGGACTCATCCAGGTACACGGATTGTGCCTTGGATCGAGCCAGGTCTTTCCCACTATCCCCACTGGCTTTACTTCTCTCCCCTGTCAAGGATCCCCCTAACCCAAAGATCTAATCCCCTGCTTTTCACAGGACGAGAGGCGTGGTATCGAGCTCGAAAACAGCAGGGCTTGTCCTGGACATCCTCGGTTTTCCAACCATTACTGCGTAACCCTGCTTTCCAATCTGGCTCAGCGGCATCTGCATTTCGGGTCTTGGCAACTAAAGGTTTAACTCAAATAAGTCACCTGTTGTCGGGACCAACTCACACCCTTATCTCCTATAGAGATATGTGTACTAGCAGCCCCTGCACTAGGTATATTATATGCAACTATCGGCATTTGTATCAACACAGTTAAATACCTTAAAACCACAGGACTTCTCTAATCCCCTTGATACTCAGGCGTCTATGGGTCCATCCACAGCATCATTTCGCGCACGGCTTCGGCCTCAATTTGACTGGTCTGTAGCGACCACAGGCTTAGCGGCCTGGTGTGTTCAACTTCCCAAACAATCGCCCTTTACCTTAATTACGGCCACTAATACTTTACGTAAACAGATCCCCTCGGCTCAATATGACGAAATGTTTTTGAAATTCCTACATGGCGCCTATATAGCCCCGGATAGACTGACCCGAATAACACCCCTCAGTTCTGGTCGATGCCTCAAATCCACACAGGCCAACGCGGATCTTTTCACTGCTTGTGGACCTGCCCATTGGTGTCAGACTTTTGGAAGTCCATACTGAGATTTGGCGTTCAGATCCTAAATATAGCGGTACCCACCACCCCAGACTGGGCTGTGTTTAACCTCCTCTCCGATAGCGAAAGACATGGGTTGGACAGGAATCAGAGGGCCCTATTGGGAGTGCTATCCGCAGTAGCTAAAAAGGCCATTTTGGGTAATTGGATTGCCACCTCTCCCCCCACATTCTGGATGTTTTATTCCCGCTTTTATGCTATCTTTCAATATGACTGGGTGGAGACTGCTCTGCATAAAGATGATAAAGTACAACAGTTTTTTGAAAAATGGGAACACTTAGTCATATTTGCCAGAAGACCTCATTGTAAAACTGAAAAGAGATTTTGAATTTACTAATTGGTACCTGTCAAGATCCCTATCGTCCCCTCCCCTAAGACCTAACGCTCAGGCACACTTAGAACTTTCAGAATTTTCCGATGTGTTCCCATTAGTTTAATATGTTCATGATGCGAGATTCTCCTTGTTAGCTATGGGATGAGAGGGATGACTTCCTAAGTGGGAATGTGAATATGCATATTGTACTTGAACGGAGTTTGTCAATTTCAAAAATAAAGTTAAGAAAAAAATGTTTTTAAAAAGAAAAAATTACATTTAAAACCTATGGGATATGCAGTTTCATAGTAGTGATTGGTCACCTGGTATTCCTTTTTTATTTACCTGCAGTGTATGGATTCTACATGTTACAGGGTGGCACTTTTCATGCAATGCCCATCAGCTTGAATAAGTGAAACATGGCCAACTTGGTAACCCTAGTGTCTGCATATTTATATACTTTAAGTCAGTAAGCAGGTGGGAAGGCAGAACATGTTAAAATAACCTGCAGCCTCCATCTGCCACTTTCTTTGACCTTTCCAGATCAAAATCAATCCAAATCACTCCTGATCAGCTTGTCCACACCCATCTTCTCTCCAGGGATCTGTCAGATGTCTGCGATTTTCACTTCAACTGGAAGGCATCGCACATCTGATGGCATTTTTCACTGTTGCCTGAAATCTGACGGGCGCAATGGACGATGGTCCATTCACCTGCAGGTCGTAGGATCGGTCGGACGACGCAATATCAGATGATCACACCATTGCACAAATACAGATCCAGTGGACGGCCAGCCTTAGGCTGGCCGTCCACTGGATCTGTAGTTGGACGACCGACTGTTTCATCTGATTTCGTCCGACGGTCGTACGATAAGCTCCGACTACCCTCGTCTACTGGAAGCGATTTATCGGACGACCAAGGGACGATCCAGATGAGGTGGAGTAGTTCATTCTGGTTTTTGCAGAGACAATATAGTGTACTGCTCTTCGACACTGCTCACTTTGTGTGTGTGACGGACATACGGCTGCGTACACTTTGTGTGTCTGACCCACTATGGATTATCTTGAGGCGGCAGAGCTGTTCTTTTTGGTAGAAAATCCATACCTGATACAACGCAGGCTGAAGCGGAAACGGTGTTGGATGAACCCAATATTGCAGAAAAGAAGCCGATTAGGGGAGTTCCACCATCTGCATGAAGAACTCCATAAAGACACTGCAAGTTCTTCGATTACTATCGGATGCTTCCGGAGACCTTCAACTACATTTTAGAAGTGGTTGGTCCATCTATAGAGGAGTCTTCTAATTTAAGAGCGACAATATCCCCCGCAGAACAACTAGCCATCACTATTCGGTAAGTGACTTTATAACACTATCAGGGTTATTCAGAGAGCGTGAAAAGCAGGATAATGACTGGAGAATGAAAAATTCTAGGTCAAAATAGCCAAACCAGAAAAATTCTCCCTTTCATCTCACTTTACAAATCGGCTATTTTGACCTAGAATTTTTCATGATATATATATATATCATGAAAAATTCTAGGTCAAAATAGCCGATTTGTAAAGTGAGATGAAAGGGAGAATTTTTCTGGTTTGACTATTTTGACCTAGAATTTTTCATTCTCCAGTCATTATCCTGCTTTTCACGATATATATATATATTATTCAATCGAAGGGATTCACCAGCACTCCAGGATTTTCAAAAGATTCCAAATTTTATTCGATCATGCTTTAAAATCGTCAACGTTTCAGTTCCCAATCCGGAACTTTCATCAGGACAAAAACATATACAGCCCAATATAAACTCAAGGTTTAAATAGGAGACAAATTACCATAACAATTAAAAACTCATTGAAAACTCGCCCATCAGGTGTGTGACACGTACGGCATGCTCATACACCCACCGCGCCTGCGCCGAACTTACGGGGCGCACCTCTAGGGCATCATAGCGGTCGTCCTGGTAACCTGGACGCTTTGTGCTGGGAGAGCAAATCCTATCTCCTCCCCACCCGATATGCAACACATCCGGCAACTATACGGCGCACCTCTACGACATTACAGCGGTCGTCCTGGACATATACATACATACACACACACACACACGTCATGTAGGGGGTGTGTGGGTGTGTGTGATATATATTAAAACACACACTGAACTCCATTGCCTACAATGATCCGTGTGTGTGTGTATAGGACTTGTGAATATGAGACATATGAAAAATAAAATGACACCACAGTAGTGTAATATAAACATTATTTATTCGGGGCACCAAACTAAGCTTTTTTTTAAATTTAGATCATAACTTTTTTTGATAAAATATAAAACATTTGGCTAACAAAGAATTGTAAATGCTATTGTCAAAAAATTTTATGCCATGTTTGTGTCATCGGGTGCTGAATCAGAAGAGCAGTAGAACTCCCAAGCCAGGGTTAAAGAATGGTTCTGATACCGGTGGGGTGGGTTGAAGTGGAGCAACAGCACTTGGTGGATTGGTTCCAGGGTAGAGCAAGTCTGGGTTGCTTGGGTTGACTTGGAACGGTGTGAATCCTCTTCCTCATCGCTTACGAGTTTAAGTAATTTCCTGCGAACCGAATTTTGACCTTCCATTGGAATCCTATCGAGGAGCGGAACCATGCGGACAAGAAAGTGGAAATTGCTGTTCCCCTCATCTGCACACTTTCCGACAGGATTTTCATTTTCTCCTTTTCTATTAGCACCAGATTGTCTTCGGTAGCTTTCTCAAGCCTACGTCTCTTCAATGGACGTGTGCGGCGTGGCTGCTGATTCTGGGTTCCTGCAAATCTTGGGTGTTTGGGGTATGTGGTAGAGAAGAGAGCGAAACCTCGGTTTGAAATTCTTCTTGAGTCTCACTACAGGTTTCCTCCACATTTGGTGTGACACTCTGCACTGGTGATACGTTGCCCTCGAGTTGTCGCGGCTCCACTGTATCAACAATAAAGAGCATTTGTTCGTAAAATGCCCAACTGGTATAGGCGTCTGGATTTGCTCCATCTCCAGACTTGCTGGAAAGAATTTTTTTATACTCCCTCCGGAAAACGTCACGGAGGTTCCTCCAATGCTTCACCTCTTCCACTGTAATAAAAAGAATGTTTGATTGAGAATGTAAATGACCATATTTTGTGGATTTATTATGTGTATTTACAAATGTTATGTATTTTATTTCAGATACTTGGCAACAGGATCATCATTCAAAACACTTGGCTATTCTTTTAGAATAGCGGATGTGACGGTGGGACGGATCTTCCAGGAGACATGCCGAGTTATCTGGGACAAGCTTCATATGCTTCACATGTCCTTCCCAAAGAGCGAGGAGATGGTACCCATTGTTGAGGGTTTTTGGCAAAAGTGGCACTTTCCAAACTGTGTGGGGTGCATCGATGGTAAACATATACGCATTGTAAATCCCAAACATTCAGGCAGTATGTATCGGAACTACAAACAATTTTTTTCAATAGTACTCCAAGCAGTTGCTGGCCCAGATTACCGGTTTATGGCAATCGATGTCGGTGCATATGGGAAGGAAAGTGATGGAGGAATATTCAGCAATTCCAACTTGTCCAAGAAGCTGGAGCAAGGAGCATTGGGCGTGCAAACACACACCGCCCTACCCTGGCACCGACATTCTAGCCCCACATGTGCTTTTGGGTGACGAGGCTTACCCATTTAAGAAATATCTAATGAGGCCGTACCCAGCAGCCAGACTTGGCCCCTCCGAGACCAACTTTAATGGGAGTCTATCCAGAGCAAGGTAAGTGGTGGAGTGTGCCTTTGGGATTATGACGAGCAAATGGCGTATTTTGCACAAGGCGATGGAAGTAAAACCACCATTTGTGGACAAAATTGTAAAAACCATTTGCTTGTTGCACAATATTATAATTGAAAAATAGGGGGAGCAGCAAGTGGCAAATTTGCCAACACCCAAAATTTTCAGAGGAAGGAGATTTACATCTAATCTGTGAAAATAGAGCTGTAACCACAGCAATTACCACCCGTGACAAATTTAAAACCTATTTTGCAACCGAAGAGAACCTCTGAACATTTTGCTTATTTACCCCCTTTTTTTGGGGGGGTGGTTGTTTTCTGATGCGAGATATATATATATATATATATTTTTTTTAACTTCACGTATGTGGCTCTTAATTTCTTCCCTTTTGGAGACAAGAAAGGTCTGGGACCAAGAGATATAGATATATTGGGATATATATATTTGGGATAGATTGTTGTGTATAGTGTGTGTTTAGGTTGCCTATGTTAATAAATTTTTGATTTCTGAGCTTTCAAATGTATGTATGAATGATTTTATTATAATTAACTTTGGCACCCATCTCATCTGCGACCTGCTGCCACAGCTTCCTCTGGACATCACGGGCATGGTATTTTCTATCCCGCATGTCCCACAAAGAGCGTAGCTCATGCACAATACTGTTGATACATTAAAATTTGTACATTAAGAAATGGCAAAAGAAAACAGAAATTATCTAACATTTGGGGCCCTATTACGATCTTAGTGCACAAAATAGAGCCGGAGCAAAAACGTATTAACGCGAAGGGTAAAACCCTTTGCGCTGAACGTCGTATTACAAAGTCAGCGCAACGAACGCGCTCACTCGTCAACGCGGGTAAACCAGCGCGAACCCTGCACGACTGTACTGCGCGCGTCCTATACTTAATATTGTGAGCGCAAATACGTTTGCTGGTACGCGGATGGTATTGCAATCTATGCGCAGTTTGTAGCTCAGAGTCTTTGCACGCACAATTTTAGCAACTCCTAAAAGCTGGCATTAATGGCAAATCTCACGGTCCTGGCTGAACCCAAACGCACCAGCACAAAAAAAAATTACAGCAAAGTATAGTTATACTCAAACCAAGCCAAAAAAAATTGAGAAGTTGTGTGCGTGCATTTTTTAATGCTGCAGCATATATACTCAAGTTTTTGCGCCTGTCAAAATCAATCTAACGTGAGATAATTGTGGTTCTTAACCTCCCTGGCGGTCTAATTTTTTCAAAATCTCGTGTCTAAAAGCGTCTCAATTTTTTTTTTAAAGGAAACGTGTTTTTGTACAGTTAGCCTGCAATAATTAGGAATCACGCACTGAAATCCGTGCAATCAAGAGTCCTTACTGGTAAAATCCTTCATAAATAAATAATAAAATAGTACATACACTGAGTCCGATAAAGTTTGAAACACGACATAATTTATTATCCCAAAAAGAATTATCCAAAATAATGCAAATAAATGATATTCAATAAAATACAACAAAAAACATTGAAATCTGTCTGCAAACAAGGGTGAGACGATGTATGGTCTCTTATCCTGTAGTGCCACCTAGTGGCCGTTCATTAACATTGCACTTTGGATTTACAGTGTAAAATTAAATTTTTCTAAGTTTGCTGCTGGTCCCGCCCCCTGCATCGTGTGACTCGCAGGGAGCCTTACCAGGAAGCAAGTCCCCGCGATCACAATGCGGAGACAGCGAGGGAGCCAGGAGGAGGTGAGTATGCATCCAGCCCGAGTGTGGCTCGGGGTTACCGTTCACGGTAGTGAAATTTAACCCCGAGTCACACTCTGGCTGAATCGCGTGGGGAAAAAAAAAAAAAAAAAAAAAAAAACAGTCCGCACACTAAATTTTGTTGCTGCGCGCGCGGTCGTAAACACGCAATTTCTTGACGGATGAAAAAATGTGCGAGGATTGTAATACCTGTGTTGATTTTATACGCGTGCGAACGTTTAACGAAGGGCACAAAAATTCATGCGCTGCGCAAGCGTTTTAACACAACGAATGTAATAGGGCCCTTGGTAATCTAAATTTTCTTCAAAATAAAAAAAATAAAATCATTTTTACTGCTAATTAAAGGAATACAAGGTTAATTTTTTTTTTTTATAAAAAATGATTGACCTGTCATACTGTCATCAGAAATCATCCCCGTACCTAAACAGGACTAGTCCCACCTACTCCCTACACAAAACTTGGACTTTTTAATTATAAAATGCATTTACTTACCTGATCAATTTCTCAGCATCCATCTTCTGTCGGATGGTTGTGCCTAGTTGAAGTGCCTTGTGTCTGGTAGTGTCGTATCGCGCCGCAGGAAGTCGGACGCAATGGTTAATGGGTGAGCCGCATGCGTGTAATCGGATCGGTCGGACGAAAGAACGCGATATCGGATGATCGCGCCATCGGACAAAAACGGATCCAGTGGATGGCCAGCCTTAGGCTGGCCGTCCACTGGAACCGTTTTCGTGCGATGGTGCGATCATCTGATATAGTCTGTCGTCGCACGTCCGATTCCGTAACATGAATGTGAATGGAACCATCGTCCACTGCGGCAGACGTCTGACGACAGGTAAAGACCACAGCAGATGGGCGATCTCACCTTGCAGGCTGGGAGTTCAGAACAATTGGGCAAGATGGGCATTGACAAACTCATTAGGGGAGTTTTAAATAAAAAAAAAAAAAACATATTGGTTTTGCTGTTTGTTTTTCTTAACTCCCATTGAAAATAAATGGTGCAGACATGATGCAAGTTTACCAAAACACCTTTTTGTATGTTGGGACTAGCTGTGTAACATGGTGGCACTAGCGGTGCTGCTGGGCAAAGGGATTTACTTACTAAGCACTGACATGCCTCCCGAAGGGCACTGAATGTTAAATTTTCCCATACGGTGCAATTTTTTTGCAGTTTGTACTGAAAAATGATGGCGAAATATGGTGCAGTTTGCTGCACTTCGGCAATCTGCGGCGGCAGAGGGAACGAATATCAGAGCGCAGTACTGCACTGAAGTGTTGGCGTTGATTTAGGGGATCATTTGACTGATTTACAAAGTGCATAATAAAATATTAGTAACAAAAAAAAAAAAAAAAAAAGACTGCACTGGTTCCAAAAAAGAATGAACTTGTTTTTGCATGTAAAACCAGTTCATTCTGGTTTTGGCCGCCTCTGCACTCCACCTCTGATTTTGATCTGGATCATCTGTGGTCGCACGCAGTGGACAACCCTAGTCTGACTGGTCGGACGACCGACGTCATCCATGGTCTGACGAAATCGGTCGTTCGAAAACCGTTCCAGTGGACGGCCAGCCTTAAAGTCCCCAGCTAGGATGGTAATTCCCTGCTGGAAAGAATCCAATGACCGCAGAATTTGCTTTAAAAACAAGAATGTTGTTTTTTCTTAGGCGGATAAACGGATGCAAAGGTGTAGGACGTGTCAAGGATGGACACTGACAAAAATATATCAAGCTTCCAAACATTGTTGAATCAACTACAAAAGGAACATCCTTAGAAATTAAGATCGTGACTCACTTTGCGAGAAATTACTGAAGAAACCTATGGGGTAAAATGCATCTCTCAGGGTCGGAGCCGACCGAGCGAAAGTGGGTCTCCTGGAGGAAGGCAACGGACGCACGTGAGGCTCCTAAGTCACATAACAAACGAGAACGCTTTTCAGGAATATTTTAGTCCTTGTACATTATGGGAAAATCAAAATCACAAGCAGCATACAGTGATTTCGTACAAGACATGTTAACAGTCTAATGCGGAGTCGCAATTCAAGGAGCTGGATTCTAGTAGAGTGAGAACAATGCCATTTACAGGGAAAGGGAATATTAAGTGAGGGATGTGGAATAGAGTGGGGAGAAGAGAAAGTGAGAGGTGGAGAGAGAAGGGAGGAAAAAAAATAAATAAAAAGAGGCAAAAAACCCCCCGAAGGTAGAGAAGGGTTTACAAGATGCAGTACAGAGTAAGTAGACCCAAACAGGTATCCAAAGAGATATATAGTAAGACCAATGAGAGACAGCTAGTAAGAAACAGAATAAAAATGAATACAGGTAAGGAAGAGGAGCGGGAGAAGTGCACCAACCGGGATGTCACTCACCACCACAAGGTCAGGGGCCAGATGGGAGGACCCTCAATTGGGGGTATGCACTATACCTCGCGGGGTGTAATTAATGGTGATCAATGACCACAGCCTCTGAGACAGAATATACCACAGTAAATTAGGTAGATGTTGTAATGACAGAGTGTAGCCTCCATGCAGAGTACCCGATTTCTGCTGTCACTGATCGGTAGTGCGTCTAGACAAAGCCGTGGCAAATATGCAGGTATAGGACCAGGAGAAGAGGGGACTCACAACTAAGTCGGAATGGCGCATCCTTGTAGTGGGTTCAAACAGTTTATAATTGGAAAATGCATGTTTTTAAATCAGATTATGGAACAAGTTCAATTTAGCGCTACGGTAGGGCAGAAGCGTAATTTATACCCCCTTACAATTGTATAATCTTCCAATGGGTTACAGGCCCTATAACCTTAAGATGGCACAAGCATACCTTAGTATACTACATGTATATTAACCATAAGCAACCTTGAATATACTTATGTAACAGGAGCCCCTGTTCTAGTCTTAAGTTTAAAGTGTAGAATGCATTAACACCGCTTATATAACAAACAGTCTAGAAACATCTCCCTTGCCCCACTACATCCCCTACCCCCAAGTTACAACCAAACAGTAGAAAATTTAGAACTTAAACCACGATTATACATCCATGTAGATGCGTGAGGTATGAAATAGTACTATGAAAAAGGTCAAGATGTTCAATCAGAACCATGAAGCAGAATAATAGCCTCACACATCGTCCCCCCAACAGTCTTAGTACCAGGTATCATCTAGTTGCAGCATCAGACAGTTCTCACCCAGCGTCTTAATTAGGGGTACCTAATCCCACTTGTCATGGGGGTCTATCTCCAGCCACCTAGAAATGGTATCTTCATGCAGGTTGCGCCTACGACCAATACAGAGAGTTTAGAAATCCTGATCTTCACACGGGCGATCGCGATCTATCCTGAGATTGAGTAGGTTGAGTGTTCACAAAAGGTGTATCAACACCATGTCAGCCTCCGCGGGGTGATCTTTGCAGGCGGGACAATCCTGGGTGGCTTACTGGTGGAGGAGCCGAGATGGATAAGCATTCCCAATCAACAACCTCGACCTGCGGAAGGGTCAACTCTAACAGGAACGGTGCCACATCCAGTGGGGTTCGGATCGTATGTAACAGGTTATTCCTACGCACCTGTAGGGAGAAGGGGAACCCCTATCTGTAGGGGATATCTGCCTCCCATAATAGCTGCGTGACTGGACGTAATGAAGTGCGGGCCATCAGGGTATGCGGAGAGAGGTCTTGAAATAATTTGAATGTCTCTTCAGCAAAGCGCCACTTTCGGCGGACACGGGCCTTTAGCATTATCGCCTCTTTTAGTGCGAAGTCCGGTATATGACAACTAATATCACAAGTGGGCCTGAATCCGCTGCAGCCCTGGGACGGAGTGTCCTATAGCAGTGTAAAGCAGGGGTCGGCAACCCAATGTGTGAGCAAACGCATCCAGAAGGAAATCCTTAGTCTCTGTGAACCCCTCGTGGACTCCTCTCAGCGTACCATAGCCACATACGAGTGTGTGAATAGGAAAATTCAGCGGCAGTATCGGGAGCTCTCACACTAAGTGTCCATCTCTGGTGCTGGTCAGGTCACGCCCCCACAAACTTGAAATTTGGCACGTATGTTCCTCACAGCTTCTAGGTGCTAATGTAGTGGAATCAGGCTGGAAGATGGTCGCCATTATGAGCCAGGTGGCCATCTTGTTCAGAATATTGGTTCACTTGAAATAACTAGGTAGATTTCAGTAGAAACTAGAATGAAGCTTACATAGAATTTTAGGAATGTGTTAGATTAGCAGAGAAGCAATTAAAATTGAGGAAGATCCGGGCCGCTCTTGGCACGGAGGGACAGGATGACAAATGGATACATCAAGGTCACAGAGGCCTGCAGAGAGACAAAGAGAACGTAGAAAACAGACCATGTCTTATCTGTGACAAATAGACTCTAGGGAGGTGGGCACGGCCCAGATTGAGTGCCGCAAAACAAACCACGAACTGTCAGACTAACCTGAAGTTTGCCAATTTACGGCCAATGTATGGAATGCCTTTGTAATTAACCAAGGGAGGTACAAACCCACGTGGGGTGGGATAGTGTCACCGGGAGGTGGGCTAATTGGGATGTACCTAATTATGTATTCGGGTATAAAACTCCTCGTCGGGGTGAGATCGGGGCTCACTCTTTGCGATTTAATCCTGTGTGAACATTGTGTGACGACACAAATAAAGTTTGCCTTTCCTGAAGAGACTCGTGTTCAGATAATCCTTGCTCGTGTCCGGTCCGGCTTTGTCCCGAGTGAACCTAGCAGATTCCGGTAACATTTCTTGGGGGCTCGTGAGCCGGGATACGGGCCCTTGCCGGCACGGCAACGACTGCTGAACACTGTGGCGGTTGACTGCAGGTGCAAGTGATCCCGTTGGTTGGGCGTCCATTGAAGGTGAGCTGACATCTGCAGGCGCCAAGCAGGATTTCCTGTTCAGTGGACCTCGCCTCGTCCCAAACGGACCCCCGGCCCAGGAAGCTGGGACGCCACCAAGTCTGAGGAAACAGCAAGCAGCGCGGCGATAGGTAAAGTGTCTTCTATGTATGTACAGTTGTGTTCAAAATTATTCAACCCCCACTGAAATTGAGTGTTTTGGCCAGTTTGACATTGATTTTGATCATTCAGTCATCTTGCTTACAATTAAATCAAAGAGGCACATGTAGGTCAGACAAATATAACATAACATTTATAATGAAATAACCACAAATGTCTTTTCTGTGCTCACATCATTATCAGTTTTATTCAACCCCCAAGTGACATTCAATCTTAGTACTTAGTACCAACATCCTTTTACAGTTATAACAGCTTTTAAACGTGAAGCATAGCTTGACACAAGTGTCTTGCAGCGATCTACGGGTATCTTCGCCCATTCGTCATGGGCAAAAGCCTCCAGTTCAGTCACATTCTTAGGCTTGCGCACTGCAACTGCTTTCTTTAAGTCCCACCAGAGGTTCTCAATCGGATTTAAGTCAGGTGACTGCGATGGCCACTCCAAAATGTTCCAGCCTTTAATCTGCAACCATGCTCTAGTGGACTTGGAGGTATGCTTGGGATCATTGTCCTGTTGAAAGGTCCAACGTCTCCCAAGCCTCAGGTTTGTGACGGACTGCATCACATTGTCATCCAATATCTCCTGGTACTGAAGAGAATTCATGGTACCTTGCACACGCTGAAGCTTCCCTGTACCTGCAGAAGCAAAACAGCCCCAAAGCATGATTGACCCCCCGCCATGCTTCACAGTAGGCAAGGTGTTCTTTTCTTCACAGGCCTTGTTCTTCCTCCTCCAAACATAGCGTTGATCCACGGACCCAAACAGTTCTAATTTTGTTTCATCAGTCCACAGAACACTATCCCAAAACTTCTGTGGTTTGTCCACATGACTTTTGGCATACTGCAGTCGACTCTTCTTATTCTTTAGAGACAGCAAGGGCGTGCGCCTGGGAGTTCTGGCATGGAGGCCTTCATTGCGCAGTGTGCGCCGTGTTGTCTGAGCTGAAACTTCAGTACCCACATCTGACAAATCTTTTCTCAGTTCCTCAGCAGTCACACGGGGACTTTTCTCCACTCTACGCTTCAGGTAGCGCACAGCAGTCGAAGTCAGCATCTTCTTTCTGCCATGACCAGGTAGCGTTTCAACAGTGCCCTTTGCCTTGAATTTGCGAATGATGTTTCCTATGGTTTCTCTTGGTATGTTTAACATCTTTGCAATCTTCTTATAGCCATTGCCCTTCCTGTGAAGAGTAATAACCTCTTCTCTTGTCTTCCTGGACCATTCTCTTGACTTCACCATGTTTGTAACCACACCAGTAAATGTCTAGAAGGAGCTGAGTATCACAGTCATTTTAAAGCTGCCTAATTGGTGCTTATTATGCTTTATTGCTGCTCTGTGACATCCACAGGTGTTTTCAATACCTGATTGAAAACACTTGAACGAACCTCTGTTCTTCAGAGTGGTAGTCTTTAAAGGGGTTGAATAATTGTGTCAATGAAGAATTCACAAAATAAACATTTACTACTGTTTTACAAAACCAATTGATGTCATTTTAGTTGCATATGGTTCTTTAAAAAGTCCTTGTAGGATTTTATTCTGAATACAATTACAAATGTACACTAAATTCCCTAAAACCCTTTACAGCATTGGGGGTTGAATAATTTTGAACACAACTGTATATCAGAGATACCGGTATAAGGGGAACGTCCGACCATAGTCGGATAAGGAGACCCGCGGCCACGGTCTCGTTGACATACTGAACCCGCCGCCGAAAGCACGGACAAGCAAAAGAGCCAGAGTGGCTAGCGCGTGTCTGGACCCGGGGGATCAGATGTTAACTAAAGGATAATTCTGTAAGAGAGGGAGAGGGTAGCCACGTGGAGTTGCATAGTTGTAGTCAGTGTTTGTAAACAGAGCTTCTGCACGTGGACAAGGAAAGGAGGAGGGATTTCTGTGACTGGGCTGAGAGCCCTGAGTCAGTGCTAGTGTGTACGTTGTGTAGTGAAGAGGGCCAATTGAGGTCAGCGGTAGCTGCAGCGGTAGTGGTGCTGGGTGGGTAGAGTAACCATAGGCAAATTGGAATCGCAGACGGGAGTGTGGTTATAGAACGGGTGCACATAGTCACAAGCAGACAAGAGTAGAGTTCAATCAATTGGGTATAAGGAGCCAAGAGGAGGGACAGTGTGCCCTAGGCTAGTAGAGAGAGTAGAATTGTTTATGTATTGTTTTGTGCTGAAAGTATCTTGTACAAGTACGTGCTGTGAGTGATTTGAGTGCTGTGAGTGATTGCTTTCTTGCTAGGCGAGTAGGCGCTCAAACTTGAGAGTGGACTCCCAAGGTACGTTTCCGGCTCAGGCGACTGCAGTCCGGCTACTGACGGAGGAAGCGAATCCGATATATTATGAATTGTTGACTGAAGTACCAGACAGTAAATTTCAAGTGTTTTTGCTAAAAAGTAATATCTGTATTGTAAAAAGGTTACTGCCCTTAAGGAGTAACAATGGGTAACGGGTCGTCCAAACCGCTGATGACACTCAGATCTACCTCTCTACCCCTGATCTCCCCCCCCCTGTCCTTTCAAAAGTCAGTGACTGTTTATCTGGCATCTCCTCCTGGATGGCCTCCCACCACCTAAAGATCAACATGTCAAAGACTGAGCTCCTACTTATTCCTCCCTCTAATGCCTCCCCACCTCCTGACTTCTCTATCACGGTGGAGGGTATCACCATCTCCCCATCAAACCAAGTTCGCTGTCTTGGAGTTACACTGGACTCTGCTCTTTCCTTCATCCCCCACATCAAGTCTCTTTCCTCCTCCTGCCGATACCAACTGCGTAATATTTCCAGAATTCGGCCATTTCTTACCGCTGTCACCACAAAACAACTCATACACGCCCTGGTAATCTCCCGACTCGACTATTGCAATAATCTCTTATCTGGCCTCCCTCTGTCCCACCTCTCCCCCCTACAATCCATCCTGAACGCCTCCGCCAGGCTAATTCACCTCACCCGCCGCTCTGTCTCTGCCGCTCCCCTCTGCGAGTCCCTTCACTGGCTCCCCATCCACTGCAGAATTAAGTTCAAAATCCTTATCCTTACCTACAAAACCCTCACTAACTCAGCGCCCCACTACCTGTCCTCACTAATCACCAAATACACCCCAGCCCGCTCCCTAAGGTCAAACAGTGGCCTGCGCCTAGCTTCTCCCCGCATCACCTCTTCCCATGATAGACTGCAGGATTTCTCACGCGCAGCCCCCACTCTCTGGAACGCTCTCCCTCGTGCTGTCAGACTTTCCCCTAACTTCTCTTCCTTCAAACGCTCCCTGAAAACATTCCTATTTAGGGAAGCCTACCACCCAACTCACTGATGCAACCATCAATCACTCTCACCTTACAGTCCTCTCCTCCTGTTTCCAACCCCAACCCTCCTAGATTGTGAGTTCCTACGGGAATAGGGCCCTCATCTCCTCCTCTACTGTTTGTCAAATGTTGTTCAATGTATTGTAACCCTGTCTGTACTGTGCTTATTGTACAGCGCTGCGGAATATGCTGGCGCTTTATAAATAATAATAATAATAATCCAAGAAGGTGAAGAAGGGTGAGACGCCTTTAGGGTATATGGTGCGGAATTTTGAAGCGCTATATGCAACGCATGATTATGGTGTGGAGTTAACTAAGGAGAAATTAACATTAATGTGTACAATTGTATGGCCACTGCTGGTTCCAGAGTGGCCAGAGCAGGGGTCAATGGACCCGGAGTTAATACAGAAAGTGCATTCCCAAGTCACCGGGAAATGCGGACACCCTGAACAGTACCCATATATAGATATATGGAGGTATTGTGTAAAAGATAAGTCATTTTATAATGATGGCGGGACAAAACAAGAAGCAGGTACCCCCAAATAATGAAGAGAAATGGAGATCGGTGTTGATAGAACAACCGGAGGAGATTGATTCTTTGCCCCCTCCTTATCTATCATGTTATGGGGCAGCTAGAGAAGCTTTGAGTGCCGCGGTTGCGCGGGCAGAGAGGGGGGAGCAGGCAGCTGCTACTTCCCGGCCAGCTCCCTTCGCTCCGCCACACGGTATTGCGGAAGGAGACCATGGGGCAGCGGGTGGAGGAGACAGAGAGGTCCCACCAGGAAAGATTGAGATGTCCGTTGGGAGCGTATATAAATTAGTATCCCAAGAGGACAGTGATGATGAGAGTGAAGATGAAAAACAAGGGGCCACCACTCGCGCAGCAAACAATATATATAAACCCGAGAACCACATCAGCACAATCCCAACAAAAGTAAGATGCAAATGCCCCTACGGGAAGTGCCAGGCCCTTTACTGGATAATGGAGCACCTGGGCCAGTGCAATACACATATGTCCCATTCACGACAACAGACCTCTTTAACTGGAAAACACACACACCACTGTACTCCACTAATCCCGCGGCAGTGGCCAGTATGATAAAAGTCAGTCATGCTTACACATAACACCACATGGGCAGATTGTCAGCAACTAATGTTGACAATGTTCACTACTGAGGAAAGAGCCCGAATAAATAGTAGCGCGCGGAAAATTCTACTTGCCCAAGCTGTAGAAGATGCTAAGCCCCAGCCAGAAGCATGGGCAGAGGAGCATTACCCCAAAACAGATCCCAAATAGCCGTACAATATCGCTGCAGGTATTGCTCACCTGCAGACGTACCGGACAGCGGTAATAATGGGTGTTAAGGCGGGAGGGAAGAAACCCACAAACATGGGGAAAATAGCGGAAATTGTACAAGAATCGAAGGAATCCCCAAGTGCATTTTTTGAAAGGTTACTAGATGCATATAGGATGTATAGTCCTATTGACCCTGAGGCAGTGGAGAACCAGAGGCTAATCAATTCTTCTTTTGTGGGTCAAACACAAAGAGACATACAGAATAAAATACAGAGACTAGATGGGTTTTTAGGAAAAGGCATTAGCGAATTGGAAGAAATTGCTAATAAAGGTGTTTCATAACCGGAATCTAGAGGAAAAGCGGGAGGAAATAAAGAGGCAAAGAGGGCATACAGGGGTTGTTGGTTATATGGGAAATGGTGGAGGAAGAGGTGCCCCGGAGAGAGGGAGAGCAAGGGGTCGGGGAGGTAGAGGTAGGGGAGCCTCTAGGGAACACCTGGGACCCAACCAGTGAGCCTGGTGCCGGGGTGAGGGTCACTGGAAAAATGATTGTCCTGCATTTTTGGCTAAATTTGGGGGACAGGGGGAGGCTGGGGAATCGGGAGGTCAGGCCTCCAATGGTCAGGTAACAAACGGTAGATATGAGAGAAGCGAGGGTGCCGGGTTTGTGGGTTTGGCGGGAACTTCATTTGAAGGGCAGGGTACATATTAACAAGGACCTGGGCCCATCCCGCTCAGTAACCACGAGCCCACGGTCACTATAAGAGTGGGAAATAAAGATGAAATTTTTATGGTTGACACCGGTGCCGAATATTCTGTTGTAACTAGGGATGCACCGATACCATTTTTTCAAGACCGAGTACGAGTACCGATACTTTTTAAAAGTACTCACCGATACCGAGTACCGATACTTTTATTAGATGTCATCATAAAAAAAATTTCAAAGCCCAATAGATTTAAAAATAAAGATTTTAGGACAGCGCCACCATCTCCTGTTCTGAAGAACTGTAACTCAAAAGACATTTTGAAAACTAAAACATTTTTATTTGCTTGTCAAAAATTTTTGAACGTTCAAACAAATTTCACAGAACTTTTTTTAAATAAGAAAATAACTTAACAATGTGTAAAGAACCAAGAATTAGTGTAATACGGTGAAAATAACATTTTACTGTACTACTAAGATAAACATTTGGGTAACAAAATAAATAATCCTCCTTAGACTCCTCTGTGCAATTGTTTTAAGATAAAATTTGACTTTGAGAGAACTAGAAGTTGAAGGATGCTACTAGTGCTACAAATTCAAACATAATAATTTATTTTTCAAAGGTTAGCGGCAAGTTCTTTTTAAGGAACAGGAGCATCTCTGCGTGTTCAGCTAGAAGCCTGTTCCTGCTGTCAGAAAGAACCTGTGATGCTGAGCTAAACAATCTTTCACTTTCCACACTACTGCATGGTGCCGAAAGATATTTTTGTGCCAGTCGAGCCAGAGTTGGAAAGCGCAGTTTATTAACTGCCCAGTACTTTTGTGGTTTGTCCGAACGAGGAACAGTGGTCTCGGCAAAGAAGGACTCCAGCTGTATGGCCGCAGTTGTTGGAGTGCTGCCCTGAGATGTAGACGCACCTTCACCAGCTATTTCTTGAAAAATGCTGTCCACACTGCTGGTACTTGCTTGCTCAGTGTGAGGCCTTTTGACAGCTGGTTCCCCGGTCTCCTGAGGAGCGTCTCTCTCTGCAGTTGTTGTTTGCAGCTCTTGCATCAATATTTCTTTGGCCTGCCTGCTACTGTGAGCATTCAAGAAGAAGCGATCTTTATACCTGGGATAATCATAAAACAAGAAACAACAATGGCATCAGATAAGCAGCATACTATCAGGTCTGTCTTCTGCAATAAAAGAAAAATAATAATAATCTTCATCAGAACAAACAAACCACTCTTACACGATTTAAAAATTAAATTTAAATCAAAATGATCAGCATTAAAGGCAGGCAGCTATTTTAAATGTTACCAGAAATAAAACATTACCTTGGATCAAGTAAACTTGCGATGCAGTAAAGTGGATTTTGCTCCGTCTCAGAGAAGCGCTTCTTCAAAGCTCCAAGCAATGTGCTCTTCATGGTTTTGATTCCATGATCCTCATCTGCTTCTTTTGATAACATTCTGTGTAGCACAGAAACAGCAGGAATCACATCCGAGGCAAAAGCTTCTGATGAACTCACTTGACAGGTTAGTTCTTCAAATGGAGCCAAGATGTTTACCGTCTTCTCCATTAAATTCCATTGATTCGCTGTTAATGTGGCCGGCAGCTCATTCTCAGATGCATACACTCCAATGGCCCGTTTCTGCTCAATCAGAGACTGCAGCATGTAAAAGGTACTGTTCCAGCGAGTCTGGACATCTTGCTGGAGTCTTTTAATTGGCTGACCGAGCTGTAATTGAATATCTTGCAACCGAGAATATGCCAGGTTAGAGTGTTTAAAGTGGCCGACTATCCTGCGCCCGACTCCCACAGCATCCGAAATACTACGCTGTGATAACAGACCCTCTGAAACAACCAGTTGCAGCGTATGTGCTACACAGGAAATACTAGGAAGTCCAGCTTCCTCCATGCCTTTGATCATGTTCCTTGCACTGTCACGGACCACAACGTGCACTGAATTTTTAGGAATCGCCCAAGCCTCCAACATTTCTTCAAATATGTCTGCAATTGCTCGGCCTGTATGAGAGCCTTGAAATTTCTTTGCATGGAGCATGACTTGTTGCAGTGAGAAATCTCCATTGATCCACTGTGCCGTTAGACTAATAAGAGACACTGGGCTCACACTGCTGCTCCAAATATCAGTGGTGAAGCTAAACCATTTAATGTCAATTAGGGATGCACCGATACCACTTTTTTAAGACCGAGTACGAGTACCGATACTTTTTAAAAGTACTCACCGATACCAAGTACCGATACTTTTATTTAATGTCATGTGACCGCTTTCCAATAAGAACAGACCATATAAAAATGCCCCCCGCTCACATGTATATCCCCCCGATATATATATATATATATATTCATACTGCCCCAGCTCACTCATGGATTTGCCCCAGCTCACTCATGGATTTGCCCCAGCTCACTCATGGATTTGCCCCAGCTCACTCATGGATTTGCCCCAGCTCACTCATGGATTTGCCCCAGCTCACTCATGGATTTGCCCCAGCTCACTCATGGATTTGCCCCAGCACACTCATGGATTTGCCCCAGCACACACATGGGTTATTATGCCCCCACAGCTCACACATGAGTATGCCCCCCCAGCTCATGGATATGCCCCCACATGGATATTGCCTCCAGCTCATGGATATGCCCCCTCATGGATATGCCCCCTCATGGATATGCCCCCTCATGGATATGCCCCCTCATGGATATGCCCCCACATGGATATGCCCCCATGGATATTGCCTCCAGCTCATGGATATGCCCCCACATGGATATGCCCCATCATGGATATTGCCTCCAGCTCATGGATATTGCCTCCAGCTCATGGATATGCCCCATCATGGATATGCCCCATCATGGATATGCCCCATCATGGATATGCCCCATCATGGATATGCCCCATCATGGATATGCCCCATCATGGATATGCCCCATCATGGATATGCCCCATCATGGATATGCCCCCACATGGATATGCCCCCTCATGGATATGCCCCCACATGGATATTGCCTCCAGCTCATGGATATGCCCCCACATGGATATGCCCCATCATGGATATTGCCTCCAGCTCATGGATATGCCCCATCATGGATATGCCCCATCATGGATATGCCCCCACATGGATATTGCCTCCAGCTCATGGATATGCCCCCACATGGATATGCCCCCACATGGATATGCCCCATCATGGATATGCCCCATCATGGATATGCCCCATCATGGATATGCCCCATCATGGATATGCCCCATCATGGATATGCCCCAGCTCATGGACCGCCCCCCCCCGACGATACTTACCTTCCTGGGCGCCGCCGGGGAATGTCTCCGCGCGCGCGCGCGTTGGAAGGACCCCAGCCGCCGACCACGTGATCCCGGCTGGGGTCCTTCCAACGCGCGCGCGCGGAGACATTCCCCGGCGGCGCCCAGGAAGGTAAGTATCGTCGCGGAGAGCAGCTGCAGGGCCTGTCTGAATGCTCTATCAGCATTCAGACAGGCCCTGCAGCTGCTCAGTGTGTTTAATACTTACCTTCCTGGGCGCCGCCGGGGAATGTCTCCGCGCGCGCGCTCGTTGGAAGAGGACCCCAGCCGGGATCACGTGGTCGCGGCTGGGGTCCTTCCAACGAGCGCGCGCGCGGAGACATTCCCCGGCGGCGCCCAGGAAGGTAAGTATTGCGGAGAGTGCGGGGCCGGCTGTCCGAATGCCGATAGAGCATTCGGACAGCCGCCGCAGCCCCTCGGATGCCGGAAGCCGGCTCAATGCCGGCTTCCGGTATCGGAAAAAATATCGGGGGTACTGCACGAGTACCAAGTACTCCTGCAGTACCCAGTATCGGCCCCGATACCGATACTAGTATCGGTATCGGTGCAACCCTAATGTCAATGTCATCCTGCAACATGGTCTTAATGTGCTTTTTAACTGTGTCATGTATCTGTGGTAAGAGGACATCCGTGACATAACGGCGACTTGGAATCTCGTACTTCGGCTCCAAAAGATTGAGAAGTCGACGGAATCCCAAATTATCAACTACTGACAGTAGTTGATCATCGAGAACAATGAACTGGGTGAGCACTTCTGTTATTTTAATGGCTCTTGGATTGTCTCTGGCCAGTTTCTGGCGTCTTGCTAGTGTCTCCTGCAGTGTTGGCTGCTGTGTGCTGCTACTGCCGGCAGCAAATTCTCCATACTCGCTTTTGTGTTTTAGCTTTAGATGCTTTATTAGATTGCTGGTGTTATAAGCACTCACTTTCACACCTCCCCTTGAAATTTTGGCTGAACAAAGCTTGCACTCTGCCATGCGTGGGTTGTCCTCGCATATTTTGAAATATTTCCAGACCGCTGACATTTTGTTGGTGTTTCTTATTGGGGCTTTTCAGCGCACAATGTGTCCCTCCACCTTGGAGGGAAAACAAAATGAAAACAGAAGCCTTTGGTTTAGAGAGTGAGATATATAAGTAAAAAATAAATTGTTGGCTTCAATAAACTCTGCAATCAGCTCAAAGCCTCAACCATGTTCACTCCCTCTCATACTCAGCTATTTAGTATTTGCCCTTGCTTTCAGTTTAATTTAGATTAGATTGTAAGATCTTGAGCAAGGTAGTCTACAGGCTGTTCTTTTTCTCTAATTGTGTGTGTCAGTCTTATTATTATTCTTCTTATGCCACCCATTGTGCAGCGCTACAAGATATGTTGGCGCTTTATAATTAAAAATTTAATTGTAAATGACTAATTATTTTGTTTTTGTACACTAGGCACAGTTGATTGGATTATACATTGATGACTTAGACCGTAATAAATAATAATAAATTAAATTGTTTTGGAGGTTCATTGATTCATTCACGTAGTGTAGATTAGTTACATTAGATTTACAAATATAGATCACTCATCTCATACCCCATCTAGTGGCCATTGTGAAAATTGCATGTTCCTATTTCATGTTGAGGCCACGGTAATACAGTGTTAAACGGGTCTGCAAAGCTCGATCAGGCCTCCAAAATTTATGGTATATCTGCCCCTCCCCCCCTTCCCAAAACGAAAAAAATTAAATTGCTGGGCAAAATAAATAAATCTGAGTGTCAGGACAGGCCTCCGAACGGCTGCATCATGCCTCCAAAGTTTATTGATCTGCTCCTTCCCCTAATGAAAGGAAATAATAGGGTGAAAAAAAAAACGGAGTGCTGGGACAGTTAATCATGTTAACAAGATATTAATATCAATCTTGTTAACATGATTAACTGTCCCAGCACTCCGTTTTTCTTTTTCCCCTATCAATTTATTTTCTTTTGTTTAGGGGATGGGGAGAGAGAGAGGGGACAGACAGACTGAATATAAACTTCAGAGTCCTGCTGTCCCGACTCCCAGCACTCCGTTTTTTTTTTTCACCCTATTATTTCCTTTCATTAGGGGAAGGAGCAGATCAATAAACTTTGGAGGCATGATGAAGCCGTTCGGAGGCCTGTCCTGACACTCCGGGAATTTATGTTGGCCCAGCAACTTGTTTTTTTTTATTTGCGGGGGGGAAGGGGCAGACATACAATAAACTTTGGAGGCATGATGAAGCCGTTCGGAGGCTTGTCCTGACACTCCGGTAAACCAGTTGCTGGGCCAACATAAATTCCCGGAGTGTCAGGACAGGCCTCCGAACGGCTTCATCATGCCTCCAAAGTTTATTGTATGTCTGGGCCTTTCCCCCCGCAAATAAAAAAAAACAAGTTGCTGGGCCAACATAAATTCCCGGAGTGTCAGGACAGGCCTCCGAACGGCTTCATCATGCCACCAAAGTTTATTGTATGTCTGCCCCTTCCCCCCGCAGACTAACAAAAACAAGTTGCTGGGCCAACATAATTATTTTTCTTCGTTTGGGGAGGGAGAAAGAAAGAGCCAGAATATACGCACCTGCTTCCAGAGACGTGCCACTCCTTTATGACAAGCAGCGAGTACTACCACGTGATCTATTAGTCTCTCGCTGCGGTGATGCGCTGCCTCGTGCGACGAACACGCACAGAGTGAGCGCCGGATGCTGAGTGAGCACCGGATGCTGCATTTGAAGGCCGGATGCCGCGATTCAAGCCGCGATTGAAGCGCCGGAGGCCACGATTGGCGCCAGAGGCCGAGTTTGCTGTCCCACTGGAGCGGAAATATCGGTAAAAGTATCGGGTGATGTTTGACGAGTACGAGTACTCGTCAAAACGGTAATATCGGCCCCGATACCGATACTAGTATCGGTATCGGTGCATCCCTAGTTGTAACACAGCAAATTGCACCCCCTATGGGGAATGAAGTTGATATTATGGGAGCAATGGGGGTGTCCGCTAAGTACCCCATCCTTGTTTCTCAAAAATGTAGTGTGGGTGGGCATAATGTTGAACATGAATTTTTGTATATGCCCGAATGTCCCATCCAGCTCCTGGGCCGGGATATCCTTTGCAAATTGCAAGCCCAAATTATATTTCTTCCCGGGGGACATGCTCGATTAGACCTGCCTGAGAGTGGCAGCTCTACACGGCAGTACAGCCCAGCACACCCAACCTGTAAAAATTGCAGTAATTATGCCAAGAGAAGAAGAATGGCGCACAGCACCAACTCTGCCGGCAGCCCCGGACCCGCACACACTACTCCTTGGAATTCCTGGGGTGTGGGCGGAGGAAAACCCGCCCAGACTAGCTGTAAATATTCCCCCAGTGTACGTCGATTTAAAACCTGGTGTAACGCCTGTGGCTTTAAGACAATATCATATCCCACAAAAAGCCAAGCAGAATATTCAGACACATTTACAGAGACTTAAAGATATTGAAATTCTGCGTGTCACTGTGGAACACACCCCTGTTGCCAGTACTGAAAGAGGGCACACAAGAGTACCGCCGTCCAAGATTTACGAGCTGTCAATGAAGCCACCAGTAACTCTACACCCTGTGGTTCCCAAGCCATACAATTTATTGGCATTAATTCCCAGAGATACAAAATATTACACGGTGCTTGATTTAAAAGACGCTTTCTTTTGCATCCGTCTGGCTCCAGCAAGCCAGCCCCTTTTTTCATTACAGTGGGAGGAATCTACCACGGGACTGCGCCATCAAATGACCTGGACACGCCTCCCTCAAGGTTTCAAAAACTCGCCCACAATCTTCGGGTGCGTGCTCAGCCAAAACCTCCTCTCCTTCAACGCTCAGCCAGACAGAGTTGTTCTACTACAGTATGTAGATGATTTATTACTGGCTTCTCCCACAGAAAAAGACTGTTTATCTGCAACTAAAGCCCTGCTACATCTACTATGCCAAGCAGGTTACAGAGTGTCAAGAAAGAAAGCACAAATATGCAAACAAAGTGTAAAGTACATAGGTTTCCAATTAACAGGTACCAAGCGTGCATTGGGGGCAGAAAGAAAAGAAGCAGTATGCCGAATACCCCAACCAAAGACCAGAAGACAAGTCTGTGAGTTTCTGGGAGCTGCAGGCTTCTGCCGCCTGTGGATCCCCAACTTCGCAGATAGTGACTTGATGAAGGGGCTTGGCAATAAGGGGGAGAACAGGACCCCTTCCTCTGGGAAGAAGAGCAAACAGCAGCGTTCCTGAAATTAAAGACTCTGTTAATGGAAGCTCCTGCACTGGGACTGCCAGATCACAGCAAGCCCTTCCAGTTGTACGTGCATGAACACAATCAAACAGCAACAGGAGTGCTGATTCAAAGTTTTTGCTCTTGGCTAAGGCCTGTGGCTGGCCTAGCTCTCCAAGCAACTTGACCCTGTGGCCTACCCCCATGCCTGAAAGCCATGGCAGCCACCGCAATGCTGATAGCAGAAGCAGACAAGCTGACCCTTGGACAAGTTCTTCATGTCAAGGTGCCCCATGCTGTCAAAGCCCTGCTGGATGTAAAGGGAAGCTACTGGTTCAGCAACAGCCGGATGACAAAGTACCAAGCTATGATGTGTGAGAATCCACAGGTTCATTTGGACCTCATCCACCTTGAACCCTGCTACTTTACTGCCTGCCTGCGAAGAGGATCCAGATCATGAATGCCTCCAAGTCATGGAAGAAGTGTTCAGCAACAGGCCAGGTTTGAAAGACGTACCCCTAGACAAATACGATCTACAGTTGTTCACTGATGGTAGCAGCTACATAGATGATGGGAAGAAAGTCTCCGGCTATGCAGTAGTCTCAGCAGAAGAAATTAAATCGAAGCAAATCCACTACCAGGCAATACATCTGCACAACTGGCTGAAATAACAGCTCTAACCAGGGCTCTAGAAATCTCCGAAGGCAAAAGAGTGAATATCTACACTGATTCCAAGTACGCCTTCATGACGGTCCATGCACATGGTGCACTCTACAAAGAAAGAGGCCTACTTACTTCCTCAGGACAACAAATCAAGTATGCAGCTGAAATCGCAGCCCTTCTAGAAGCTGTATGGAAACCAAGTGCTGTCAGTATCATGCACCACCAAAACCAAAAGCACATCCACCAAAAAGGTCATGATGAAATCCCAAAAGGCAACCGGTGCGCTGACCAGGCCGCAAAAGCAGCTGCAAAACCACTGCTAACAATTGATCAAGCCAAAGTCCTGCTCTGCAAGCAAGAGCCTCAACCTTCCATGCCAAACTACAAATTCTACATGAATTGGAGAAAATTTGAACCCAAAGGCGAGTTCATTGAAATTATATTGCACAAATGGCAAGATGAGCATGACTATATCCAATGGCTTTTCCCAACCCAGTCTCAAGGCCGAAATTTCTACTCCACTCCTCTGAATCCTCAAGAGACACGCCTAATGATCAACACCTCAGAAGTTCAGCAAAGACTACGCAGAGCATACAAAATGATGGGGGAGTGTGAAGATACAAAAGTAACCGAAGTTGAACGAGCAGAAAATTTCGCTTCACGTTTCGAAAATCTAACAACCAACCCTCATAATAATCTACGGATTACACGAATACTGCTACGTCTGGGAGAGTTGGGAGCAGAAGAATACCAAGCTCCGTTGGTGAGGTTCTTCCTCAAGGAGATCCTTATCAAAAACAAGCTGCCAAGAATGAAGAAAAGTGCAATGAACTTTTTCATACCAGCAGTAAGAGATTCACAAGACAGACAAGATCTACTGTTCTTTGCCTGGCGATACTATTTCCCAAAAGAAGAATTTGTCTGGGGAAACCATTGAGAATTGGCACGATACAAAGCAAAACCAGTGGTGGCTGCACTCCTACCGGTGCCACTGAGTGAATGGACACCCGTATATTCAGAGAAAGAGAAGAAATGGCTGTCAGAAGAACAAGGCTGATATGAAGAAGACGGATGGTTGCAGTTGAAGAATGGACAAGTAGTCCTACCAGGAACATTGGCTCCTGAGATTGTAAGAACACTCCACTCAAGTACCCATGGCGGAAGAGAAATGATGGAACAGCAATTAGAGACACATTTCTATGTACCAGGACTGTCAGTAGTCTGCAAAGCAATAGCCCTGCAGTGCATGACATGTGCCAAAAATAACCCGAGAACAGGCCCATCTCAACCTCCAGGGAAGCAGCCAATCAGGCTATCCCCAATGGCATCGTTACAGATAGACTTCACAGTGCTGTCGCACTGCAAAGGATACAAATATCTACTGGTAATGGTGTGTACTATGACAGGATGGGTGGAAGCCTTCCCAACAACAACTGAAAAGACTGTGGAAGTGGTGAAGAGTCTGATGAAAGAAATACCACGTTATGGACTTCCTCTCGAAATAGGGTCGGACAATGACCTGCATTTATACAGAACTGTTTACAACAGCTAGCCCGCCTGTTGGGCATCACCTGGAAGCTACATACTGTCTACAGGCCCCAAAGCTCGGGAAAAGTCGAGAGAATGAACCGCACCCTAAAGACTTTGATGTCCAAATTGTGCCAAGAGATGTCGCTAGGCTGGTTGGATGTGCTGCTGATAGTCCTCTTGCACATTAGGTGCAGGCCTACCCCTCAATTGAAGCCAAGTCCGTACGAACTTATGTTTGGACGGCCTACCCCTCTGATTAATGGACTGGGGGGGGCCTTCGGGCATTGGGAGAAACCAAACTAAGTGATCAGGTTGTACTGTTAGGTAAATCAATGCAGAAACTGAATACTTGGGTGGGAGATAATATACCTCACTTTTTATATCCCCCACTGCATAAGTATTGTCCAGGTGATTCAGTATGGGTGAAAGAGTGGAAAAATGACCCACTAGGCCCAAAGTGGAGAGGTCCTTACCTTGTCCTGTTATCAACCCCTACAGCAGTAAAGGTTGCCAAGGTAGTCCCGTGGATACATCACTCCAGACTGAAAGTAGCTGCAGCCAGTCCTGAACTAGCATGGAAGGTAGTCACCAACGAGACCAATCCACTGAGGCTAAAGCTGACAAAGACCGCAGCCGTGAGCGTCTGAATGATCCAACTGAAGGCACCCAAATGATTTCACAAGTGGGTGTCTTGATGGACACAATAAGGCCTGACCATCCACCAACAGGGGAACAAAGGGATCCCCCGGGGGATACCCCAAGGGTGCTTTTTAGGGGCCCGGCCCCCACCCTTGATCATCCAGAAATGTCTTTTATTTTTGAAATTCCGGTGGGGAGGGATTGGGTTTATGTGACTGAAAAGAATTGCCCAAGGGATTTTGACATTTGGGGCATTTGTGGTACTGATTTTGTACCTTGCAAACCTGATTTATGGACTCTCGCATGGAGCATGCCCCAGGTGCCCAAGCACCGCCGAGAAAGTGGATATTTCCCATATCTGGAATGGTACGCACCCGGTGATGGAGAATCGTACTATGTGGAGACAAAAGCGAGAGGCGACATCCGAAATCTTGCCAAGAGGACATTTACTTGTGCAATTTAAATATGACTATGCTAAGAAGTCCGGGCAAACCGCATGCTGGGTGTGTAGTAGGTTGCACCCAGAGACTATCCACATCCCATTTGCCTCTGTTCCAATAAATTTGAGCATGTTTGCGTCAGGAAATGTCACAATACATGCTTTTGATGCACCAAGGGAAAAACCAGAATCATTCAGTCCCGGGTACCCCATAATAGGGCCAGTATACTCACCAGAATAGGGTTTCCAGTTAGAGAATCAAATAATGAGGGTGCTATTCAAGCAAGTTCAACTGGACATCGTACATCTACACATTTAACACAAAAGCAGTCAAATTTTCTATACACACGATGTAGAAAACACACAAGTGAACAAGAGGCGGTGATTGCGAATGTAACAAATGGGAGGCAGAGTGCACTGGATATGATGAAACGGCTGAGACAACTGACAATAGAGATAGCAAAGGGAACACTACATTTGTCACCATTTATATTGAGAGGGGGTACCAGGTGTGTTGTGGAAAGGTGTGTTACACATGGGTACCACCAACAATAACGGGAATGTGTTATCTGGCTAAATTGATCCCAATTCAGAGGGTAAGGGGAGAAGACACTAATACAGACACAGCACTCCACCCTAGGTACCCACTGGTGTTTGAAGGACAGAAGAGAGAGTTGTTTAGAAAGGTGGATCGAATATGGTCATGGCTGCCGGCATGGACTGGATGGGGAAGAGAGTTGATGGTAAGAATGAACAGTTATTTAGAATCTCGTCCATCAGACTGGCATAAGACATATGGACATTCATTTGTTGAATCTGGAGGTGCGTGAGATACAGAAGGTGCAGATGATACATGATTTGGCACTAGAACAGATCAGTGCGGCCTTGAATGGATTGTGTGAAATGACAATGCATTATGAATGTTGCACCTTCATCAGGAACACCACACATGACGTCCCTGACTATTACCAGGTAATCCAAGATCACCAGGAGAAGGTAGCACAGTTGCAGAACACAGCAAGGAGGATCGCTGCTGAAGCCTGGAATCCACTCAGTGGGTTCGGAGCATGGTTCGGATCCATTCTGAGATTTAGCTCACAGATTGGATCCATGATTCTGATGGTAGTGGTGATCCTGGTCGTAGGGACACTGACGTACCGCATAGGGCTAGGTCTATGGCCACTATGCAAGAGAGCACTGACACCCACACAGACACAAAAAATACCACTGATAATCCCACAAGACATGTTCCCAACGAAAATAGGTCCCCTAAAGTATGAGGAACTCAAGAATAACACTAGTGGGGTGTGATGGCTACAAGCATCAGGAAAAGAACCTGAGGCTTGAGCCAAGGGGGGAATGAAGTGGAATCAGGCTGGAAGATGTTCGCCATTATGAGCCAGGTGGCCATCTTGTTCAGAATATTGGTTCACTTGAAATAACTAGGTAGATTTCAGTAGAAACTAGAATGAAGCTTACATAGAATTTTAGGAATGTGTTAGATTAGCAGAGAAGCAATTAAAATTGAGGAAGATCCGGGCCGCTCTTGGCACGGAGGGACAGGATGACAAATGGATACATCAAGGTCACAGAGGCCTGCAGAGAGACAAAGAGAACGTAGAAAACAGACCATGTCTTATCTGTGACAAATAAACAGACTCTAGGGAGGTGGGCACGGCCCAGATTGAGTGCCGCAAAACAAACCACGAACTGTCAGACTAACCTGAAGTTTGCCAATTTACGGCCAATGTATGGAATGCCTTTGCAATTAACCAAGGGAGGTACTAACCCACGTGGGGTGGGATAGTGTCACCGGGAAGTGGGCTAATTGGGATGTACCTAATTATGTATTCGGGGTATAAAACCCCTCGTCGGGGTGAGATCGGAGCTCACTCTTTGCGATTTAATCTTGTGTGAGCATTGTGTGACGACACAAATAAAGTTTGCCTTTCCTGAAGAGACTCGTGTTCAGACAATCCTTGCTCGTGTCCGGTCCGGCTTTGTCCCGAGTGAACCTAGCAGATTCCGGTAACACATTAAGGATTTTTCGAAACGACCATCAGAGCATTATTTATTAACAGGCTCTGATGCTAAGGAGTTCTACTCCCCTCCCCACCTGAAAATAAAGCTGTTCCAACTGCCACTTGCCTCACATGCCGTTATCTCCATTCAAACTGGCAGACGTTGCACTCCTTCACTCAGGAGCGGTCTGGGGATCCTTACAGCACTAAACATCGCTACCTCACCAACATGTCCCCACCTTCCACCTATGAAACAGTTTACGAACTCAAGGTGGCGGGGAATAGATTCCCTTAGGAGTTTCAATCACCCACCAGCACTGAACCAACGGATTGTGAACCAAATTTCACCTGCATAGTGTCCCAGCCCCAAACCACTTCTTGCTCTCAACCTGAATCATTCTGAATATACACTTTGTAACATCTCTAAGCTGAGTGACATGGCTCAGGTGCTTCGAGAGAGAAGTCAAACTTCGTGTGGGATGAGTGCACCATGAGTCACAAAGGAGGTATTGAGGCTGTAAACAGGACACTCCAGGACATTAGGGGCAGGAACGGTCTTTTGGGTGGAGTTACAGTGCTTTTGGCTGGTGGCTGCAGACAGACGTTGCCTTTTGTGCAGCCAAGAGGGACATGTGCAGATGAAGTCAAGGACTGTCTCAAGTCGTCCATCTTATGGCCTAATGTCAAAGTCCTGACCTTGACCGTTAACAAGCGTGTCCACAGTCAACGTGATTTGAGGGCAGAAGAGTTTTCTAAATTATTACTTGATATTGGTGATGGCAAGCTTTTGGAAGAGGAGGGAAGAATAACTATTCCAAGTAACCTTTGCGATGTTAGAAATAGAAAAATGTTGGCAGATAAGAACCTTTCGGCCCATCTAGTCTGCCCAATTACATGGATACTTTCCCTGGATTTATCTTTTGTTTAGGATAGCCTTATGCCTATCCCATGCTTGCTTAAATTCAATTACTGTTTTGGCCTCTACCACTTCTACTGGAAGACTGTTCCATGTATCCACCACCCTCTCCGTAAAATAATGCTTCCTGATGTTACTTTTAAACCTTTGCCCCTCTAATCTAAGACTATGTCCTCTTGTTTTACTATTTTGCTTCCTTTTAAATATACTCCCTTCCTCTACCTTGTGGATTCCCTTTACGTATTTAAAGGTTTCTATCATATCACCTCTGTCTCGTCTTTTTTCCAAGCTATACATGTTAAGATCATTAAGCCTTTCCTGGTAACTTTTCTCCTTCAAGCCGTACACCATTTTAGTAGCCCTTCTCTGAACTCTCTCCAAGATGTCTATATCCTTCTGGAGATACGGTCTCCAGTACTGCACACAGTACTCCAAGTGAGGTCTCACCAGTGGTCTGTACAGTGGCATGAGCACTTCCCTTTTCCTACTGCTAATACCTCTCCCTACACAACCAAGCATTCTGCTAGCATTTCCTGCTGCTCTATTACATTGACTACTTACCCTTAGATCCTCTGAAATAATGACCCCTAAATCCCTTTCCTCAGATGTTGAGGTTAGGACTGTATCAAATTCTATATTCAGCCCTTGGGTTTGTACGTCCCAGGTGCATTATCTTTCACTTATCCACATTAAAACTCAATTGCCACAACTCCGACCATTTTTTTAGTTTACCTAAATCATTTGTCATTTGGCTGATCCCTCCAGGAATGTCAACCCTGTTGCAAATCTTTGGGTCATCAGCAAAAAGACATACTTTTCCATTAACCCTTTCACTGCTGAGGACGTGTGGTGAACGTACTCATTGACTCCAAAGGAAAGATAGGGGGTTATTTTGAACCCCGATATCTCCCTACTGTTTTCAGATAGCAGGGTCATGTTTGGTATCATTAGAAAGGCCAGAGCATGGCCTTTCCAATGATACTAAACATGACCATGTGTAAAGTGAGGAAAAAAATAAAAACAATAATACAAAAAGGAAAAATGTGTTTTTCTAAGACGTGAAATGGCTCAGCAGTGAAGGGGTTAATACCTTCTGCAATATCACTAATAAAAATATTAAAGAGAATGGGTCCAAGTACTGACCCCTGAGGTACCCCACTGGTAACAAGACCTTGCGCCGAATAAACTCCATTTACCACAACCCTCTGTTGCCTGTCACTCAGCCACTGCCTAATCCATTCAACAATATTGGAATCCAAGCTCAAAGATTGCAATTTATTGATAAGCCTTCTATGTGGAACAGTATCAAAAGCCTTACTGAAATCTAAATAAGCAACATCTACTGCACCACCTGTGTCTATTATTTTTGTTACCCAATCAAAAAAAATCAATAAGATTAGTTTGGCATGATCTCCCTGAGGTAAACCCATGTTGTTTCTGATCCTGTAATCTATGTGTTTTTAGATGTTCAACAATCCTTTTTTAACATGGTTTCCATTAATTTCCCCACTACTGACGTAAGACTAACTGGCCTATAGTTCCGATTCCTCCCTACTACCCTTCTTGTAAATGGGCACAACATTTGCTAATTTCCAGTCTTCTGGGACGACTCCCGTTAACAAGGATTGGTTAAATAAATCTGTTAACGGTTTTGCTATTACATCTCTGAGCTCTTTATAATTTAGGGTGGATCCCATCAGGCCCCATTGACTTATTTGTCTTTACTTTAGACAGCTGCTGTAGAACCTCCTCCTCTGTTAACTCATATGTAAATGTCTCGTTAGTGTTTCCTCCTGAGGTCCCTTTCCTTCTGCAAAGACTGAACAAAAATATTCATTGAGGCAGTCAGATCTGACTGACAGAATATACCTAGACATTAAATCAGGCTGAATTGACGTTCATGACTGAGGGAAAGAGCTATTCTCACTCTAACAAACGATGCAGCCAACACAACATCAACAACTTTCTGCTGGAAAAGATGTCCACTGAGCATATGAAGTATGAATCTGTGGACTCTAATGGAGATTGAGGATGCTGTACATTACCCTGTGGAGTTCTTGCACACTCTCAACCCACCAGGATTACTACCTCATGTCCTCTACCTCAAGGTTGGCGCTACAATCATGCGGTTACGCAATCTAACCCCTCCGAAATGGTGCAATGGCACCAGACTTCAGGTATAGACTCTGTACAAACACTTAATCAGGGAGAAACCGTTTTAATACCCGAAATTCCTCTGATCCCATCAGACTACCATTTAGAGTTCAAAACATCTACAATTTCCAGTTAAGGTGTGCTACACCACCATCAATAAGCCACAGGGACAGACTTTGAAAAAGGCTGGTGTGCATCTGAAGAGTGACAGTTTTTCCCATGGCCAGTTGTATGCAGGCATGTACTGGCCATAGGGACAACAGGAAAATTCCCGGTGGGCCGATGGCTCAGTGTGAATGCTGGTTCACCACACGACTCACACTGCCCTTAATAGGTGAGGTGAGAACTACCTCACCATCTGTAAAAAAAGAACAGTCTACCGCAGTCTCCTATTGGGGCTATTGTGCCGGTGAGGCCCGCTGCGCATCCACCTCACTTTAAGACATGGTGCGCACTCAACCTCAATGCCACTGTGTTTCCCTATTCGCTCTGCAGCAACTCTGGTATCTGTTGAGTGATTGGTTGAGTGATCCGGTTGGTTTATATACCATTTTAGTGCGTGTTTGTATAATTAAAGTGGGCCTGTCTGGATGAAGTCCGGGGCTGATTTTTTGCCCCAGTCCAGACCTGAGCCCCGTTCAATACCTCAGCAGCTGCTTAATTGCTGCAGCGCAGCAATTCAGTTTGCTGCAGCAGTGTCATTGAACGCTTTGGATGCGAATTTCAAAGTAAAATGGCCAACGGTTTCTTAATGAAAGATTCAGATTGTTTTTCGAATGACTCGGACAACGGTTGAGGTATATATGATAAAGAAAAGCAGTCAGCACAATTCAGTTTTGTATGCACACACCACAAATAGGTTTACTTCTGAATCAAAATATAATTGAACTGTAATATATGTCTGTGCATGGGGTAAATAATAAATATTTTGTGCTTTGATGAACAAAAACCTCAAAATTAACATTGCCGTACGGAATTGTTACTTGCGTCATGGCTACTCCTCGGGTCGCTGCAAGTGCTAAGTTAGCAGTGCTGAACGCTGAGCGGCAGAACGGCATTCAATGACAAGTTGCTAACTTAGCACTTCCAGCGACTGAGGTATTGAACACGCCTCAGGTTGTATGTAGCGTGCTCCAGTCAGTCAGTTCAACTGACAGCCTGGTCATCCTCCAGCCAGAGTGTAAAACCAAGAACGTTGTTTACAGGGAGGTTGCTTCATTTGGGCATTAAATCCAACATTAATTATTGAATTAATATGCAATAATTAAGGCCCTAAATTGCAACAATATTTATTATTTCTTTTGGGTATTATGGTTGAATATAGACTAGAAAAAAACACAGAAACCAGTGCAATATGAATTGACAATATAGATTGCCAAGTAAACTAACAGTTTAACAAAAATAGACTTACATATTAACAATCATGGAATAGTAATAGTCATATCATACAGTACATTAAACAAATCAACAATACTAAATACAGAAATGTAACAAGTGCCCCCCAACTTCTGGCTGGGGGGGCTGAGGAGAGTTGTCATGGTCAGGATCTCCACGTACCCACAGCTTAAGAGAGCGGTTGGATTCAGACCCCTTTTATTCCCAGTGGGAGTCACCAACAGGTAAAAACTCTATAAAGTAGGCTGGCTTTATGACATCACAGAATGCCACACACTCCCGCTAGTGGTCCTTGATAAAATGATAATTTATGGCAGAAATTATTCATGATCACTACAGAGGTCCTGAGCAATTCATCTGAGGGACAAGTTGAAAGTCTATGCTATGCAAGTAATTAGCCCAGCTACGTGGACAAAAAACCCAGGGTTCCTGGTGGGATTAAAAGGGATCAACCCATCTAATAATAATAATAATAATAATAATATTATTATTATCATCCTTTTTTGTTTCAATCACCACTAAGCCAATAGATTGTGAACCTAATATATCCTGCATAGCCCAACGTTTCGTCGCGAAGCACGGGTATCCAGCTAGTGTGTGTAACAAATACACTGCTCAAAAAAATAAAAGGGAACACAAAAATAAGACATCCTAGATCTGAATGAATTATTCTTATTAAATACTGTGGTCATTACATAGTTGAATGTGCTGACAAAAATCACACAAACATTATCAATGGAAATCAAATTGAGCAACTCATGGAGGTCTGGATTTGGAGATACACTCAAAATTAAAGTGGAAAACAACACTACAGACTGATCCAACTTTCATGGAATGTCCTTCAAACAAGTCAAAAGGAGGCTCAGTAGTGTGTGTGGCCTCCACGTGCCTGTATGACCTCCCAACAACACCTGGGCATGCTCCTGATGAGGTGGCGGATGGGCTCCTGAGGGATCTCCCACACCTGGACTAAAGCATCCCAACTCCTGGACAGTCTGTGGTGCAACGTGGCGTTGGTGGATGGAGCGAGACATGATGTCCCAGATGTGCTCAATTGGATTCAGGTCTGGGGAACGGGCAGGCCAGTCCATAGCATCAATGCCTTAGTCTTGCAGGAATTGCTGACACTCCAGCCACATGAGGTCTAGCATTGTCTTGCATTAGGAGGAGCACAGGGCCAACCGCACCAGCATATGGTCTCACAAGGGGTCTGAGGATGTCATCTCGGTACCCAATGGCAGTCAGGCTACCTCTGGCGAGCACATGGAGGGCTGTGCAGCCCCCTAAAGAAAAGCCACCCCACACTATTACTGACCCACTGCCAAACCGGTCATGCTGGAGGATGTT
Source organism: Leptobrachium leishanense (assembly GCA_009667805.1). Lineage (NCBI taxonomy): Eukaryota > Metazoa > Chordata > Amphibia > Anura > Megophryidae > Leptobrachium > Leptobrachium leishanense. The sequence goes on along the minus strand of CM019070.1, from coordinate 102,355,350 downwards.
GCAGGCAGCAGAACGTTCTCCACGGCTTCTCCAGACCCTGTCACGTCTGTCACATGTGTTCAGTGTGAACCTGCTTTCATCTGTAAAAAGCACAGGGCGCCAGTGGCGAAGCTGGGAATCTTGGTGTTCTCTGGCAAATTCCAAACGTCCTGCACGGTGTTGGGCTGTAAGCACAACCCCCACCTGTGGATGTCGGGCCCTCATACCGCCCTCAGGTAGTCTGTTTCTGACCGTTTGAGAAGCCACATGCACATTTGTGGCCCGCTGGAGGTAATTTTGCAGGGCTCTGTCAGTGTTTCCTGTCCTGCCTTGCACAAAGGTGGAGGTAGCGGTCCTGCTGCTGGGTTGTTGCCATCCTACGGCCTCCTCCACGTCTCCTGATGTACTGGCCTGTCTCCTGGTAGCACCTCCATGCTCTGGACACTACGCTGACAGACACAGTAAACATTCTTGACCAACGGGATATGAGCAGTATAGCAGAGGGGCGTGGTAATGGTGATGTATGTGCTGGGTGTGTGAGTGATGTGTGTCGGAGTAAGTGTATGGGAGATCCCACAAGGGGGCAGAGGAGAGTGAAAAAATATGAAGAAAAGAAGTGCAGGCTGGAAACCAAGATGTGAAATATGAGAATGAAGGGAGAATGAGAATGGAGGTAGAAATAAAGATGAAAATAAAAAGGTAAAACCAAAAATGGAAATGAAAACAGAGGTGAATGTGCAATAGGGCTGTGCAATTAATCGCAATCGAATTGCGATTTCCGCCCCTGCGATTTCTAAATCGCATAAGGCTGCGATTTTCGGCTGTAACTTCCGGCGGCGGCATGGTGCGGCGGCATGGTGCGGCGGCATGGTGCTTTGGGCGCTCGCAGGGGGAAACCACGTGACGAGCCGCGTTCTCGCGGCTCATCACATGGTTCCCCCAGGCGAGCGCCCAAGCTCCATGTGCCGGCGGAAGTTAACAGGGAGCCGAACACGTGGCGCACAGAACACAGCGGCGCTACAGAGGTGAGCTGCGGATATCCACGAGCTGGGGCAGTATATCCATGTGCTGGGGGCTGGCAGTATATCCATGTGCTGGGGCAGTATATCCATGTGCTGGGGCAGTATATCATGTGCTGGGGCAGTATCCATGTGCTGGGGCAGTATATCCATGTGCTGGGGCAGTATATCCATGTGCTGGGGCAGTATATCCATGTGCTGGGGCAGTATATCCATGTGCTGGGGCAGTATCCATGTGCTGGGGCAGTATATCCATGTGCTGGGGCAGTATCCATGTGCTGGGGCAGTATATCCATGTGCTGGGGCAGTATATCCATGTGCTGGGGCAGTATATCCATGTGCTGGGGCAGTATATCCATGTGCTGGGGCAGTATATCCATGTGCTGGGGCAGTATATCCATGTGCTGGGGCAGTATATCCATGTGCTGGGGCAGTATATCCATGTGCTGGGGCAGTATATCCATGTGCTGGGGCAGTATATTCCATGTGCTGGGGCAGTATATCCATGTGCTGGGGCAGTATATCCATGTGCTGGGGCAGTATTTCCATGTGCTGGGGCAGTATATTCCATGTGCTGGGGCAGTATTCCATGTGCTGGGGCAGTATTTCCATGTGCTGGGGCAGTATTTCCATGTGCTGGGGCAGTATTTCCATGTGCTGGGGCAGTATTTCCATGTGCTGGGGCAGTATTTCCATGTGCTGGGGCAGTATTTCCATGTGCTGGGGCAGTATTTCCATGTGCTGGGGCAGTATTTCCATGTGCTGGGGCAGTATTTCCATGTGCTGGGGCAGTATTTCCATGTGCTGGGGCAGTATTTCCATGTGCTGGGGCAGTATTTCCATGTGCTGGGGCAGTATTTCCATGTGCTGGGGCAGTATATTCCATGTGCTGGGGCAGTATATCCATGTGCTGGGGCAGTATATCCATGTGCTGGGGCAGTATATCCATGTGCTGGGGCAGTATATCCATGTGCTGAATACTGAATACATTTAGAATGTATGTAGCAGGTTTGAAAAAGCAAAAACAATTGGCTAAATCGCAAATAAAATCGCAATCGCAATATTCATTCAAGAAATCGCAATATGATTATTTTGTCAATATTGCACAGCCCTAATGTGCAAATGAGCAAAAATAAAATTGAGATAAAATACAGATGTGAGTAGCAGTGGAAATAAAGATAAAAATAAATATTGATGATAATGAAAAAATAAAATGTAGAGATGAAGAATGAAAATAAAAGAAAAATGGTGACAAGGAATGAAAAAAAATGAAAGTGGAGATGAAGTGTGAAGAGGAGAGTGAAAATGAGGCGAAAAGTAAAAGTGAGGATAAAAATGAAAAAAAAAAAAAAGATTTTTAATAAAAGATAAGATAGAGGTGATGAAGAAGCTGAAAGTGAATGTAACTAAAGCGAAAGGAGGAAGAGAAAAATAAAAAGGGGAGAAAGTGGAAAAAAAGGGGACAAAGTGGAAAAAAAGGGGAGAGAAAAAGGAGAAAAAGAAAAAAGGAAAAAGGAGTAAAGAATAGAGACGAAGAGGAGCAGAATGTACTGAGATCAACATTTTGGGCATGATGCATTTATGCTATCGTGCCGAGAGGAAGGGGGTAAAAGTGACATTCATTTAAGCCTTTAGGGGCCACCGTATCAAGTGTGCGTGTCCAAAAAGTCTCTTTGAAGCAAGATTTGAGATGGATTTCCCCCTCTGGAGAGGAGGGGCACATGGTCAATCGCGATGAAACGAAGCGCTGGAAGACGATGCTGTGCTGCCAGAAAATGCTTGGCAATGGGTTTTTCAGTATGTCCATCCCTGAAGGCGGTCATGATAGCCAAGCGGTGCCCCCTAATGCGGTCCCGTAGGGTGAGATCCATTTTTCCCACGTAAGCCAGACCGCAGGGGCATGTGATAAAGTATATAACGCGGGTGGTCATACATGTGATCCGATGGCGGATCAAGAATCTCTTGCCCGTATGAGGATGGACAAAAGAAGGGCCCGCTGACATATGGTGACAAGTGACGCAGCTGGGACAGCGAAAACAGCCATGTTTGCCCAGTGATGACTTCAAAGGTTGGCTATTGCCGAGATCAGTGTGGACCAATGTGTCACGCAGGTTTCTCGCCTGCCGGTAACAAATGAGTGGAGGATTGAGAAATTGTGTGGGTAGAGACCGGTCCTGCTGGAATAGATGCCAATGCTGGCGAATGTTAGTGACCACCGAGTGGTTTTTGGAGTGGTAGGTTAACGGAATAGTAATACGGGGATTGCTTTTGGGACCTAGGGATGGGGTGGAAGATGTGCTGAATTTACCACAGGCTCTCAGGAGGGCTTCAGAAAGTATGTCCACCGAGAAACCCCTGCTGAGGAAACGCTGAGTCGTTTCGGTGATTTGTTGCTCACGTAGGTTATCTTCACTATTACTATCCTCCCTTTTACTTTTCACACTTCATCTCCACTTTCATTTTTTTTCATTCCTTGTCACCATTTTTCTTACTTTTATTTTCATTCTTCATCTCTACATTTAAATTTTTTCATTATCATCAATATTTATTTTTATCTTTATTTCCACTGCTCTCACATTTGTATTTTATCTCAAATTTTATTTTTGTTCATTTGCACATTCACCTCTATTTTCATTTTTGGTTTTACCTTTATTTCTACCTCCATTCTCATATTTCACATCTTGGTTTCCAGTCTGCACTTCTTTTCTTCACATATTTTTCCACTCTCCTCTGCCCCCTTGTGGGATCTTCCATACACTTACTCACTGCAACACATATCACTCACACACCCAGCACATACATCACCATTATACCACGCCACTCTGCTTCACTGCTCATATCCCGTTGGTCTTCGTTTACATCATCACACCACTTCTGCACGTTTTTATTGATTATTAATCATTTGTTGCATTCACCTTTTTCATACTTCTGCATTTTTGTCCGCATCAGCATTAATACATCTACATTACACACATTTGTCAACACACTCCGCATCATTTCTTCAGCTTTTTTTTTCCTCCCCTTCTCCTCGCACACACCCCCTGTGCTATAGTCTCTCATATACACACTTGTGCATACATATACTACCATCTATCTTCCTTTGCTCCTGATTTACCTGCTTGCCTCCATGATGTAATGTTTTTACATGGATCCCACTTTGAAAGGATCCTTTCAAGAAGCACGGGCTTCTTCCCACGCTGTTTTGGTTGGTTGCCAGGGGCGACGCGACCACATGGCCGCTCTATGACGTAGGGCCCTGCGACGCCGGTGCCTCCGGCAGCATCCTTGGGCGTCGGCCCGCATTCAATCGCTGGCACGCACCAGACCAGGGTGGGTAAGCATTACTCTGCTTTTTATTTACACCTTGAAAAAGGCCCTCTGTGGGCCGAAACGTTTTTTTAATGTGACTAATAATTTTTTACTTTTAAACAAAAGTCCCCGGTTGCCTCCTCCATTGCGAAATCCTCGGGTGCCTCCATCAGTTCGCAATGGAGGAGGCACCCGAGGACATATATATATTAGATACAGTTGTGTTCAAAATTATTCAACCCCCAATGCTGTAAAAGGGTTTTAGGGAATTTAGTGTACATTTGTAATTGTATTCAGAATGAAATCCTACAAGGACTTTTTAAAGAACCATATACAACTAAAATGACATCAATTGGTTTTGTAATACAGTAGTAAAGGTTTCTTTTGTGAATTCTTCATTGACACAATTATTCAACCCCTTAAAGACTACCACTCTGAAGAACAGAGGTTCATTCAAGTGTTTTCAATCAGGTATTGAAAACACCTGTGGATGTCACGGAGCAGCAATAAAGCATAATAAGCACCAATTAGGCAGCTTTAAAATGACTGTCATACTCAGCTCCTTCTAGACATTTACTGGTGTGGTTACAAACAGTGAAGTCAAGAGAATGGTCCAGGAAGACAAGATAAGAAGAGGTGATTACTCTTCAGAGGAAGGGCAATGGCTATAAGAAGATTGCAAAGATGTTAAACATACCAAGAGAGACCATAGGAAGCATCATTCGGAAATTCAAGGCAAAGGGCACTGTTGAAACGCTACCTGGTCGTGGCAGAAAGAAGATGCTGACTTCGACTGCTGTGCGCTACCTGAAGCGTAGAGTGGAGAAAAGTACCCGTGTGACTGCTGAGGAACTGAGAAAAGATTTGTCAGATGTGGGTACTGAAGTTTCAGCTCAGACAATACGGCGCACACTGCGTAATGAAGGCCTCCATGCCAGAACTCCCAGGCACACCCCCTTGCTGTCTCCAAAGAATAAGAAGAGTCGACTGCAGTATGCCAAAAGTCATGTGGACAAACCACAGAAGTTTCGGGATAGTGTTCTGTAGACTGATGAAACAAAACGAGAACTGTTTGGGCCCATGGATCAACGCTATGTTTGGAGGAGGAAGAACAAGGCCTATGAAGAAAAGAACACCTTGCCTACTGTGAAGCATGGAGGGGGGGGGGGTCAATCCTGCTTTGGGGCTGTTTTGCTTCTGCAGGTACAGGGAAGCTGCAGCGTGTGCAAGGTACCATGAATTCTCTTCAGTACCAGGAGATATTAGATGACAATGTGATGCAGTCCGTCACAAACCTGAGGCTTGGGAGACGTTGGACCTTTCAACAGGACAATGATCCCAAGCATACCTCCAAGTCCACTAGAGCATGGTTGCAGATTAAAGGCTGGAACATTTTGGAGTGGCCATCGCAGTCACCTGACTTAAATCCGATTGAGAACCTCTGGTGGGACTTAAAGAAAGCAGTTGCAGTGCGCAAGCCTAAGAATGTGACTGAACTGGAGGCTTTTGCCCATGACGAATGGGCGAAGATACCCGTAGATCGCTGCAAGACACTTGTGTCAAGCTATGCTTCACGTTTAAAAGCTGTTATAACTGTAAAAGGATGTTGTACGAAGTACTAAGATTGAATGTCACTTGGGGGTTGAATAAAACTGATAATGATGTGAGCACAGAAAAGACATTTGTGGTTATTTCATTATAAATGTTATGTTATATTTGTCTGACCAACACGTGCCTCTGATTTAATTGTAAGCAAGATGACTGAATGATCAAAATCAATGTCAAACTGGCCAAAACACTCAATTTCAGTGGGGGTTGAATAATTTTGAACACAACTGTACAGAGAATAAGGACTGATGCACTTACGCTAGTAAGATGATGGATGCTGTTCAGTCTGTTGCACTCCGCCAAATGTGCTTTTTACATCTGCTCCTTGGTGCCTTGTCTTTTAGGTTTCCTCATCCAGGATACTGCAGAAAGCTTCCCTTTTTATGGGGATTCTGGTTGCTGGCGATATTTTAAAAGATGGCAACTGGATGCACCGTCCAAGAAGAGGAGGCGATATGACCAAAATCCTTTTTGCACAGAGTCCTCCCTACGCATGCGCATACAACCTCCACATCCAGACGTTGGCAAGGAGACGATTTGAGCTCCTCAGTAGCTGCAGCCAGGATTTTGGTCATATCGCCTCCTCTTCTTTGACGGTGCATACAGTTGCCATCTTTTAAAATATCGCCAGCAACCAGAAGCACCATAAAAAGGGGAGGCTTTCTGCAGTATCCTGGATGAGGAAACCTAAAAGACAAGGCACCAAGGAGCAGATGTAAAAAGGACGTTTGGCAGAGTGCAACAGACTGAACAGCATCCATCATCTTACTAGCGTAAGTGCATCAGTCCTTATCAGGGATGCACCGATACCACTTTAAGACCGAGTACCGATACTTTTTCCAAGTACTCACCGATAGAGTACCGATACTTTTATTATGTCATGTGACCACTTCCAATAAGAACAGACCTCATAAAAATGCCCCCAGCTCACATGTACATATCCCCCCCGAGATATATGGATATTGCGCCCAGCACATGGATACTGCCCAAGCTCTTTTAAGAACCTGCACAGTGGTATACTGGAAGTCATACCAGGTCGTTATATGTCGAAATAATATCCACTGTACGTACCATATATATATTGACACTATTTATACCAGGTATCTGAATACTATATTCCAAAATTACGATTGCATCGCTCTTTTATCAGTCACAATCCGCGAGTAGCGCCGCACTAAAGGGGTACCCACACTTTTCTCAGTCTTCAGTTCCTGTTTGTTCTTGGGGCATTTTCCCTTCAGTTTTGTCTTCAGCAAGTGAAATGCATGCTCAAATGGGATTCAGGTCAGGTGATTGACTTGGCCATTGCATAACATTCCACTTCTGTCTCTTCAAAAACGCTTTGGTTGCTTTTGCAGTATGCTTTGGGTCATTGTCCATCTGCACTGTGAAGCGCCGTTCAAGGAGTTCTGCAGCATTTGGCTGAATGTGAGCAGATAATATTGCCCGAAACACTTCAGAATTCATCCTGCTGCTTTTGTCAGCAGTCACATCATCAATAAATACAAGAGAACCGGTTCCATTGGCAGCCATACATACCCACACCATGGCACTACCACCACCATGCTTCACTGATGAGGTGGTATGCTTAGGATCATGAGCAGTTCCTTTCCTTCTCCATACTCTTCTCTTCCCATCACCCTAGTACAAGTTGATCTTGGTCTCATCTGTCCATAGGATCTTGTTCCAGAACTGTGAAGGCTTGGTAAACAATAAATCAGACCTTCCTGTTTTTGAGGCTCACCAATGGTTTACATCTTGTGGTGAACCCTCTGTATTCACTCTGGTGAAGTCTTCTCTTGATTGTTGACTTTGACACACATACACCTACCTCCTGGAGTGTTCTTGATCTGGCCAACTGTTGTGAAGGGTGTTTTCTTCACCAGGGAAAGAATTCTTCGGTCATCCACCACAGTTGTTTTCCGTGGTCTCCCGGGTCTTTTGGTGTTGCTGAGCTCACGGTGCGTTCCTTCTTTTTGAGGATGTTCCAAACCGTTTTGGCCACGCCTAATGTTCTTGCTCTCTGAAGGGTTTGTTTTGTTTCTTCAGCCTAATGATGGCTTGCTTCACTGATAGTGATAGCTCTTTGGATCTCATCTTGAGAGTTGACAGCAACAGATTCCAGATGCAAATAGCACACTTGAAATGAACTCTGGGCCTTTTATCTGCACATTGTAATTGGGGTAATGAGGGAATATCACACACCTGGCCATGGAACAGCCGAGAAGCCAATTGTCCCATTACCTTTGGTCCCTTAACAAGTGGGAGGCACATCTGCAAACTGCTGCAAGTCCTACACTGTTCACCTGAATTGGATGTACATACCCTCAAATTAAAAGCGGACAGTCTGCAGTTAAAGCACATTGTGTTTGTTTCATGCCAACTCCATTGTGGTGGTGTATAGAGGCAAAGATGTTCGACACAATTCTATGTCCCAATATTTCTGAACCTGACTGTATATATCTGGTGAATACCGATCTGTATTTTTTTTTACAGATTTCCTTCCAAATAAAGAGACTTTATTAGGGATGCACCGATACCACTTTAAGACCGAGTACCGATACTTTTATTTAATGTCATGTGACGCTTTCCAATAAGAATAGACCTCATAAAAATTTATATTGGATTTCGCCACCAGCTCTCATGGATTTCGCCACCAGCTCTCATGGATTTCGCCACCAGCTCGAACGCTGGGGAAGCTGGCCGCGTGCATGAAAAGCACGCGGCCAGCGTTCCCCTCCGGCACGCCGTGATACTCACCCATCCTGAAGGTCCGGTCGCTGGGCAGTGATGCGATCACATGGCCGCCGGGCGCATCTGTGACACTACCTCCAGCCGAGGTTCATGCACGCGGCCAGCTTCCCCAGCCCCGCGGATACCGGCAAGCCAGCCCAGTGCCGGCTTCCGGTATCGGCGGGATGTATCGTGCAAACGGCAAATATCGGCCCCGATACCGATACTAGTATCGGTATCGGTGCATCCCTAGACTTTATACTGCAGAATATTATAAAAATAAAACGGTTTATTAGAGTTTTTTTTTTTAAATGCATATTTTTAACATTGAAGCCTATGGGATTTGCCTGAATAAATCTCCCGCTTGAAACCACTGAAAAGCAGGCCAATTTGGCAACTTCTCACTGATGGTTTTTGTTCTCTGAATAGACGAAGCATTGCTTTTCTATGGGGATTTCACTGCCCTTGAACAGGCAACGAACAGGCACCGTATGTAGGGATGCACCGATACGATACTAGTATCGATATCGGTGCCGATACCGGGTACTGCAGGAGTACTTGGTACTCGTGCAGTACCCCCGATATCGGAAGCCGGCATTGAGCCGGCTTGCCGGTATCCGAGGGGCTGCGGCGGCTGTCTGAATGCTCTATCTGCATTCAGACAGGCCCTGCAGCTCCTCTCCTAACTTGGTTTATACTTACCTTCCTTCAGCGCCGCCGGGAAAGTCTTCTCGCGCGCGCGCTCCTTGGAAGGTCCCCAGCCGCGACCACGTGGGACCATGTGATCACGGCTGGGGTCCTTCCAACGAGCGCGCGCGGGGAAACTTTCCCGGCGTCGCTGAAGGAAGGTGGCAAGTATAAACAAAGTGAGCAGCTGCAGGGCCTGTCTGAATGCTCTGCAGCTCTCCGCTCATACTTACCTTCCTTCAGCGACGCCGGGAAAGTTTCCCCGCTCGCGCTCGTTGGAAGGACCCCAGCCGTGATCAATGGTCCCGGCTGGGGACCTTCCAAGGAGCGCGCGCGAGCGCGAGAAGACTTTCCCGGCGGCGCTGAAGGAAGGCAAGTATGAGCGGGGGGGGGGCATAACCATGAGCAGGGGGGGCATATCCATGAGCAGGGGGGCATAACCATGAGCAGGGGGGCATAACCATGAGCAGGGGGGGCATAACCATGAGCAGGGGTGGGCATAACCATGAGCAGGGGTGGGCATAACCATGAGCAGGGGTGGGCATAACCATGAGCAGGGGGGGGCATAACCATGAGCAGGGGGGCATAACCATGAGCAGGGGGGGGCATAACCATGAGCAGGGGGGGGCATAACCATGAGCAGGGGGGGGGCATAACCATGAGCTGGGGGGCAGGATATCTATGAGCTGGGGGCAGGATATCTATGAGCTGGGGGGCAGGATATCTATGAGCTGGGGGGCAGGATATCTATGAGCTGGGGGCAGGATATCCATGAGCAGGGGGGCAGGATATCCATGAGCATGGGGGGGCAATATCCATGAGACCTGGGGGCTTTATAGAAGGTCTGTTCTTATTGGAAAGCGTCACATGACATAAAATAAAAGTATCGGTAATTGGTATCGGTGAGTACTTGAACAAAAGTATCGGTACTCGGTCTTAAAAAAGTGGTATCGGTGCATCCCTAACCGTATGTGTAGGAAATTTGCTAGGATTTGGCGAACTGCCTGCTCTCTGAATAGCCAGGAAAGGTAACTGTACGCTGAATTTCACTGTTCGGTTACCTTTCGGCCACAATTCGGATCTCTTTGAATAACCCTGTTAGTGATATAGGCCTTCAAAGTACTGTTCTTTCATGGTTTGCTTCCTACCTATCCCAACGATCATTTAGCGTCTCACTTGCAGGAAGTACCTCCTCCTCCCGGCAGTCTGTGTTGGGGTGCCCCAAAGTTCAGTACTGGGCCCTCTACTTTCTTTAATCTACACTGCCTCTCTAGGAAAACTGACCAGCTCCTTTGTATTCCAGTACCACCTATACAATGATGACACTCAAGTATACCTCTTCTCCCCTGATCGCTCTCCTGGATCGAGTCACTGACTGTGTCTCTGCGGTCTCAAATTGGATGGCTTCCCGCTTCCTTAAATTTAATCTTGCCAAAACTGAAATTCTCGTCATTCGTCCCTCCAAGAAGAACCCAATACCACCTCTCTACGAGTAAATGGAACCAGGGCTGCCATCAGGGCATTACGCCCAATGCTGCCGTAAGGGGCCCGGTGGGGGCCCGGGCTGGCGGGGCCTGGGGGGCCGCTGGGCCCCCGACGGCAGCGGCGTCGCCCTTTAACAGCTCTGGTATCGGACTCGATGAGTCCGAATCCGGAGCTGTGTCCCTGCTGCTGCAGGAGCCGGAGGAGACACTGTGTGTCTCCTCTGGCTCCTGGCAGCTTCACTTCCTGGCTGGGTGGGGCCAAGCAGCGTGTGAGGGGCCTCCCAAGCACGGTGCTTTGGCTCCGCCCCTCCACTCAGTGAAGCTGCGCGCCGGAGCTGGAGGGGCCGAGAAGAAGATCAGAAGAAAAGATAGAAGAAAAGAAGACAGCGGAGTGGTGACCCAGGGCCCAGACGCCCTAGGTCCAAACCCAGGGCCCAGACGCCCTAGGTCCAAACCCAGGGCCCAGACGCCCTAGGTCCAAACCCAGGGCCCAGACGCCCTAGGTCCAAACCCAGGGCCCAGACGCCCTAGGTCCAAACCCAGGGCCCAGACGCCCTAGGTCCAAACCCAGGGCCCAGACGCCCTAGGTCCAAACCCAGGGCCCAGACGCCCTAGGTCCAAACCCAGGGCCCAGACGCCCTAGTCCAAACCCAGGGCCCAGACGCCCTAGGTCCAAACCCAGGGCCAGACGCCCTAGGTCCAAACCCCAAGACCCAAACCCAGGCCCAGACCCCCTAGACCCAAACCCAGGGCCAGACCCCTAGACCCAAACCCAGGGCCCAGACCCAAACCCAGGGCCCAGACCCCAAGGCCCAAACCCAGGGCCCAGACGCCCTAGGCCCAGACGCCCTAGGCCCAGACCGCCCTAGGTCCAAACCCAGGGCCAGACGCCAGGACCCAGACCCCAAGACCCAAACCCAGGGCCCAGACCCCTAGACCCAAACCAAGGGCCCAGACCCAACCCAGGGCCCAGAAGGCCCAAGACCCCAAGGCCCAGACCCCGAGCCCAAACCCCTAGGCCCAGACCCCGAGGCCCAGACCCCGAGGCCCAGACCCCGAGGCCCAGACCCCGAGGCCCAGACCCCGGGCCCAGACCCCTAGGCCCAGACCCCTAGGCCCAGACCCCAAGGCCCAGACCCCTAGGCCCAGACCCCAAGGCCCAGACCCCAAGGCCCAGACCCCAGGCCCAAACCCAGGGCCCAGACCCAAGGCCCAAACCCAGGGCCCAGACCCCGAGGCCCAGACCCCGAGGCCCAGACCCCAAGGCCCAAACCCCAAGGCCCAAACCCAGGGCCCAGACCCCAAGGCCCAAACCCCAAGACCCAAACCCAGGGCCCAGACCCAGGGCCCAGACCCCAAGGCCCAAACACCAAGACCCAGACGCCCTAGGTCCAAACCCCAAGACCCAGACGCCCTAGGTCCAAACCCCAAGACCCAAACCCAGGGCCCAGACCCCCTAGACCCAAACCCAGGGCCCAGACCCAAACCCAGGGCCCAGACCCCAAGGCCCAGACCCCAGGGCCCAGACGCCCTAGGCCCAGACGCCCTCGCCCTAGGCCCAGACGCCCTAGGTCCAAACCCAGGGCCCAGACGCCAGGACCCAGACCCCAAGACCCAAACCCAGGGCCCAGACCCCCTAGACCCAAACCAAGGGCCCAGACCCAAACCCAGGGCCCAGACCCCAAGGCCCAAACCCCTAGGCCCAAACCCCTAGGCCCAAACCCCGAGGCCCAGACCCCTAGGCCCAGACCCCTAGGCCCAGACCCCAAGGCCCAGACCCCTAGGCCCAGACCCCAGGGCCCAAACCCAGGGCCCAAACCCCAAACCCAGGGCCCAGACGCCCTAGGTCCAAACCCAGGGCCCAGACGCCCTAGGTCCAAACCCAGGGCCCAGACGCCCTAGGTCCAAACCCAGGGCCCAGACGCCCTAGGTCCAAACCCAGGGCCCAGACGCCCTAGGTCCAAACCCAGGGCCCAGACGCCCTAGGTCCAAACCCCAAGACCCAGACGCCCTAGGTCCAAACCCCAAGACCCAGACGCCCTAGGTCCAAACCCCAAGACCCAGACGCCCTAGGTCCAAACCCCAAGACCCAAACCCCAGGGCCCAGACCCCTAGGCCCAAACCCCAGACCCCGAGGCCCAGACCCCGAGGCCCAAACCCAGACCCCAAGGCCCAAACCCAGGCCCCTAGGCCCAAACCCAGACCCCTAGGCCCAAACCCCAGGGCCCAGACCCCTAGGCCCAAACCCCAGGGCCCAGACCCCAGGGCCAAACCCCAGGGCCCAGACCCCTAGGCCCAAACCCCAGGGCCCAGACCCCTAGGCCCAAACCCCAGGGCCCAGACCCCTAGGCCCAAACCCCAGGGCCCAGACCCTAGGCCCAAACCCCAGGGCCCAAACCCCAGGGCCAGACCCCTAGGCCCAAACCCCAGGGCCCAGACCCTAGGCCCAAACCCCAGGGCCCAGACCCCTAGGCCCAAACCCGGGCCCAGACCCCTAGGCCCAAACCCCAGGGCCAGACCCCTAGGCCCAAACCCAGGGCCCAGACCCCTTAGGCCAAACCAAGGCCCAGACCCTAGGCCCAAACCAAGGGCCCAGACCCCTAGGCCCAGACCCCTGACCCCTAGCCCCAACCCAGGGCCCAAACCCCTGACCCCAAGGCCCAAACCCAGGGCCCAGTCCCCTGACCCCTAGGCCCAAACCCCTGACCCCTAGGCCCAAACCCAGGGCCCAGACCCCTGACCCCTAGGCCCAAACCCAGGGCCCAGACACCCTAGGCCCAGACACCCTAGGCCCAGACCCCTAGGCCCAAACCCAGGGCCAGACCCCTGACCCCTAGGCCCAAACCAGGGCCCAGACCCCCGACCCCTAGGCCCAGACCCCCGACCCTAGGCCCAGACCCCCGACCCTAGGCCCAGACCCCGACCCCTAGGCCCAGACCCCCTAGGCCCAAACCCTTGACCTAGGCCCAGACCCCCTACCCTAGGCCCAGACCCCCTAGGCCCAAACCCCTGACCCAGGGCCCAGACCCCTAGGCCCAAACCCAGGGCCCTGACCCCTAGGCCCAAACCCAGGGCCCTGACCCCTAGGCCCAAACCAGGGCCCTGACCCCTAGCCCAAACCCAGGGCCCAGACCCCTAGGCCCAAACCCAGGGCCCAGACCCCTAGCCCAGACCCCTAGGCCAACCCAGGCCCAGACCCCTAGGCCCAGACCCCTAGGCCCAAACCCAGGGCCCAGACCCCTAGACCCAACCCCAGGCCCAGACCCCTAGCCCAAACCAAAGGCCCAAACCCAGGCCCAGACCCCTAGGCCCAAACCCCTAGGCCCAAACCCAGGGCCCAAACCCCTAGGCCAAACCCAGGGCCCAGACCCCTAGCCCAAACCCAGGGCCCAGACCCCTAGGCCCAAACCCAGGGCCCAGACCCCTAGGCCCAAACCCCTAGGCCAAACCCAAAGGCCCAGACCCCAAGGCCCAGGCCCAAACCCCTAGGCCCAGACCCCCTAACCCTAGCCCAAACCCAGGCCCAGACCCAAACACAGACCCCTAGGCCCAACCCCTAGGCCCAACCCAGGCACCCCAGCCAGACCCCAAACCCTTACCCTAGCCCAAACCCTGGCCCAGACCCCTAGGCCCAGACCCCAAACACAGACCCCTAGGCCCAAACCCTGGCCCAGACCCCTAGGCCCAAACCCAGGGCCCAAACCCCTAGGCCCAGACCCCAGACCCCCCTGGGCCAAACCCCCCTGGCCAAGACCCCCGACCCCTAGGCCCAGACCCCCAGGCCCAGACCCCGACCCCTAGGCCCAGACCCCCAGGGCCCAGACCCCGACCCCTAGGCCACGACCCCAGGCCCAGACCCCGACCCCAGGGCTCAGCCCCGACCCCAGGGTCAGACCCCCGACCCCTAGGCCCCGACCCCCGACCCCTAGGCCCAGACCCCCAGGGCCCAGACCCCCACCCCAGGCTCAGACCCCCAGGCCCAGACCCCGACCCCAGGGCTCAGACCCCCGACCCCCGACCCCAGGGCTCAGACCCCCGACCCCCGACCCAGGCTCAGACCCCCGACCAGGGCTCAGACCCCAGACCCCTAGGCCCAGACCCCCCAGGGCCCAGACCCCCGACCCCAGGCTCAGACCCCCGACCCCTAGGCCAGACCCCCGACCCCTAGCCCAAACCCCTGGCCCAGACCCCAGACCCCCCTGGGCCCAGACCCCCCTGGCCAAGACCCCCCTGGGCCAAGACCCCCGACCCCCCAGGGCCCAGACCCCGACCCCTAGCCCAGACCCCCGACCCCTAGCCCCAGACCTGACCCAGGGCCCAGACCCCGACCCCAGGCCCAGACCCGACCAGGGCCCAGACCCCCGACCCCAGGGCCCAGACCCCCGACCCCTAGGCCCAGACCCCCGACCCCTAGGCCCAGACCCCCGACCCCTAGGCCCAGACCCCCGACCCCTAGGCCCAGACCCCCGACCCCTAGGCCCAGACCCCCGACCCCAGGGCCCAGACCCACCGACCCCTAGGCCCAGCCCCCGACCCCTAGGCCCAGACCCCCGACCCCTAGGCCCTAGACCCAACCCAGGGCCCAGACCCCGACCCCAGGGCCCAAACCCGACCCAGGGCCCAGACCCCCGACCCCTAGGCCCAACCCCCGACCCCTAGGCCCAAACCCCCCTGCCCAGACCCCCCTGGCCCAGACCCCAGACCCCCTGGCCCAGACCCCAGGGCCCAGACCCCCCTGGGCCCAGACCCCAGACCCCCCTGGCCCAGACCCCAGGGCCCAGACCCACCCTGGGCCCAGACCCCCTAGGCCCAAACCCAGGGCCCAGACCCCCTAGGCCCAAACCCAGGGCCCAGACCCCCTAGGCCCAAACCCAGGGCCCAGACCCCCTAGGCCCAAACCCAGGGCCCAGACCCCTAGGCCCAAACCCAGGGCCCAGACCCCCTAGGCCAAACCCAGGCCCAGACCCCCTAGGCCCAAACCCAGGGCCCAGACCCCCTAGGCCCAAACCCAGGCCCAGACCCCCTAGGCCCAAACCCAGGGCCCAGACCCCCTAGGCCCAAACCCAGGGCCCAGACCCCCTAGGCCCAAACCCCAAGGCCCAGACCCCAAGGCCCAGACCCCAAGGCCCAAACCCCAAGGCCCAAACCCCAAGGCCCAGACCCCAAGGCCCAAACCCCAAGGCCCAAACCCCAAGGCCCAACCCCCAGAGACCAGGCTAGACCCCAGGGACCAGAGCCCAGGCCAGACTCAGGGCCCAGACCCCAGGACCAGGCCCAGCCTAGACCCAGGGCCCAGACCTCAGGGACCAGACCCCAAGGCCCAGTCCCAGGGACCAGACCCAAAGGCCATCATACACAGCCCGTTTCTGTGAGTTTTATTGCTGTGCATACTGTGATACGCTAATACACACTGCACATTACTGGGAGTTTTATTGCTGTGGTGCCATGTTATGTCTTTTTTTTTAAAGGGGGAGAAAAGCTGTTAGAGGTTGAGGGAGTGCCGGGGGGTGGGCCCATCGTGAGGTTTAGTAAGGGGCCCCATCATTTGATGGCTGCCCTGAATGGAACGCTCATTAGCCCAACACCTCAAGCACGCGGCCTTGGTGTCACTTTTGACTGACCTAACGTTCTCTCCCCACATCCAGACAGTGACCAAATCCTGTTACTTTCAACTAACAAACATTGCCCAGGTCCACCTCCTTTCGGACACAAGATACCACAAAAGGCGCAGGTTCATGCTCTTGTCATTTCGACTTGATTACTGAAACTCACTCCTTATTGGCCTCCAACTCCCGTATTGCCACTTTGCAATCTGTAACGAATGCAGGTGCCAGGCTTATTTTTCTCAAACGCACCTCGTGTACCTCCCCCCTCTGCCAGTCCCTCCATTGGCTTCCTGTACGTTCCAGGATACAGTTTAAAACGTAAAACCCAGTACTGTCTGCTCTAGATCAATTCATGCTTCGCGAATGCAATCGCTTAGGGATCGCTACTGTAAAATTACAGAAGCGATTGCATTCGCGAAGCATGAATTGATCTAGAGCAGACAGTACTGGGTTTTACGTTTTAATGGAAAAAGATAAAATACAAACTTTACACAGTGCCAGGATCACATACAGAATATACGAAGCGGTGCAAATACAGCTCTTGAAATAAAATGGGACTTGCATAGAAAATCTAATTTGAGTAGACTTCCATGTACATATTTATATTAGCTGTATATGGTTGGGGTGGTATACAGCTAGTGGGGTTGAGAGTGCCCTATTACTTTTGTGGTGGCAGTGTATACAGTCGAAGGGTGGGTACTGTGTAAGGGGGTTAGGTTGGCATAACTTGGGGCCCTTTGAGCGGGTAGAGTTAGTAAGTCTAGAGGCTTGGAGCTGTATCGTACGTACGTTCGTTCGTTCTCCCTTCGCACGTCACGATTGACTTAGCTAGGAGTATGTCGTGACAGGTGGGTGTGTATCAGAGGTGGGTGTGTATCAGAGGTGGGTGTGTATCAGAGGTGGGTGTGTATCAGAGGTGGGTGTGTATCAGAGGTGGGTGTGTATCAGAGGTGGGTGTGTATCAGAGACGGGCGAGCGCACACACACACTTCACCTTCCTTTCACGTACCCGTGCTTGGCGACAGCCACTTTGGAATATAAAAAAAATCAGTCGAGATTCACCAGCACCCAGGATTTGCCAAGTTATCAAAATTTATTGAATCATGTTGATAAAACATCAATGTTTTCAGTCACGAACGAACGAACGAGAGAGAGAGACACTGGCCATGCATTTCAATACCATCCTAGATTTCAATTATTTATTGGAAAGCATGACATTAAATAAACGTATCGGTGAGTACCTGGCAAACAGAATATTGGTACTCTTACAGATACCATTTTTTTGGGATAGTGTATCTTTAGTTATTAAAAGTAAAGCTTTGTTAGTCTGATGCAAAAACTGGCTCTTAACTTTTGTAACTGGCTCCTAGATTCAAAGCAAATTTGTCAAGCCCTGTCTAACCATTAATCTAGTATCTATGAGACTGTTAATCCTGAACACCTTTTTTGAACTACTTCATTTGGGTAACCCCCGCAATTTGTGCACAGGATTACATATCTATATACCAATACTAGAATTTCCCAAATTGTTATGTATCCATTTAATTTTCCCTTTACACCTGCTGATTTTTTGATTTATCTGGCTTTATACCCCTCCTGGCGCACCAATGTCATTGTGACGGGCTCAATGTGAGTTTCAGCCCCCCCCAGCAGAACAGGGGTCCTTTGGACCCATCTATCTCCTCATCACCAAGGGGTAACTGGTGAAGAGATTGTTAACCCCTTAGTTGCCTGTCTGCAAAGGCACCGGATCGCAGACTGCACCAGGAGGTGGCTGGCATCTTGATGTCAGCCAAGCCTGCAGGCCTCCCCACGCCCCCGATGTCAGCGCAATAACATCAGTTAGTAAATGAACCCCTAGCTGCCAAGGGGTCCCCCTATGGTGGAGATTTGGGCCCCCTTTCTCTGGATCGGTGGCATATTTTTTTAAATTAATGCAGCAATTTTGTTCACTTTTCAATTCTAATGTTAACAATGATGCTGCACCAACGAAAGATTTTTCAATTTTAACTTAAAATTTGTATTTTCTCAGAAAAATAGTAACTGGTTCCCATTTCTAATTTTTTTTTTTTAAAGTGAACCCCACAGAATATATAATGGCAAAGGCCTGGATAATAAAAAGTAAAAAATTATTTTACACACTGTAGATTGAAATTTTAAATGGGAATTCACATTTTTTTTTCTATGTTTTTTCTTATAAATGATATATATATCATGAATCTGACGAGTCTGCCATAAAAAATAAAAAAAAAAAAAAAGATATATACTATATCTGGGTCATAATAAAAACTAGGGTTGCACCGATACCGATACTAGTATCGATATCGGTGCCGATACCAGGTACTGCAGGAGTACTTGGTACTCCTGCAGTACCCCCGATATTGAGCCGGCTTCCGAGGGTCTGGGGCAGCTGTCCGAATGCTCTATCGGCATTCGGACAGGCCCTGCAGCTGCTCTCTGCATTGTTTAATACTTACCTTCCTTTAGCGACGCCGGGAAAGTCTTTGTGCGCGCGCTCCTTGGAAGGTCCCCAGTCGCGACCACGTGGGACCATGTGATCGCGGCTGGGGTCCTTCCAACGAGCGCAGGAACTTTCCCGGCGTCGCTAAGGAAGGTAAGTATAAACAAAGTGAGGAGAGCAGCTGCAGGGCCTGTCCGAATGCAGATGGGCCTGTCCGAATGCTCTATCTGCAGCTGCTCTCCACTCATACTTACCTTCCTGGGAAAGTTTCCGCGCGTGCGCTCATTGGAAGGACCCCAACCGCGATCACATGGCCCCACGTGGTCGCGGCTGGGACCTTCCAAGGAGCGCGCGCGAAGACTTTCCCGGCGTCGCTAAAGGAAGGTAAGTATGAGCGGAGGGGGCATTATCCACGCTGGGGGGGCAAATCCATGACCTTGGGGGGCAAACCATGAGCTGGGGGGGCAAATCCATGAGCTGGGGGGGGGCATATCCATGAGCTGGGGGGGGGCATATCCATGAGCTGGGGGGGGGCATATCCATGAGCTGGGGGGGGGCATATCCATGAGCTGGGGGGGCAAATCTATGAGACCTGGGGGCTTTATATGAGGTCTGTTCTTATTGGAAAGCGTCACGTGACATAAAAGTATCGGTACTTGGTATCGGTGAGTACTTGAATAAAAGTATCGGTACTCGGTCTTAAAAAAGTGGTATCGTGCATCCCTAATAAAAACATGACTTCGAAAATCGCATTCAAACATGAGCACGAAACTTTAAAAACATGAGCTCAGCACAAAGAGGGGAAATGGCTCAGCAGTGAAGGGGTTAAAAAGTTTCAAAATAGTAATTGTAGCTTATATAAAACGTACTTTTTTTGGGGTAAATTAACCTCCCTGGCGTTCCGATTCTGACATTTTATATGTCAGAATCGGTGCAATTATCCAGCCTCCAAGCGGTTTTCCCGAGTGTGGCTCGGCTTTAAATTTCATTGCTGAGAGCAGTAACCCAGAGCCACACTCGGCCTGGATACATACCTGTCCAGGCGCTCCCTCACTGTCCTCCTGCAATCATTCTCCTCCGGGCCATCGCGGCGTCCTGCTTCCCGATCGCACGAAGGAGAATGCGATTGCGGAAGGACAGCAGTGGAGCGCCTGGACAGGTATGTATCCAGCCCGAGTGTGGCTCAGGGTTACCGCTTTCAGCAATGAAATTTAACCCCAAGCCACACTCTGGAAACCCACCAGGGAGGTTAAATAAGATCTGCTGGTACACTGTTTATTTTTAAAGGGTTAAAGTAAAAAAACACTACACATCCTGATTTATAAAATGGTGCCCCCTCCGTTGTTGCTAAAAAGCTGAATGAAGTGGAAGAGTTTCCTCCATCCCACCCAGTGTTACCATGAGTTGGGCAATAGGAGTTTCTCGGTTACTACTCTGTCTAGTGGCGCTGACATGCGGAGAGCATACTGATGTCACTACCGGAGACCAATCGCATTAACCATGATCATGTTTATGCCCGCAGCAGTGGCGTAGCGAGGGGGGGCACAAAAGACCCCCCCAGAATATATGGAGGAACCCCTAAAAACACACCCTGTATATAGGGGAATCCTAAATCCACCCACACACCCTGAATGTATGAAGGAGCCCCTAAACATACACCCTGAATACTTGCTGCATTACCCCTCCTTCTCAATTGCCACAGCAAGTATGGAGCAATGTGTTATGCATTGTTTCATCGAAAAATTAATCTGCTGTGAAGAGCACAGGATGTACTTTGAACAGCTGCATCCCCATAATGTACTCCCCACAAGGTCAAGTAAAATGTCACTGGAAAAGGTGTCACGTCTGGGGCTCAGAGGGGACTCCGGCACCACTATCGACAAGCCGGGTGCAAGGAGTTGTGCTGGCTTCCGGAGCTCGCAGGGGTGGCCAGGAGGCGAGCGCGGCATGACGACATGGGCCCATCGTGTTTAAATGCAGACCAGCGCAATGAGCCGGATCACGCTGTCGTGGAGTTTGCTTCCCTCCTAGTGATTTACTACTTGGTTTGTACGAGAACCACCCCCCGTGTACCAGCCCTTGGCCACTCTAACTCTGATCAATTTGGGCTTATGAGAAAACACCTTTGTATACCGTCCGGCCTATTTCAGGTATGTCCTGTGTTCGTAAAAAAACATTTCCCACTGTTTTTTTAAACCAACGAGTGGGAAATGTTGGGTTTTTTTAAACCAACGAGTGGGAAATGTTGGGTTTTTTTAAACCAACGAGTGGGAAATGTTGGGTTTTTTTTAAACCAACGAGTGGGAAATGTTGGGTTTTTTTAAACCAACGAGAGTGGAAATGTTGGGTTTTTTTAAACCAACGAGTGGGAAATGTTGGGTTTTTTTAAACCAACGAGTGGGAAATGTTGGTTTTTTTAAACCAACGAGTGGGAAATGTTGGGTTTTTTTAAACCAACGAGTGGGAATGTTGGGTTTTTTTAAACCAACGAGTGGAAATGTTGGGTTTTTTTAAACCAACGAGTGGGAAATGTTGGGTTTTTTTAAACCAACGAGTGGGAAATGTTGGGTTTTTTTAAACCAACGAGTGGGAAATGTTGGGTTTTTTTAAACCAACGAGTGGGAAATGTTGGGTTTTTTTTAAACCAACGAGTGGGAAATGTTGGGTTTTTTTAAACCAACGAGTGGGAAATGTTGGGTTTTTTTAAACCAACGAGTGGGAAATGTTGGGTTTTTTTAAACCAACGAGTGGGAAATGTTGGGTTTTTTTAAACCAACGAGTGGGAAATGTTGGGTTTTTTTAAACCAACGAGTGGAAATGTTGGGTTTTTTTAAACCAACGAGTGGGAAATGTTGGGTTTTTTTAAACCAACGAGTGGGAAATGTTGGGTTTTTTTAAACCAACGAGTGGGAAATGTTGGGTTTTTTTAAACCAACGAGTGGGAAATGTTGTGTTTTACCATTTCCCACTCGTTGGTAAAAAAACATTTCCCACTTGTTTTGTTAACAGTGCCTGGTAATTCTGTCCTGTGCATACCTGTACGCATATTTGTATCCCTAAGCTGACTACTTTAAAGGATCGAAGGGGTAGATAGGGACTTGTGTCATGTGTGTAGGGGGATTTGTGACAAAAGGAGAGAGTCTGGCCTTTCTGACACCGAACCTTACCATATAATGTGTAAAAATAAAGTGGTGAAAAAAAACAATTGCAAAACGTCTTTTTATCCTCTTCTCTGTGCTAAGGCAGTAGCAAGATTCCTTTATAATGCAAACAATGGCACTGTACTAATTTTTCTTCTCATTTCCCACACTGTGAGCAAATTTGAAAGTGATGGCATGCGTTACTACACATTATTTCATCTAAAACTTGGGGGGGGGGGCACTAGGGGAGGACTTGCCCCCAGGCAAGTCCTGATGACCTTGCTACGCCTCAGGACCGCAGCTCCAATCCATCATTCTGCGCAGGCACTATAGGACTTGCGTATGTAACGCTCGCAAGTCCTCTAGCGCTGCACAATTTACATTGCCTACATAAGTAGGAGGAGGAGCTGGCTGTGCATTGAGTGACAAAAAGGGGGAGTAAAACAGAAAAAAAATATATAATTCAGCAGAGGCTGCTGCCTAACACTCTACTTTTCTGTACAGTTTCCCGTCGGTGAAATGGTTTACCGCTCATATAGCTCATTAAAAAACGTATACATGGATGATTTCACTCCTAGTTCACCACAAAAGGATAAAATTACTGTGGAACAGATTTTCATGGTTAGTTGACTTGGGAGAGGTTCTCCCACACAGCAATATATACACAACCTTTACATTTTTTTTGTTATTGCAAACTGACGAGTGAAAAACACAAGTCTCGTGCACTATTAAAAATGGCCAGTGTTTTCCAGCTCTCGTAAAACAGATTTAGTATGTTATCAATGCATATAATCTTCAGACATCGTTTATGTAATTAAAGAATTTGTAATGTTATAAAAATGACCCAACACATAGTTATGAGCTGCTACAGTTACGCATGCGTTTCGAAACCATATGCCAACCAGAACCTACACTCCAAAATAAAAAGTATGAAAGCGGAAAATATCAAAAAGATGTATTTAATAGTATGTTATTACAATGACTCACCTGTTCATCTTCCTGCATTGATGCTGCCAAGGGAAGTCCATCCGCCACACGGGCGATCATAGTTAACAGGACCATAATTAAGAAGTATTCAGCTTAACCGGCTACAGGGAAGCTGAGCTGGCCGGAAGTGTTTCTCTCCCCTTCTGCTCCGCTGGCAACGACAGTGTTCAATCGAGTTCCGGTGTTATGACAAATAAAGTTGCACCTCAGATCGACGTACCCACGTCACAAATTTGTCATCAGACCCGCCCACAAAATAGGAGGCGCGGCCCTAGGGACGACCCCCGATTATTGGATCGCCGCTCAGGAGGACAACCCCCGGGTGATGGGAGGCTCGGCCACAGGACGCATTGCCGATTGGTGCCCCCTCCGCCCACATCCATCCCTACAGAGACGTCACGTAAGGGAGCAGGAAAGTAGGCAAGTACCCGCCCGTCTCAGCTCCACCTGCCACTCACGTGGGAGGTAGGGTCATGAAACGCTCCGTCCAGCACCTCTCCTCTCCCATATCATACACACAGGGAGACAGGGGGAAACTAGTCGTCCCAGCGTCTCCCCCAGCAGGAAGTCGCCCACCCCACCCGGCAGCTCACACACGAAGGGAGGGAATGTATCAGCCCTGTCCCAGTACTCCCCCCCCCCCCCCTACTGAGAGTCACAGACTCCGGGAGGATATGCGGCCTTCTCCCCTGGGGGAACCTTCGATTGCAGCAGACCCCGAGGTCATTTGGAGCCCTTTATCTCCGTCCCTGAGCATCGCACCAGATTGGTTGAGGTGTCATTTGAAAGAGTAGAGTCTGTTCTTTCTAATGTTTCCCAACATGACAGTATACAGTTTACTATTAATCACCAATAATTTATTCAATCAAAATTACTTTTTTTTCACACTGCTGTTTATTTCATTTTCTCTTGGTTTTATGGCATTTTATGGTGATTTCAGCTGCACTGGCTGTAATGGCATCTAAGGAGTTAATGGGGAGGCTGACTGTTAATCACAATGTTTTCCCCTGTTTTGGTGGCATTTCAGGGGTTAATGAGCAGTTACTATTTTATATATTCCCTTGCATTTATGTTACCTATTAACCCTTTCGCTGCTGAGGCTTTTCACACCTGTGCTGAGGTCATTTTTACCGGTTTTGCTCATCATGTTTAAACGTGTTTTGAAGGCTTATTTTAGTATATGACCCAGACATATTATATATCGTTCTTTCCGTCAGACTCGGTAGATTCATAATATGTCATTATTATATGTATACGTTATGTCATGTCTGTATATTATAACAAAAAATGCAATAAAATATGTATTTTCAATAATTTACAACGTGTAAAGTGTTTTTTTTCACATTTTAACATGCAAGCAATTGCGGTTATATTTTGTATGGGGTGCGCTTGTTAAAAAAATTAGAGATGGGGTCTCGTTACATTTTTTTGGGGGGAAAATTACGCGATTTTTAACAAACGCACCGCATACAAAAATCGTTAGTGCAGCATCATTGTTCACATTATAATTGAAATGGGAACAATATTGCTGCATTAACAAACCAAAAAAAGAAAAAAAAATGTTTGTTTATTTTTTTTATAATTTCTTTTTTTAAATATAATTTTAATTTTTTTTAAAAAACTTCTTTCACATTCGTGTTTGGTATCGTTGGAACGGCCATGCTCTGGCCGATCCAACCATACCAAACATTAACCCCTAGCTGCCACGGATCGGGAGATAGGGAGTTCATTGGAACTCCCTATCTCCACCGTTGGTGGCAGTTAGGGGTTAACTCTAGGACTGGCGTCATCGTGCTACGCACGATGACGCCAGTCCTCAGGGGGAGTTCCCGGAGGCTTGGCCGACATCCAAGATGTCGGCCAGCTCCGGGAAAGGATCGCGAACCGGCGCTTTTCAGCGCCGATTCGCGATCCAGCTCCCCAGGGGTTAATGCCAGGCACCATTTGGAAGGGCAGGCTGTGCCCTTCCAAATGGTGCCTGGGTTAACCCCCGCAACGCCGCCGATCGGGAGGGAGAGAGGTCCAAAGGACCTCCCCCCCTCCCTTTCAGGCGCCTCCTCCGCACATGCGGGGGGGGGCGCCTGAATTAGGTGTCATCGCGCTGCCGCGATGACACCTAATTTCAGCGGCTGCGGTTCCGGATGCCGGGCTGACATCGAGGATGTCAGCCCGCACCGGGGGGGCCAGCGATCGGCCGGAACCCGGCCGAACGCTGACCCCAATGGGAGGACGCGCTCAGCGCGTCCTCCGCATACCAGCAGTAATGCGGAGGATGCGCTGAGCGCGTCCTCCGCATTGAAGTGGTTGATTTCATTAAATTTTTCGTGCTCTCATGTTCGTCACCCTCCGGCTAGTTCAATTCTCTGACCCTGCAGTGAATTCAGCATCCACCGCAAGGTCTACGGAATGTGTTGCAGGGATCCACCAATAAACCTGATGAACGCAGCCAACAAACCTCTGAACAGACCGTCGAAAGTCACCGCAAGCCGTTGCAATCCGCTGAACAGACCACTGAAAGCCGCTGCAATCTGCCGAACAGACCGTCGAAAGCCGCTGCAATCCGCCGAACAGACCATCGAAAGCCGCTGCAATCCGCCGAACAGACCGTCGAAAGCCACTGCAACCCGGCGAACAGACCGTTTAAAGTCATTGCAATCCGCTGAACAGACCGTCAAAAGCCGGCGCAATCTGCTGAACAGGCCGTAAAGCCATCACAATCCGCTGAACGCAGCCGCAATCCGCTGAACGTAGCCGCCATCCACTAAACGTAGCCGCAATCCACTGGATAGACCGCCATGAGCCACCGCAATCCGCTGTACGCTGCCACAATCCACTGAACAGACTGTCAGAAGCCGCCGCAATCCACTGAACAGACCGTCGAAAGCTGCTGCAATCCGCTGAACAGACCGTCTGAAGCCGCCGCAATCCACTGAACAGACCGTCGACAGCCTCTGAAATCCGCTGAACAGACCGTCGAAAGCCTCTGCAAACCGCTGAACAGACCATCGAAAGTCACTGCAATCCGCTGAACAGACCGTCAAAAGCCAGCGCAATCCGCTGACCAGGCCATAAAGCCATCACAATCTGCTGAACGCAGCCGCAATCCGCTGAAAGTAGCCTGCAATCCATTTGAACGTAGCCACAATCCACTGAATAGTCCATGAGCCGCTGCAATCCGCTGTACGCTGCCACAATCCACTAAACAGACGTCAAAAGCCGCCACAATCCACTGAACAGACCGTCAAAAGCCTCTGCAATCCGCTGAACATCCCGTCGAAAGCCTCTGCAATCCGCTGAACAGACTGCTGAAAGACTCGTCAATCCGCTGAACAGACCATCGAAAGTTGCTGCAATCCACTGAATAGACCACCATGAGCCACTGCAATCCGCTGTACGCTGCCACAATGCACTGAACAGACCGTCAGAAGCCGCCGCAATCCACTGAACAGACCGTCGAAAGCCGCCGCAATCCGCTGAACAGACCGTCGAAAGCCTCTGCAATCCGCTGAACAGACCGTCAAAAGCCTCTGCAATCCGCTGAACAGACTGTTGAAAGCGTCGTCAATCCGCTGAACAGACCATCGAAAGTCGCTGCAATCCACTGAATAGACTGTCGAAAGCCTCTGCAATCCGCTGAACAGACCATCGAAAGCCTCTGCAATCCGCTGAACAGACTGTCGAAAGCCGCTGCAATCCGCCGAACAGACCATCGAAAGTCACTGCAATCCGGCGAACAGACCATTGAAAGTCATTGCAATCCGCTGAACAGACCGTCAAAAGCCAGCGCAATCCGCTGACTAGGCCGTAAAGCCATCACAATCCGCTGAACGCAGCCGCAATCCGCTGAACGTAGCCGCAATCCACTGAATAGACCGCCATGAGCCGCCGCTGTACGCTGCCACAATCCACTAAACAGACCGTCGAAAGCCTCTGCAATCCGCTGAACAGACAGTCGAAAGCCTCTGCAATCCGCTGAACAGACTGTTGAAAGCCTCGTCAATCCGCTGAACAGACCATCGAAAGTCGCTGCAATCCACTGAATAGACCACCATGAGCCGCTGCAATCCGCTGTACGCTGCCACAATGCACTGAACAGACCGTCGGAAACCGCCGCAATCCACTGAACAGACCGTCGAAAGCTGCTGCAATCCGCTGAACAGACCGTCGGAAGCCTCTGCAATCCGCTGAACAGACCGTCAAAAGCCTCTGCAATCCGCTGAACAGACTGTTGAAATCCTCGTCAATCCGCTGAACAGACCATCGAAAGTCGCTGCAATCCACTGAATAGACTGTCGAAAGCCGCTGCAATCCGCCGAACAGACCATCGAAAGTCACTGCAATCCGGCGAACAGACCATTGAAAGTCATTGCAATCCGCTGAACAGACCGTCAAAAGCCGGCGCAATCCGCTGACTAGGCCGTAAAGCCATCACAATCCGCTGAACGCAGCCGCAATCCGCTGAACGTAGCCGCAATCCACTGAATAGACCGCCATGAGCCGCCGCTGTACGCTGCCACAATCCACTAAACAGACCGTCGAAAGCCTCTGCAATCCACTGAACAGACAGTCGAAAGCCTCTGCAATCCGCTGAACAGACTGTTGAAAGCCTCGTCAATCCGCTGAACAGACCATCAAAAGTCACTGCAATCCACTGAATAGACCACCATGAGCCGCTGCAATCCGCTGTACGCTGCCACAATGCACTGAACAGACCGTCGGAAGCCGCCGCAATCCACTGAACAGACCGTCGAAAGCTGCTGCAATCCGCTGAACAGACCGTCGGAAGCCGCAGCAATCAGACCGTTGAAAGCCATCACAATCCGCTGAACGTAGCCGCAATCCGCTGAACGCAGCCGCAATCCACTAAATGCAGCCGCAATCCGCTGAGTAGACCGCCATAAGACGCCGCAATCCACTGCACGCCACCACGATCCACTGAGCAGACCGTCAAAAGCCGCCGCAATCCATGAACAGACCGTCGAAAGCCTCTGCAATCCGCTGAACAGACCGTCGAAAGCCTCTGCAATCCGCCGAACAGACCGTCGAAAGCCGCTGCAATCCGCCGAACAGACCATCGAAAGTCAATGCAATCCGCTGAACAGACCATCAAAAGCCGGCGCAATCCGCTGACTAGGCCGTAAAGCCATCACAATCCGCTGAACGCAGCCGCAATCCGCTGAACGTAGCCGCAATCCACTGAATAGACCGCCATGAGCCGCCACAATCCGCTGTACGCTGCCACAATCCACTAAACAGACCGTCGAAAGCCTCTGCAATCCGCTGAACAGACCATCGAAAGCCTCTGCAATCCGCTGAACAGACCGTCGACAGCCTCTGCAATCCGCTGAACAGACCGTCGAAAGCCTCTGCAATCCGCTGAACAGACAGTCGAAAGTCTCTGCAATCCGCTGAACAGACTGTTGAAAGCCTCGTCAATCCGCTGAACAGACCATCGAAAGTCGCTGCAATCCACTGAATAGACCACCATGAGCCGCTGCAATCCGATGTACGCTGCCACAATGCACTGAACAGACCGTCGGAAGCCGCCGCAATCCACTGAACAGACCGTCGAAAGCTGCTGCAATCCGCTGAACAGACCTTCGAAAGCTGCCGCAATCAGACTGTTGAAAGCCATCACAATCTGCTGAACGTAGCCGCAATCCGCTGAACGCAGCCGCAATCCACTAAATGCAGCCGCAATCCACTGAGTAGACCGCCATAAGACGCCACAATCCACTGTACGCCACCACGATCCACTGAGCAGACCGTCAAAAGCCGCCGCAATCCACGAACAGACCGTCAAAAGCTGCTGCAATCCACTGAACAGACTGTCGGAAGCCGCCGCAATCCACTGAACAGACCGTCGAAAGCCTCTGCAATCCGCTGAACAGACTGACGAAAGCCTCTGCAATCCGCTGAACAGACCGTTGAAAGCCTCTGCAATCCGCTGAACAGACCGTCGAAAGCCTCTGCAATCCGCTGAAAAGACTGTCGAAAGCCGCTGCAATCCGCCGAACAGACCATCGAAAGTCACTGCAATCCGCCGAACAGACCATTGAAAGTCATTGCAATCCGCTGAACAGACCATCAAAAGCTGGCGCAATCCGCTGACTAGGCCGTAAAGCCATCACAATCCGCTGAACGCAGCCGCAATCCGCTGAACGTAGCCGCAATCCACTGAATAGACCGCCATGAGCCGCCGCTGTACGCTGCCACAATACACTGAACATACCGTCAGAAGCCGCCGCAATCCACTGAACAGACCGTCGAAAGCCTCTGCAATCCGCTGAACAGACCGTCGAAAGCCTCTGCAATCCGCTGAACAGACCGTCAAAAGCCTCTGCAATCCGCTGAACAGACTGTTGAAAGTCGCTGCAATCCACTGAATAGACTGTCGAAAGCCTATGCAATCCGCTGAACAGACCGTCAAGCCTCATCAATCTGAACAGACCATCGAGAGCCGCTGCAATCCGCTGAACAGACCTTCGAAAGCTGCCGCAATCAGACCGTTGAAAGCCATCACAATCCGCTGAACGTAGCCGCAATCCACTAAATGCAGCCGCAATCCGCTGAGTAGACCGCCATAAAATGCCGCAATCCACTGTACGCCACCAGGATCCACTGAGCAGACCGTCAAAAGCCGCCGCAATCCACTGAACAGACCATCAAAAGCCACCGTAACCCGCTGAACGCAGCTGCCATCCACTGAAAAGACCGCCAAAAGCCGCTGCAATCTGCTGAACGCAGTCGCAATCCGCTGAACAGAACGCCTAAAGCCGCTACAATCCGCTGGAAAGACCTTCGAAAACCATCACAATCTGCTGAACGCAGCCGCAATCCACTGAACAGTCTGTCGAAAGCCATCACAATCCACTGAACAAAGCCGCAATCTGCTGAACGCACCGCAATCCGCTGAACGCAGCCACAATCCGCTGAACAGACCACCGAAAGCCGCCGCAATCTGATGAACGCAGCCGATGATCCACCGAACTGACTGCTGAAAAGCAGTTAATCAGCCAGGTAACCTGGGAGTGGAGAACTGCAATACACCCATGGAGAGTAGCAAGGACCCCAGGCAGGAGTCTGCATGCACTCACACAGACCCTGCTGTTACGTACCGCGCTTTGAATCCTCGGCGCCCGGCAGCATCGTCCTCACTGCTCGCTGCCCGGGCGCCGAGTGAAGAAGGAAACCCAGGCGGTCACGTGAGATGCCGGGGGCGGAGCCAGGCACCGTGACGTGGACCCGTCGGGTTTAAAACCACACGCGAAGCAGCACAACATTGCCCGATCGTGGTTTAACACCCCTTTGAGCTGCTCTTGTAAAATTCTGATTGTTTACTGGTTGACTGACTCCTGGCTTTGGCTTACGATATTCTCTGGCGCACTTACCCCTGGCAACGGCTTACAATATTTCTGGCGCACTGACCCCTGGCAACAGCTTACGATATTCTCTGGCGCACTGACCCCTGGTAACGGCTTACGATATTTTATGGCGCACTGACCCCTGGCAATGGTTTACGATATTCTCTGTTACTGGCTTGGCTCCTAAGTCTTCTGCTTGCTGTCTCTCATTGTTCAGCATAGGTATATATATATATATATATCTACTGACCACTTATAAGGATCGGAGGGAAAGGAAAGGGTACTGCGTGCAGGGATAATATTCTCCTCCTAGTGGGGATCGTAACATTATGATCGGGCCATGCATCCTGCAGACCTATCCGCCCAATTGTCTAAGATTTCTGCACGGCAAGAGGAGCAAGAGCATAGAATGATTCAGATTGCTCAAGCTTTGCATGCTTTGAACCAGCCAAGTCGTACGCCAACCTCGCCGCCTCGGACGGTTTCTGACGCTACCTCATCTACTGCCATTGTACCCCCAATCACCATGTGCATATGACAGTGCCGCTGCGTTTTGATGGTACCCCTGGTGATTGCCGGGGTTTCTTGAGTCAGGTTGGGATTCATTTTGACCTTAATCCGGGTATGTGTCCGTCTGATAAATCTAAGGTGGGGTTTCTTATTAATCATCTCTCGGATAAAGCTCTGGAATGGACTACACCGCTATGGGAGAATAAGAAACCTATTGTGTATGATTACGAGATGTTTGTGTCAGAATCCTACTCATAGATCTCAGACGGCTAGTAGGGCACTCTTCCGAATCAGACAAGGTAATAGGAAAGTGTCCGATTATTCTATTGAATTCAAGACGCTTGTGTCTGAGGTTAATTGGACCAACGAGGCTCTAGTATTGGCCGTCACGGAGGGTTTGTCTGACTCCCTTATGCGTGAATTAGCACCAATGAAATTGCCTGATGTACTGGAGGAGTTAATTGACTTTTGTATCGCCCTGGATGACCAGATCCGCGATAGAAAGGGTCCCAGAGAAAGAGTACGTAGGGTATTGCCACCCATTCCCAACATTGCTCCACCCATTCCCGTACAACCAGCAGCCGAACACCATCCCCCTGAACCCATGCAAATAGGTAACACCGGTATATCCCAAGAGGAGAGAGAGTACCGAAAGAGAGGGATTGTGCTTCTACTGTGCTGGCAGGAGGCATTTCTGTATCCAGTGTACCAGGAGAGTAAGGATGTCGGGAAATGAGACAGCCTAAGGTCTCCCAGGAGACACACCTTGGGCTTGATTGATATGTCTCCTATGCAAAGAAGTAGAACACGCATAGTAGTACCCGTCTCTCTCTCCTGGGAGACCTCCTTGGTCCACACACTTGCTTTTCTTGATTCTGGGGCAGCAGGGAATCTCATAGATAAGGAGTTTGCTGATACCCACGCTATTCCTTTGGTTGAAAGAGCGACACCCTTGTATGTAGAGGCTATTGATGGAAGACCTCTGTCCCAACCCAGGGTGACTCACGATACAGCCATCTTAGGTCTCACCACAAGGGTTCTTCATTGTGAACAAATCGCTTTCCAGGTTATTGATTCACCATCGTGTCCAGTAGTCTTAGGTTTTCCCTGGTTGGCAAGACACAATCTGTCCCTTGATTGGGAGCAAGGGGAGATCAAGTCTTGGAGTTCCAATTGCTGGGCACAGTGTTTGCGACCTGTCATCATAATAGGGAGCCTCAATATGCCTACGGCTTCTCCTCTATCTACTGAGGTTCCTGAGTGTGTCACGGATCCCCCTGATAACCAAAAGTGTGGTCCCTTTACGCAGACCGCTCTCTACCCTTCCGATCCTTGAATGGTCGGCGATACTAAACAGACAAATAACCAGACAATATATGAACAAGGGGTAACACCAGACAGAGGTACGGAATAGAGTATTGTCACGAACCTTTCTGACTACTAAGATATAAATCTCTTTATGCAGCTCCCTTTCTACTCTTCCGATCCTTGAATGGTCGGCAAAGCTATAAAGGCAACGAAGCAGGTAACAGACAAAGAAAGGGAAATACCAGACAGGGGTACAGACCAGATCACAAGTCCTCCCTCGGACTTTAGTAATAGCAGAGGTAGTCTGATGTGTGCTTAGGATGCCACACAGACTGACCTCGGTACCAACGTTAAGGGCAGAACCTAGAACAGAGTATATGCCAATGCCAGGAGTCATACACAGGGGGGTTCGTTTGCCAATGCCAGGAGTCATACACAGGGGGGTTTGTTTGCCAATGCCAGGGGTCAATACACAGGAGGGTTCGTTTGCCAATGCCAGGGGTCAATACACAGGAGGGTTCGTTTGCCAATGCCAGGGGTCAATACACAGGAGGGTTCGTTTGCCAATGCCAGGAGTCAATACACAGGAGGGTTCGTTTGCCAATTATCACAAGAGCTCTGCGGGATGTGAATACCACGTCAGGGCACCGGTGTGTGGGAGAGACTGGGTTTTAAACCCGGCGGGTCCGCGTCACAGCGCCAGGCCCCGCCCCTCGGCGTCCCACGTGAGCGGGCCCGGAAGCGCTTACATTCGGCGCCTGGCCAGCGAGCAGCGAGGAAGCTGCTGCCAGGCGCCCCATCCCCTGGGTCCCCGTGACAGAGTGGTACCAAGATCTGAGGGAGGTATTTGAGAAAAAGAATTGTGATATATTACCTCCTCATAGACCATATGCCGGTATGATCGATTTACTTCCCGGTACCATGCCTCCTAGAGGCCATGTCTATCCTCTATCTTTAAAAGAAAACAAAATCATGGTAGGGTACATAAAAGAGAATTTGGCAAAAGGTTTTATAAGGCATTCATCCTCCCCAGGAGTGTCTTTGTGTCCAAGAAAGAGGGAGACCTACGACCTTGTATTGACTACCGGGGGTTAAATCGTATTACCATTCGTAATGTGTATCCTATACTGTTCATTTCTGAATTATTTGATAGATTACAAGGTGCCAAGGTGTACACAAAATTGGATCTTAGGGGTGCCTACAATTTGGTAAGAATTAAGGAACATCATGAGTGGAAGATTGCCTTTAATACCCGAAGTGGGCATTACAAATATTTGGTGATGCCCTTGGGCTCTGTAACGCTCCTGCAGTATTTCAGGACTTCATCAATGATGTACTCAGAGATTTTCTGCAGATTTTTGTCATTGTTTATTTAGATGACATCTTGATTTATTCACCTGATCTTAAAACTCATCATGGATGTTCAGTCGGTACTAAGGAGATTACTAGAAAATGGCTTATATTGCAAACTAGAAAAATGTATGTTCGATCTTACTCAGGTACATTTCTTGGGATATGTAATTACCCCTGAGGGATTCCAAATGGACCCATCCAAACGGTCTTCTATTCTGGACTGGCCCTTACCTCAAGGTCTGAAAGCCATCCAGAGATTTTTGGGTTTTGCTAACTATTATTCCTCCTCCATGGTTGCCCCTTTAACTGCCATGACCAAGAAAGGTATACAAAATCAGAAATGGTCCCCATGTGCTATTCAAGCGTTTCAAACCCTTAAAACTGCTTTTACTTCTGCTCCGGTCCTGAGACATCCAAACCCTAAATTACCATTTCAGATAGGGGTTGATGCTTCAGAGATCGGAATAGGAGCTATTCTATCTCAAAGAGAAGCGTCAGATAAACCGTTACATCCATGTGTGTTTTTTCATGCAAAATGTCTTCAGCAGAGATGAACTATGATATAGGGAATCGAGAATTATTAGTGGTTGTATCTGCTTTGTCCGAGTGGAGACATCTACTGGAGGGGTCTTCCATTCCTGTCATGATTATTACAGATCATAAAAACCTTACGTACATAGGGGATGCTAAAAGGTTGAATGCCAGACAGGCTAGATGGTCGTTGTTCTTGTCCAGTTTCAATTACCTCCTTACATATCGACCTGGTTCAAAGAATATCAAGGCAGATGCCTTGTCCAGACAATTCGACCCTTACGAGAAACACATTCAGGATAACAATCTCATCGTTCCTAAGGAATGTATTGTGTCAGCTACCACCGTCACTGTCTCCTCTCCTCTACTTGAACGTCTTCAGTTAGCTCAGAAATCCGCTCCTGTGAACAGACCTCCCGACAAGCTCTTTGTCCCTGAGAATCAAAGAGAATATGTGTCACGGAATGGCCCAGCACCCTCAGCCAGGGGCGGTGCAGTGACAGTGGTGACATGGACACTTGGGTGTGGTGGCACGCACCTAGTTTTATAAGCACTTTTATTTAGATGTGATTGTGTGGTGTAATAAAGTGTTCCCCGTTGGTTTATTGTGTAATGTATTTTTCCCTTTGTTGCCTTGCTCGCCGCCATTTTCCGATCACCTTGTGGCGCAGTTAAGAATTCTCGATTCGGAAAATGGCCGATCCGAACCATCCGGTTCGGATCGCAAAATGGCCGATTCGGACCATCCGGTCCGAATTGGCGACTCCCTGAAGGATGGTGGCCAATGGGTCCTGGGAGGGCGGGCAAGGAGTCCCATTGTATTCTAATTGTGTGCAGAGGTAATAAATGCTTGGACTGTAAACAATAAAGCCAGATTCTGCAGTGCATCCAGCCTCGACTGATGTGACTTTGTCTCCGCCGTACTTTCGCATCTGAGTGTCCCCCGCGAGCTCAGGGTACGGTGACCACCCAGATACGATCCGAATCGAGCGCTCTGTCCCTGCATCGTGTATCAGGGCAGAGGCGCTGCGTATGAAGATTCGGTTCTCAGATTGCTGGGCAGAGATCCGAACCGAAGGGAGCGGCCGTGTACCGCGCTTCGGTATTGCGAGGGATTGCGGTAAGATCCGAATCCCTCGCCCATCCCGGCAGATCCGAAGATTCCTTCATCCCCGATCCGAAAAGTCATTCCCTTGAGATCCGACGATTTACCCGCACCGAGATCGGAAACGTTTCCCGCAAGATCCGAAACGTTTCCCACATCAGATACGAATATTCCTCCGCGGCAGATCCGATCTCCACAGACGTCCCACACCCACAAGGTCAGTGAACCAGCTGCTCGGGACGCTGAGTGCCGTATGGCTCAGTGGTCGGGCTGGTTCTAGGCA
This sequence comes from Leptobrachium leishanense, assembly GCA_009667805.1. Lineage (NCBI taxonomy): Eukaryota > Metazoa > Chordata > Amphibia > Anura > Megophryidae > Leptobrachium > Leptobrachium leishanense. The sequence goes on along the minus strand of CM019070.1, from coordinate 102,319,883 downwards.
GGGGTCCCCTCCACCGCCCGCTAACCCCTTCCCGGGGTCACGCCAGGCCGCACGAGACGCCGAGTGCGCGTCACTCGGTAGTCGGGCCAGCGGTAAGCGACGGGGTCACGCAGATAGAGCACACCCGCAGGCGGAACAACATCCCATTCCGTCATACTGGTGGCAGCGGTGGGATCGCTCTCTGCAGGCCCCTAGGAGACCTACGCCATGGTGGTGTACACTTATTATGACCGGGACACCCTGCGTGGGATGTTGGAGAACCGGGGAGGAACGCCGGGTAACAAGAAAAGAAAGACCCTGATCAAGGAGCTGACTAGGATGGATCAGGACGGGGCGACGACGCCCGTCCCCAGCCCTATCCACGCGGAGGTGGAGGAAGATGCTGGCCTCCGAGAGGTGCGGCGTCGGATTGCCCTGCTCGGGGATGCCCCAGGGACGGCGGACAGATGCCGGGTGATCCGGGAGTTCTACCGGGAGGTTGAACAGGAAAAGGACCGGCAGCACGAGCTGCGGTTGGCAGAGCTCCGCGGAGCAGAGCCAGAAGATTTGGACCCCGAACCCTACCCCGTGGAACCCTGGGAGGAGGCTCGCAGCGCGACTGGAGCTTCACCTGGGGAATCTGCAACCCCCAGTGACTACGCTTGCGGGACTCTCAGCTCGACTGGAGCCTGTACTGAGGATGTCACTTATCCCCGCGACCCTCGGATGAAGACTCACAGCCCGCCTGGAGCTGCATCTGAGGACGCCACATTCCCCACTGAGGAGCGGTGCTCCTGTGCTGGCACCTTCGCTGACATGAAGGTCGTGTTGGCAAGAAGGCTGCAGGAGGGCCTGGAGCAGGACCAGAGGTCCACAGAGGAACTGTGGTACGAGGCCCTGGACCATGAGCGGGACTGCCATGGGGTGTACATTCCCTCCGACGCTGTCGTCCATCGGGTGCAGTACGATGTGCGAGCAGCGTTCCTGCAGGGGCGGGCCCCAGAGGAGTGGGAGGACGAGCTCCGGAGTCTGGTGCAGCAGGAGGTCGCACTGGACGCCGAGTACCGCGCGCTCCGGTGGCTAACCGCCTCTCCGACAGTGCGCCCTATTGAAGGCAGTTCCACTGCGGGGCCTCGCTACGGAGGTACGGGGCTGCTCTACGAGGGCATGGCCGCCGACCCCGAGTTTGGAGAGGAGACAGAGGAACGGATGGAAGACATCCTGGAGCGACGGGAACTGGAGATCCCGTCAGACAGCAGGGACTCGGTGTTTGAGGAGCTAGAGTCCCTAGCCGAGCGAGAGTGGGAGCTCGAGGTGGCTTATCGGAGACTGTTGGACGGCGTTCCGCAGTCGAGCCTGAGCTCCCCGTGGTGGGACGGGTCGGCGGAGGAAGTCGACAGTCCCCAGGTTTGGGACCTATGGGAGGCCGAGGCGGACCCATGGGTGCCCGGGGGTTCGACTGAGGAAGTTACCCCCTGCACCCGCAAGAGGACACGGTGGCCGAGGCCACGGGTCCAGGGGGGGAGGAGACGGATGGTCTCCCCGGATGGTTGTGCGCAACCATTGTTTGCCCGGGGGTGAAGTGACCATCCTTCCCCAAGGAGATCTCCACACCAGCAGAAGAGCTGGCCACGGGGCAGAGTGCCGCTGGCCTCTGCCCACTGCTTACAGTCCGTCAGGAGAAGCAGGCTGATGGTGCCCCCGGGATGGGTTGTGCGCAACCATTGGTTGCCCCGGGGGTGAAGTGACCATCCTTCCCCAAGGAGATCTCCAACCAGCAGAAGAGCTGGCTACGGGGCAGAGTGCCGCTGGTCTCTGCCCACTACTCAAAGTCTGCCAGGAGGAGCAGACGGATGGTTCCCCGGGATGGGTTGTGCGCAACCTTGTTTGCCCCCGGGGGTGAGTGACCATCCTTCCCCAAGGGATCTCCAACCAGCAGAAGAGCTGGCTACGGGGCAGAGTGCCGCTGGTCTCTGCCCACTACTCAAAGTCTGCCAGGAGGAGCAGACGGATGGTTCCCTCGGGATGGGTTGTGCGCAACCATTGTTTGCCCGGGGGTGAAGTAACCATCCTCCAGCAAGGAGATCCTCCCCAGCTGTAGAGCTGGCCACGGGGCAGAGCGCTGTTGGCCTCTGCCCACCACCCACAGTCTGCCAGGTGGCAGACAGATGGTTCCCCCGGGCTGGGTTGTGCGCCACTGCTGATGGGCCTGGGGGGAAAGAAACCATCCTCCTGCAAGGAGATCCCCACCCAGCGGAAGAGCTGACACCAGGCAGAGCGCCGCTGGCCTCTGCCCGTTTCTCCCAACTTGCCCGAGGGGCAGAGTGAGGATGACCCCGTGCAACTGCGGTTGCATCCATTTGTCTCCCTTGCCGGCTACCAGGAAGAGCAGTCAGGTTTGGCCCCACTTGCTCCTTCGGTTGCCGTGTCCGTACCTGGCCATCCAGTGGAAGAGCTGGCAACGGGGCAGAGCGCCGCTGGCCTCTGCCCATTTCGGCAACCCTTGGGAGGGGGGGCCTCACGCAGCCACGGTTTCTTCCCACGGCTGACCTGGGCACCGGGGCGTGTGCATTTAGCACCCGGGTTCCCCGGGTGAGCGGTAGCCCTGGAGGGGACACAGGAGGCACGCCGGCCCCGACGTATGTCCTCTCGCCCAGCGGGGGAAACTCCAAGGACATGGGGTCCCGACCAAGCTGGCACGGCCGCAAGGCAAATGGAGAGGCCTGGTGACTCGGCCTCCCCAGACTGACTATGGCCTGGGAGCACCGACTCCCCGGTATGACCCGGTGGGGTCAGACCAGGTGCGTCGACTGGGGGAGGGGGAGGAGTGTCACGGAATGGCCCAGCACCCTCAGCCAGGGGCGGTGCAGTGACAGTGGTGACATGGACACTTGGGTGTGGTGGCACGCACCTAGTTTAATAAGCACTTTTATTTAGATGTGATTGTGTGGTGTAATAAAGTGTTCCCGTTGTTTATTGTGTAATGTATTTTTCCCTTTGTTGCCTTGCTCGCCGCCATT